>VDFB02000008.1:152030959-152373942 GCA_007258455.2 Sequoia sempervirens
CACAATTGTACATGACATAACAAGTGTACTTAAGTAGCCTATAATAGAAAATCTAAGCACGTTTAATAGTTGTGGTAACAATGCTTTGTGCTTCACGCCCATCAAAAGTATTTGATTGGATGGTAAGTGCCAAGAAGAAATCACAATTGACAACTGTGTGCAAAATTTTGCTTGTTGCATCGGGTTCTGCTAGTAGGAGTTGGAAGTCTTATGTGCAAACTCCTAACAATGTTGTTGCTGGTTCATCAAATGCAGTAACATCAAGAAGTTGGCATGTATCATCTTGCAAGTCCATCTTTAGCATGTAGGTTAAATCACATGTACCAATCTCTACAGAACACTTGGGGCATTTAAATGCACCTGGAGTAATCTGAACAACCTTTTTCTTACACTTTTTTCTTTCCACCATGTGAGGGCATGACAAGTAGTAGAAGTTGTCTAAGTGGAGCTTTGTGATAGTGGCCTTTAAACAAACATTTCAACATGTTTTTCAAGAGAGCTTGGTTTCGCAATACTTGAAATAGGAATTGGGTTTTCAAATTTTTGGGTCAACAACTGCCTCTTCGAGAGGGAAAGACAAGGTTGGGCAATCCCTATAGTGGCATACCTAGTCTGTAATGTTGAGGCTTCAACCAAGTTGGGGTTGATTAGAATGATTGTTGGAAAAATAGTATCTATAGACTTTCCAGACCATGTGGTTATACGACCACTTTTAATCAAAATAATTAGTGGGTTGGGTTCTAGGGGAAGGGCAGCTAGTTGTTTCCCACCAATTTGGAAATGGCTACCCCAAAGTGTGATGTCAATGATTGTATTTGTACACTTTGTTGTTTCCATTCCATCCCTCTTGCGAATGGTTGATGTGGGGGAGATAGATAGAACAATACCAATGACATCTACAAGGGAATTAATAGGCAATGACATTAATGATTCAATGCTTTTGATATGGTAATTGTGTGTTGGTATAGTGGAGTTTACGCAGGTGAATGGAGTTATGGTTGAGGAGCTATGGAGGAATATTTCATAAGGGTTTGTGCCACTACTATATTTTGTGTTCCTAACTCTAATGCGGCCATTGGAGATGTCATAAGTACCATTGGTCTCAATGACATGGTAGAACTTGTCTACAAGATCATTAAAATAGGTAACATGTATCTCAAGGCCTGCTTTATCTACAAAATCAAAGCCAAAGACTTTCCCATCATTGCTTGAGTTTTTGTACTCATGAATTGGACTTTTAGCAAGGGCGCGACCCTGAATGGACCAAACCTTATGGTATGGTGTTAAGGTTGCAATAGGAGTTGGTTCAGATGGTTCATAAAGTGAAGCGTTGGGAGATTGAGGGGTGGCCAATGGCCCCTGAGAGCTGCTAGAGGGTGTACAGAGTGTAGGTTGATGAATAGCAATTGGAGCTCCAATAATTGATGCATTGTTTGTGACAACTTCTAGGCTATGAATTACGATAGCCCTGCAAGGAAAGAATAATTTGAAAGTGAATGAAATGTATATGATTAAACAACAAGAACTTAAAACTATATGGTAATTATGTACGTACGTGAATCTATGAAAATTTTTGCAGTCGTTTTCTTTGAGGTGGACAATGGAACCTTTGACTAAAGCCTCCTCCACGACAAGTTTATTGTATTGGGTGGGTAGAAATGCACAATGTGTGTGTGTCCCATCTGACAATTGGATATGGTACTTGACAAACGTAGCGTGAGGCTTTTCAATGCTATCGATAGATACAACTTGTAGAAAGGAATCTACATCTGGCATGCCTGAAAGGATGTCGGAAATGGCATTTGTAGCTAATGTATGCATGACGACGTTGGAAGACATTTGAAGCGATTGGCCTGCAGGAAAGTTGAGTGTACGGAATTCAACAATAAATAAATGTTTCAATAGTAATTATGAAGTTCAAAATGGTTCATACAACCTTTCCTATAAGTACAACTTCAAATATCTTATTAAGGTATGCAAATAATTGATTACAGGTTAGTTGAATTATTACACTAACAAATTGCAAGTTAACAACATACAAGTGTGATACCAAAATGTTTAACCTATTTTAAGCAATTAAAATGCAATGGAAAAACATAAGGAAACATCTCAAGATTAGCCTAAGAAATTTGTAAGTGCAAAGAGGAAAGTGTAAAATAATGACAAATGGATATACCTTCCTTCTTGCAGCTAAAACTCCTTGGTTGGCCCTTGATTTGGATTGATTTGTATGCTCCTTGATGGCTCTTGATGTGGCTAAATGAAATTCTTGACTATATGCTTGAATGTAGATGCAAATGGATGAAAGTTGATGGCTAGATGAGTGCACAAAATGGCAACATTTAGTTGCAAAATGGCTAAGTGTCTAAATGCCTTAGAGGATGGGGTATTTATAGAGGATCTTGAATTCTCTAGAGAATTCAATGGTTGGAATTTATCCAACAAGGCCAAGATGAAGGGCTAAGGTGAGTTGAGGAATCACAAGCCCTCACATTTTGACATGTGGAATGTGAAGTGGATAAAGGTAGGATGATGTGTAGGTGATGTGGAAGGGAAGTACATGATGTGGAGGAAGGACAAGTACCTTCCAAGTACTTTGATGTGACCTTTCAATGATCACATGGAGAAAGGGAAAGCTTTGGGAGAATAAAAGTGGATTTTAAATTCACAATGATTGGAAGAATCTAGTGGATAAGACAAGGTTCCCAAAAGGTGGGAATTTGTCACATGTGACTTGATGTGACAAGTCAAAGATTCTAGAAGATGCATGGAAAAAGGGGATTCTAGGAGGAATAAAAGTGAATTAAAAATTCACATGGGGAAGAGAGGAACCTAGGGTGAATAAAAATTAAAAAATCCTTTGGGGATGGGGGAGTTGATTCACAATTAATTAGGTTTAACTAATTAGTAATTAGAGGATAATTAGGGGTTAATGAAGATTAGAAGCCAACTTGCAAAATTTGGAGGATGTGACACATCCTAATCAAGGATTAGGCATGTGCACATCCTTAATGAAGAGATTAAGAGATGGATTAGGATTAGATGAAAAAGACATGTGAGGAATTAAATAAATGTAATATTTATTTAATTCATTTGATGAAAAAAGGTAAGGAGTAAAGCATTTAAATTATTAATTAAATACCTTAGGGATTTGGCAGAATTAAATATATTAATTAAATAATAGTAATATTACTTAATTAACTCGGATAAGAGGATGTTTAGATGAAAAGTGATAAATTTGGATAAATTAAGTGTCCAAATTTGGATGTCTACAACAAGTAAATTATATGAAATTCCTTACTCTATGACATAATTAGACCTATTTGTTAGTATTGGTATTGTTTGCAAGTCATTTGAGTTATGAAGCTTGTTGGGGCAGCATCAATCTAATAACAAAAATTTGATATCGTTGTTTACTATTAAAAAGTAGCTCCCATAGTCCAATGATTGTGCCAAGGGTAATTTAGAAAAAAATGGGATTGTATTTCATAGACTTAGAAGCAGAGCATAGTAGCATGAAATCCCAGCTTTGAAGCTCTAGTGCAACAGGACAAAAATAATCCCAAATTGTGCCATCAACAACAGTCTACATACTTCTGGTCAAATGTTCAGATTTATCCAGATTCATTGTTGACTTGTAATTTTGTAATTTTTAATTTAGATACTCATAATCGGATTCAAAACAGTTTAAGTGGGCTCTATAAAAAAAAATGGAAATTGGTACATTGAAATTGGACAAGTGCGTCAAGCAGTATCCAACAAGTACAAAAGACAGAATGCTAAATTCTAGTAATTTTTGCTTCAATTTATGGCAATGGTTTTCATGGTTTTCATAAGGCTGCAAATCGTGATTTATATTTTAGACATTAAAGGCCTGTACAGATACGCACATCTGGCCTCTATGTGGCATGCATACCTTTCATCTAATAGTTCTTTTCAGATTCTCAACAAACCTTGTTTTTCCATCACTAAACCATTGATTCTGCAATCGAATATCATGATGTGTTGCAATTATAACAATTCTATAGCAATTTTAATAAAATGCTTAGATTAGATAAATCTTCTAGGATCGCAAAATACAGTCAACCCGCACTTTTTCCTATTGATTCCTTAGATCCTATGTGACATCAACACTATTTCCAAAGCTAAATCCATCTGTATCCCTATCATTTAATTCAATAATTTTATATCAATTATCGAATCCTAAATAAATTTTGTGAATTTGTAAATCTAAATTAAATGCAAGCAATTTAATTGAGCTTAATTTACCAAACGCAGAAAAAAACTTGCGATTTCAATTTCGATTTTAAAACACTAAAAAGGTTTAAAAGAAAATAATACCTAAATCCCAAAACACCATTCTTCAAAAAAAACACCCAATCATCATTTCAGACTTGAGATGGGAATTTAGAGTTTGGTTTTTAATCAATGAGAATGAAAACCTCACCTGAAATTTGAATGCACTTTTTTACTGGAGCCCAAATTTTGTGCAACTGTAAGCTTCCAATGCAGCTATTTCTGCACTAAGTAATGCTTATTGATATGAAAAAAGAACCTGAAAAAGAGCAAAAATTTCACTTAAACAAAGTGCTAAAGTCAATAAATTTAAAAGCATATAAATTAAGGAAAAGCTACTTATGAGTTCTCTAAATTTAGTTTTATTCATGCTTTCTAATATTATTTTACAAATTTATGTGTTTTTTAGTGTTTGGAAATTTTGCCCTATTTTTCCCAACTCCAATTCAAATTTCAGGCCTGGCAAGTTTTTCCCAGGTTTGATTTTTTGAACCATGGTCCAAATCTCTGACACCACATTGGTTAGAATAATATATTTATCCTTCTCCAGCTGTGTCTCAATTCAGAACTCCTGTAAATGTGTTCGCTAAAAGAAAGAGGAGAATATAATGAATTGTAATTATAAAATGGTTCCTTGCAAATCAAGAATATGAAAAAAACCATACAACTTACACAAATTAAATGGCACTGCCATTAATTCAACTATATAACACTATCATAATGTAGCAACAATGACACAAAGTTGTGATGGTATAACTATAGGCTAATTGAGTCCATTAACAATCATTTTCAAAACTTACTCTAAACTTTCAGTACTCCTATTAACTCAGTTCAACATTAAATTAAAGTTATCACTGTGTAGTGCAATGACACAAAGCTGTAATAGTATAAGCTAATCACTTCCATTGTGATGAAGCAGTTTGGACAGTATCAGAGCTGCTACAATTACAAGTGTGACAGTATGGTGGCAACAGAAATTTAAACTTCATTGACACTATAAAGAGGCATTTCCAAAGCTATCATGACAAGCATCAAGTAGGTCTCTCTGATTTTGATTTCAAACAAAGTCATAGTTAAAACCTATTTTTGAAATTTCAGGGGAACTTATTATATAGAACAGAAAGGGAAATAATTAGCATGATAGGATGTGTGCCCTGTAGTCTAGGCATAGTTAAGTGCTTCAAGTGGGAAATTACATCTACAAATTCTTCATTTGCGTGTTTTGATAATACCAAATCAATGCACTGTAATTCAAAGGATGCTTTTTATTTTGGAACAAAATAATCTGTTGCTGTTAGCTTGTAAGCATTGGCATCCAATTGTATGTTAGCGACAGTTTTTTCCAAATGGTCATTTTCTTGTATGAATATTAAGAAATTAAATCTGCTAATGGATATTTCCATGAATAGTGTCATGCTTATACATTAAGGGCACCAAATTGATAATAAAGGAACTTTAGTAGAGTATCCTTGAACCCAAGATCTGTCTTCTTGGCATGATCCTGTCCATTGTAAACCCAACAATGTTAATAGTAGTGGACACATCTGACATTCAATTCACATGCTGCGCCTATTATATTTGTATATATTTTATACAATATTCCATCCCTTTAATGCTATTGTGAATTAGACATTCATCAAAGAAAGTAAAAGTTGTTGATCAAAGGAGTAGAATATGGAGTGTCAATACATGTACTAGTCTACAAAGAATTAGTGATCCGGGACTCAGAGAGAAGCCATGTAAAATGTGTGATCTATGTTCGTCAGAAATTTCATTTTAAGGATTATTGTCATGACTGAAGGATTTAGAGAGGCAAACAAATCTTAAAAAATTCTAAGCTTGAAGCATTTTTTCTTCTTCTGTGGTAATTTGTAACTTGTTTCTTCAATCTTGTCTATTGTTGGGTTTCAGATAAGCTATTATGGACTAAAGAATCATTTAAATAAAAGCCTCTACCAATGAAAGAACCATATATATGTTGTGTAATTTTCTGTGATAGTGATTTGATTCATATTACAGAAGTGCAAGTGACTGTTTGGATGAACTTTGTTCATATAAAGAGATTTGCATTGCATTTTATTGCATGGTGATATTTAGCCATCATTTAAGAACATGCAGATCACCATTATTTCAATTCCAATAGGTTTTGTTGTAATGTCTTTCTCTACTTGCTTGCTATCAGCCCCTAAGAAGCGGCTTGAGAATACACTTGCTCCTTCTCACTAGGGTGATTCTTACCAGTTTAAATTTTTTCACTACTTCTTTTCTAGAGAATACTTTCTTCATGTTCAGGTTTGTTTTCTAAAAGAATGTAAACACCTACTCTGTGCATGATGAAGCTAATAAGCAACCTAAAGTGACCCTATATTTAAAACTTTTGTTTCACATGTAATATTTTCTAATATCAAATATGGTTTGTTGTTTGGTTTCTATAATCCATGCAGTGCGATACTAAGATTATAGTTCAATCAGTTTACATCTAGAAATAATGATCTGAGTTTTCAGTATAATTTTCTTTGTAAAATGACAATAAGATTTATTTGATTCATGAAGGTTGTACACTGAACTAACCAAAATGTATTGTCTTGTTTCTTACATTTCATTAAGGAAAATATTCTTCCTGAATCAGAGGCCCATATGTAAACTAAATATGCAACTGAACAATTCCAGTACTCCAATTAACTCAATTCAACATCAAATTAAAGTTAACACTGTGTAGTGCAATGACACAAAGTTGTGATAGTATAGGCTAATCACTTCCATTGTGATGAGGCAGTTTGGAAATTTAAATCATAAAAACACAAGCCTTAGTTAAACAAGCAATTTTTCCAGTGAATTGAATGAGTTATCATGCCTGCAATCACATTTTTGCTTCAAGATTTTTAATTGTTTGTGCTCTTAATATTGTGACTTGAAGTTATTTGATGTTTTTTAAAGGTAACGAAAATACAAAACATTAGGAGACATCAGAAGATGTCTCCTCAAGTCTATGTACCTGTTTCATCTCCCAGTAATGCAGTGATGTATTATGTCTGAATTTAAAACTAATGATCAGCAATTGCATTGCCATATTGGGCTATGTACACAAAGTATGTAATTATGGAGACTATGCTTAATAATAGATTATAATGGTATGACAATTCTATCTGCAATGAAATTTGATTATGTATCATTTAATCTAATACACATCTTCCATGATTTTTAATCAGGATGTTGGAATGTCTTGTTCCTGCTCTTATTTACTGACTTGTGTTGTCTCCCTCTTACATGTTCACTGTTCAGAATACCATTGGTGCCAAACAATGTTGTCTAAATTCACTTTATCTTCAATGGAGTAATCATGAATGCACAAACTAAAACAAAATCAATTTTTAAATAACCAACCAATTTGATATAATTTTCTCGCTAATTAACCTTCCACACCTCTTCGGCGTACCAAATTGCACAAACGCCAACATTCTTTACAAAATAGGGCAGCATAATGGATAGAAGGATCATTGGAGAATTTAAAATCCCCCCTGCAAACTTGCAAACCTTTATCAGTCTGTCTATTCTAGTGCTTGTGCCTGTGTATGATCGAATCTTTGTTCCATTTTCCAAAAGCATAACAGGAAATGAACGTGGTATAACACTGCTACAAAAGATAGGTGTTGGTATGTTTATTTCTATCATTTCTATGATTGTTGCAGCAATGACAGAAATGAAAAGGCTCCAAGCAGTGAAGGAATATGGATTGATAGAAATGCCCGAAGTGATAATTCCACTGAGCATTTTGTGGCTGCTTCCTCAATACATCCTATTTGATGTTTCAAATGTGTTCACATATTTAAGCTTGCAAGAGTACTTTTATGATCAGATGCTTGATACAATGACAAGCCTAGGGGTCACCCTATATTTAAGTATTTTTCGAGTTCGTAGCTTCCTTAGCAGCATTCTTATTTCTATTATTGAGGAACTGAGTAGCAGAGTTATGGGACAAAACTGGTTTGCAAACAACTTAAACAGAGCTCATTTGGACTACTTGTACTGGCTTCTGGCTGCACTGAATTCACTATTCTTATGTATCTATCTCTATTTTTCCAAAAGCTTCATGACCTCTTCAATGTTGTCAAATATTGATATATATGTTGATGTTCATATAACACCCATTTGACATATAACACCCATCTGAAAACATTCTAGCCTCTGTTCAGAACTACATGTATAGAACATGAAGACGCCATACTCCAGGAAATGAAGAAGACACTTTACTTTTATTTCAAATCCTCATTCAATGAACTTTTGTATTGTATGCATCAGAAAAAGAAAGCATAAGAGTTCAGACCTATAGATCATCAACTGGCATAAAAAATGGATTAATCAGATTAATGAGGGTTGTCTTTGCAAGACTATCTTCAAGAATCGAGGGTAGATTCCCTATCTATCTAAGGATAACTCTAAATCTATTTGTGTTGTTTTGACCATAGAAATATATTTTTTGCTTTGTATCTGCGATTAAGCGTCATGTGATGAAGATTTGGTAACTCAACAGAAAAGATGATTTCAAAAACTTTAATCCTACTTTTGAGTTGAAATTTGTGACAATTGACAAACACGGAAGGTCGTATCTGGCCTAAATACCCCAAGATTTGCCCATAAAAATCCCCGACAGTATTAAATATCTTCTACTAATTCAGGGTTAGACCAAGATTAGATCTAAACTACCTGATGCTTAAATACACTATTTAATAATTGTCTAAATATCTTACGGAAATATGTTCTCATGTTCTGTGATATGCTCACTTTGGATTCTGGGGCCTAACAATCAGGGAAAAGATCAATACCGAAATACGTAGAGATTTGTCATGCCAAATACGCTTCGCCTAATAAGCCACTCGAAAATATCTTTCAATCTACCCATCGAAAATATCTTTCCCAGTCGTGTTCACTGCGTGGAATTTTATCATGAAAGCATTTAATTAAAATTAAATTGTAACTCTATCAAATGGAAAAAAGGTTGTAACTCTTGCAAAGGCTAATTGTAACTAATACAAAACCTGAAACAAATTATTTGGAAAAGATGAACTAGGGAGTGAGGGAATCAACAGTTTCAACAAAGCAAGCACCATACCCAAAGGTTAAAACCCCCAAAAAGCCTTCGCACAAAATAGAAAAGAAATAAAAACCCACAAAATTTTGCACAAATTTATAGTGGAGAAAACAATGGCAAGTGATTTACCTCAAGATTCTGCACAAATTTGAGATGATCTCGATCTCCTTCACTTGTTGCTAAATGAAAGCTTTTTAGGACCAATGGGCACGATAGAATAATTCTCGAATGAGACAATTCGTATCTCATTTCTACATATATATAAGGATCAAGCATGCGAAATGCAAGGATAAGTCCAGTGAAGTCCAGTTTCTCAGGTGTGAAAGCCTGTGAACTCAAGTTTTCAGTTGTCATTTTCCAGGCGTTAAGAATGAACGACGGGAATTTTCTCAAACGATGATCTCTTAGTTTGCAGAAACGGAGATAATCTGCAGTTACATATTTTTTATTTCATTTTTGACGAGGGTCTCCCAGTTTGCAGAAATGGTGATCTTTGTTTTTGACGAGGGACTCCCGAAAGCTACAGTTTACATGTAGAAACTCTGGTCTTTGTTTTTGACGAGGGACTCCCGAAATCTAGAGTTTACATATGTTTGTTTTATTTTTGACGATGTCCAGTTTGCATATTATGTCTTGCGTAACAGTGGAGGAACTGTAGTGGACTTTACATTTCACTTTGTTTTTGATAAAGGCCTCAAATGGTGATCTACGGCTGCAATTTGACATACTGTCAACCAGGCCCTCTCGGTGCTTTTCAACCGCTGATTGAGAAATTGAGCTCTAAAATATCAAATAGGGACATGCCTTCAGCGTAATTAGACATTTAAAAAAAATATTATAACATTTTATCATATTAAATAAATAAAAATATATAAATGAAGGTTTATAATAAAAGGTTATTGGTTAAGAGTTCACAAAATTTTCATAAAATATTATCATCCAAGCGAAGAGGTGTTGCAAGGTGTGTGCCCTTGGCCTCCTTGTGTTGTGCAATGCAATGCTCGAGTTTGTGACATGGCTTAACTGCCTCTCGTGGATTCATTAACTCTGGTAGTTGTATCAGGCATTAACAGGTCAATCTTTTTGTGCAACAATTGGTATCAGAGATTGGGTTGCAGGTTCAAACCCTTTGCTTGCACTAGAGGGGGATTGTTTCAAGGTGTGCACCCTTGGTTTCCTTGTGTTGTGCAATGTAGCACTCGAGTTCATGACATGGCTTAACTGTCTCTCGTGGATTCATTAACTCTAGCGATTGTATCGGGCATTAGCAGGTCAATCTTTTGGTGCAACAAAAACTGTTTGTGCAACAAGGGGATTAGTACATGAAGAAAGATCCTTTAATAAAACACCAAGTGCTACCTAGTTATCATAATCATCCTACACAACCAAAGGGACAAGCACTCCTTCTACTAATGGTGAAGGCCCAATTACTTCTAAATCTTCTAAATCTATGTCAGGATACACCCACCTTGAGGGTTCAACAATGGTTTTGCCACTTGCAAATACACTCAAACCCTTTTGTTGTCAAACAGATTGCACCCGAATGCTTGAATGACTAAATTCAGCAATCTATTGAAACATGGGAACTATCTTCAGGCTGTGGGTATTCCTATGGCGAAGATAGACCTCTAGATTCTAGGCCGGTTCCTATATGATTCTTAAATTAACTTGGTAATTTGTTGGAAAAAGGATAGAAATATGTAATAAATGCACGTAAAACTGTAAATTAATGGTGATGCACCTAATTGACAAAGACTTGCAACTATGATTCACAATAAACTTTAGAAAAACTATCCACACAAGTCAATTTGACAGTTTGACCACAAAAATGATTCTAAAGAAGGCATGAATAAACCACCTTTGAAGGAAAACAGAGTTTTCTCAACAAAGAAGAATAGATTATTTTGTTACGAAACCCTAGACCTATGATTTTCATTATTTGAATGCATGCAAATATAAATGAGATAAAAAATTTAAAGGTTTTGATATTAAACACAGTAAAAATTCATCAAATCATTCATAAAAACATCATAATGACAAGGCAGACTTTTGATTTCACTGAAATTGAAGGAATCTTTGCAAAATGACACAAATTGAACCTGTAAAAACTGTTGTTGTATTAAATTTTGAAAGCTGAGTTACATGATATTTCTCTTTGCAAAATGCAAAGGCTGAAAAAATAGAACTAGAGGAAAAAAGATTAACTTTCCAATATATACAATGTGAGACAACTTCAAAGCGTGAGAAGGTGGAAGAAGCAGTTAACTGAAAGTGAAAACCATCTTGAAAATGTCTCTCACAAGCAATGGAAAAACCAGTGTGAAAAGAGGGCCCACCAAAGTCATAGCTGAGTCTCAATAGCTCAAAACTCCATGTCACAATGTATACAACTAAACTGCAACTCAAATTGGTTCCATAATGCATGAAGGTGGCACTGAAAGTCAATTTCAATATAAAAATGATAACTCCAAAGTGAGACCTGAGCAAAAATAAATATCTCCAAAATAAGAGCTCAAACTCATGCAAAAATGAGTGAACTCGATCTCAAACTCGCAGTCACAGTGTGTACAACTGAAAAGTAGCTCAAACTAAACTAGAAATCCATAAGAAGTGGGTCCAAGCATGCAAAATCCACCTTGTTTTAATCAATCCACCCAAGATAATCATGCATGATGATTAAGCATCAAAATTGGCGTTGAAACTAAACATGAGACTCACTATTTGCTCCACTTGTGCATGAGCGAAATATTTTTGGTATTTTCCCCCTTTTACAATAGTTGATTTAAAATTATTGAAAAGCAATTAATAAAATTGCATTTAATAACTTTCAAATACAACTTTACAATAGAATAAGGGGAAAAATAATAAAATATTTTTTTTGCAAAAAAAAAACTTTCCCCTTATGACTCTCCTCTATGCATATTCATACTTAGCATATTTTGCATATACCACCATTTATCACCCTTGAAAGGCATCAAGTATCATGCAAAAAGCATGCATTATTTTATATTGACCACCACTTAGCATATAATATGCATTTGGTATCTTAGCACATAAATCAGAATATTTACTCTCAGCTATGTATACTTCATTAACAAGGCCAACCACATCATTATGTAAAACTTGGAGCCCATGGGGAAATAAAACATAATCATTTTGTTTTGTTTTTTTTTTAAGTCTCACCAAAAGTCACCAAGCCCATGAATGGAAAAAGGCAAAAACCATCGAACCCTAATCACTTATTATCATTTACACTTTGACTTTGATGAGGAGACTACTCTAGTGCACCGCCATGGTGGAGAAAATAGGGTTTATATGGAGCTCAACCTGGATTTTGACACTGTTTCTATTGATTTCTACAATTTGAAAGAGAATAACATAGGTATGCTCTTGATTTGATCATAACGAGCCTCCTTTATTTGAATCTTTGAATGTATCTTGTATTAAAATCACTAAAAGGCTGCCATTGTTTCCTGTCAATACTCTGTTATTCAGCCTTTGTGATTTTATTGCTTCCCTTGTAGCCATAACAAAGAGCTCCATACATTTATAAGCCTGATTTGAGTAGGCCGCAGCCATTCCATATTATTTATGAGTTGTTCTACAAACTTGAAAGAGCTGCTTTACTGTTACCTTATATTTGATATTTTATTCAAAAACCCCACGTGGGTTTAGTCTTTTGTGAAACAAAATACTATCTCTGGCTGCGACTTGTTGTTCTCCATCTGGGTATTACAAGTTCACTGTATTTTCATTTTTCTCGTGTTTAAACTCAAGAAAAAATGAAGCTATGAAAGCATGGTATTTCTTCCTCTCTTGGGCTCGACCCATGGTAGTCTTCTACAACATTTCTTGTATTTCTGAAACAAACCCCGAGGAATCTATATTTTTCTTATGGAAACCCCATCTGGGTATTTATCAAACTACTCCCTCCAGGCCGCAAGCCTTGTATTCTTCGTATCTAGCTCTATATAAAACCCTGGCCATGCTTACTTTTTCTTCATTCTATATTCATTTCGAAGCTTGGCCGTGAGTTTCTTCTCTTTCTATATTTCTTCCAAAACTGGGCTTGACCCAAAACCATAGAATAAAAATATTTTGGCAAAAATGGAAGAATTTCCTAACTGCTCTTCTTGATCTTAGCTTATGGTATTGTCATAGTGCCTTTATGTGTTAAATATTTCTACTCATTTACTATCAACAGTAACCATATTTACTTTTAATGTGGTGTTTATTCATTGAACTAAATGATTGCATCTTACACCATCAAAAAAAATAGAAATAGATATGTTTCCACAATTATACCAGATCACTACCTTGGTTTCAATAAATTATAGCCATAATGACTGTATTGATTAGGCCTTCTTCATAGTCCATATAATAAATTATTGAACCTAAAAGACAAAAGAGGACTACCTTTATGCTTCTCATTGTATTGAATGATCACAGGTTACTATGGTGGTTTGCTTAAGGTTAGAGCTTGCTTCATTCTATGTCACCAGCTTCCTCTAGGACATTATCCACTAAGAAAAGCACTTGTTTCTGTCCTCTTTACATCCTGATTAGACTATTTATGAGATGAATTGTTGTCTTATTCAATGATAGGCTATACTTGTATTTGAATCTGTTGCTTCTTATAGTAGTTGATGAATGAATTGTAGCTTGATCATTGTATTTTTGTTACTACTACATTACAGGCCCTACAAATTTTATAGAAGCATATCTTAAAATCTTCTTGGTATGGATAGCTAATGCAACATAAGACAATGGATGGATAATCAAACCTTCCTTTCAAACTATTAGGCCTACTAACACTATTATTAATATGCCATGCACTTTTTCCTTTGTAATTCCACTAACTCTTGCAAAATACACATTTCCTTTGTTATTCATTAAGCTCAAGCCTAAATTTCATTGTTATAGATGTTTACCACAGCAAGTTTGCATTTGGAAAATAATGCTGCTCTATTTATATATGTGTGATATCATGAATGCACCTTTCTTGTTTGAGATCTCTCTTATGCATGACTTATCTGGTTGTTTGATCAATTATTCATTCATGAAGATGGTTTGTGATAATATTCTCCTTGCATATGTGACTGTTCTTATGATGATGATGCTCCTTCTATTCCTTTGATAAATAAATCAAAGGTTGATCTTGTAAATTTCTCTTATTATAGCAGTTCTTTATTGATGACTGTAATTAAATATCTGATGACTTTCATGTATGAATGTTGAATGAGAGGATGCTTTCTTGATATGTCGGGCTTGACCCTTGTGGGAGCCCATTTTGCTCCACATATCTGATGAAATTCATCATGAACATAATGAACCTATTCTTGCACATTTAAACAAACAAGTTAGTAAAAATAATCGAAGTTGAAAGCTTCCATTGAACTTCGTGTTCCTTGATTGTCAGCCTTTGTGATTTAATCATCTAGTGAATGCCTGAATAGAAATATATTACATTCGTATTGGTAGTGTAGGCATGAAGTAGGATTTAATTTATCATTTCTCTAACACCATTTTTTCATAATTTTGCAGGTGCATGGAGCGTGGAATCGAAACTGTTCCAACTTGGAGACACAACAACTGAAGACAACGAGTAAAACGATTCATCATCACAAGCAATGATGAATTGCTTCCCTCCTTTGTGTTTACATTAGCTTCAGTAGTGTAGTATGTCATCCCACTTGTATTCATTATTTGATTAAAATAATCAAAATCAGCTACTCTCGCGGTTTGTGTGGGATTTCAATTTTTACAAAATGATTCAAACAACATTTATTATGCAAATGTCCATTTTTTCCATTTTTCTGTTACAAATACTTGCATAATAAAACTAAAAATCAAATGAAATCTAATCTTTATGATGAACAATGAATACTTTAGCAGCAAAATTTGAAATTTTTTGTACCTTTCAATGATGAATTCAATTTAGCTCTACCTATTTGAGCCTGTAACTTGAAAACTAGGTAACAAATTGGCGACCTCTGCAAAATGTTTGCCTACTAAACACTATAGACCAGTATATAGCTTATCCATTGGGCACAAATGGATTTTGACTGCCACAGACTACTTTATGAAGTGGATTGATTAGGCCGATAAAATTGAGTCCCCAATTTCCAAATGGTTGTTCAACATGAATTGGATTCAGGGGCAGGGCTGCTAACCTTTGTTTTCCTGCAAACAATGAACATTTACTACACTTTCTCACATAAGCATGAGCATCTTTGAATAGATCTGGCCAATAATATCCATCTCTCATTATTTTTAGAGTTGTAGTACGTGGTGCAAAGTGACCTCCAGCAGGTCCATCATGGAATTCCTCAAGAATTCTTTCAGTTTGATTTGGGTAAACACATTTGAGGAATACACCATTGAATTTTTTTTATACAAAACACCATCTATTTCTGCATATGGAATTGCTTGTAATCTGCAATATCTTCATTTCGATCTATCTATACCTTCTGGACAATCTCCAGTATGCAAGTAATGAATCATTTGATTGATCCAATCAGTTGAAGGAGTTGGAACAGCAGGTCCTTCTTCATTATTAAGGACTGTAGCAACTTCGTCATTGTTGTTTTCTTTATTTTCTACAAGCTACTCGCACAGAACCTTGCCTCTAACAAGCTTGGTAACCTTTATTCTGATGTCATACTCCATGACTTTGGTTATCTAGGAGTTATCAAAAATCTGTCTCTTACATTGCATGCCTGTCCGAATTTTCAAATTCCACAGGACATATATATTATTGATCTCCCACCTTATTTTTCCATTTGCTTATCTAGGGATTTCACTGCAAAATTAGGTGGTTATTTGTCATCAGACTGGTCACACATATTTTTCAGAACCAAATATGGTACTAGAGTCACCATCAAGTCAAAACCTCAGGCTAAAGACCATATCGAGCCCTATGTGCCAAATCCCATAAATGCAAACCTAGCTTTCCATGATCAAGAGGATCAATCCATGACCCTCGACCCCATTGTACCTATAGAAGGCATACCCGACATAAATTTAGATGAGTGGGAAGCCGAGAATCACGAGGTTGATCCGTTCAATCTCATTGACAAAGTAGGTTTGGGCATTTATATGATTCAGGAGCTTGATGTAACTATTCCAAATCTAGTGAAGGAGGAAAAACAACAAGTACAGCAGATTGATCAGCTTTGGAAGTTGTACTTTGATGGATCCAGAAGTAAAATTGGTGCTAGTGGAGGAGCTGTGTTGATTTCATCTAAAGGAGACAAGTATTATTCAGCTTTTAGATTTGCTTTCAGTTGTTCTAATAATGTTGTTGAGTACGAAGCATTGATACATGGTTTAGAATGGGCTAGAAAAAGGAAAATTAGGTGCTTGCAAGTGTTTGGTGATTCTCAATTAATAGAAAATTAGGTTAGAAATCTGAATTTAACAAAGAATGACTTGCTAAAATTGTATAAGCATCATGTTCGGGACTAAATCGAGGAGTTTGACGCATTTAATTTGCAATCAATACCAAGAAATCAAAATAAACAAGTTGATAAACTTGCTGCCATAGGGTCACAGTTTGACATTCCAACTGAAATTCACAATGTGGAGGTACAATAATATGTGAAGGTAGTTGTCAGACCTCTGGTACCTAATAATAATGTAAGTTGCCAGATTTTTGACAATGATGAACAGATAATTCACTTTCTGATGGAGGAAGTAGAGTTTTTTGCTAGAAACCAGTGAAAATTTGATCAACAATATGGTGATCAGATCATGCAATTAAAGTCTAATAAGTTTCCAAAGGGTTTGGTGACCCTTGAATCCATCTTCAACACTAATGATCAAGTTAGAAGAGATAAATCAAGCATCACAATGAAGCGAGAGCATTATGAATCAATAGAAATATTCAAGGACAAGTTACTTAAGCTTGGAAAATTATGTACAAAGGAAGAACAACAAGCCTTTATCTTGCTTTTCCAAGAATTCAGTGACATATTCGCTTGGAAGTATGGAGATCTGAAGGGTTTTAACCCTGATTTGGCTCAACATACAATTGAGTTAGAGCCTAACGCAAAACCAGTAAGACAGAAGCAAAGGCCCCTGAATTTGAAGTTAGAACATCTGATGAAAACATAATTAAACAAGCTAATTGAAGGTAGTATCATCTTTCCAATCAAGCGCACTTCTTGGGTTTAAAATACGGTGCCCGTCAGGAAGAAGAGCAAAGAGATAAGGTTGTGCGTGGATTTCTGTGATCTAAACAGAGCTTCACTCAAGGATCACTATCTATTGCCTTTAATGGAGCAAATACTACAAGTTGTGTTAGGATCAGAGAGGTTCTCCTTGCTGGACGGTTATTCAGGATATAACCAGATCTTGGTTAAAGAAGAAGACCAGTACAAGACAGCCTTTACCACCAAATGGGGTACTATGGCTTATAGAAAGATGTCATTTGGATTGTCAAATGTGGGAGCCACATTTCAGAGAGCAATGGATATGGCTCTCCAAGGTTTGATAAACAATTTTATGCTTGTTTATTTAGATGATATCACCATTTTCTCACGAAATGTTGATGATCACTTTGTGCATCTTAGACATATTTTTGAAAGATGCAGAGAATATGGAGTTTCTTTAAATCCAAAGAAAAGCATTTTTTTTGTTCACGAAGGTAAACTTCTAGGTTATATTGTTTCTAAAGATGGAATTTCTATAGATCCAGAGAGGATTGCAACCATATTGGCTTTACCACTACCTGCTCACAAAAAGGGTTTGTAGAGATTTTTGGGCAGAATAAACTTTGTGAGGGGACTTATTCCCAATGTTGCAGCTTTATTGTAGCCATTGACAGCCATGCTGAAGAAAAACATTCAATTCAGCTGGATGAAAGAAGGAAAGAACAATTTTGAGCAAATTAAAGAGGCACTTGCAGTAGCCCCTACTCTTATTAATCCATATTTTGATAAGTATTTTATACTATATGCATTTGTGGGAGTGGATACCATCTCCGTAATGCTCTGTCAGCAAAATAATGAAGGTATGGAATAGCCTATAGCTTTCTTTAGTCAGGTTTTACATGATTATGAAACTGGGTATTCATTCGTTGAGAAGCATGTGCTTGTTGTAGTGAGAAGTCTCAAAAAGTTTAGACATATGATGTCTAATAATAAGATACATCTATTGGTAGCTCACCCAACAATCAAAGAGTTTCTGTTGAATAAGGACATTAATGAAAAGAGATCAAGCTAGATAACCAAAGTCATGGAGTATGACATCAGCATAAAGGTTACCAAGCTTGTTAGAGGTAAGGTTTTGTGCGAGCAGCTTGCAGAAAATAAAGAAAATAGCAGTGACAAAGTTGCTACAGTCCTTAATAATGGACATGTTGTTCCAGCTCCTTCAATTGATTGGATCAATCAAATGACTCATTACTTGCATACTGGAGATTGTCCAGAAGGTATAGACAGATCGAAACAAAGATATTATAGATTACAAGAAATTCCATATGTAGAAATAGATGGTGTTTTGTATATAAAAAATATTTCAATGGTGTATTCCTTAGATGTGTTTACCTAAATCAGACTGAAAGAATTCTCGAGGAATTCCATGATGGACCCATTGGAGGTTACTTTGCACCACATACTACAGCTCTAAAAATAATGAGAGTTGGATATTATTGGCTAGATTTGTTCAAAGATGCTCATGCTTAAATGTGAGAAAGTGCGATAAATGTTCACTGTTTGTAGGAAAACAAAAGTTAGCAGCCCTACCCCTAAATCCAATTCAAGTTGAACAGCCATTTGGAAAGTGGGGACTCGATTTTATCGGTCCAATCAATCCACCCTCGAGTGTTGGGCACAAATGGATTTTGACTGCCATAGACTACTTTACGAAGTGGACTGAAGCAGTCGCTTTGAAAGATGCAAATGAAACATCAATTTTAAACTTCTATCAGGACATAGTTTCCAAATTTGGTACACCTGATTCAATTATTTCTGATTATGCTTTGGCCTTTGTTGGTTTGAGAGTTTTAGATTGGTTAGTAAAGCATAATATTTATCTGAATACTTCATCCAATTATTACCCACAGGGTAATGGACAGGCTGAATCAATGAATAAGAATATGATAAAGATCATAAAAAAGACCATCAAAGATAATCAGAGGTCATGGCATGATAAACTTAAGTTAGCCCTTTGGGTTGATAGAGTTACACCAAAAAGATCAACAGGTTTTTCACCTTATGTTTTGGTTTATGGAAAAGAAGCCAAATTGCCTATCTCAATTGAATCTCCAACTTTGAGTTATATAAAAGAGCTTGAGTTACTTGAAGAGAATCTAATGCATGTCGGGCTTGCTCAATTAGCAGAGCTGGAAGAAACCAAAAACGAGGCCTACAAAAAGCTTCAAATTCATCATTCTCAAATGAAGAGGACATTTGATAAGAAAGCAATAGTAAGGATCTTCAATGAAGGTGATTTAGTATTCAAGTGGGATGAGCTCAAAAGTAAGTCTAGTAAACATACCAAGTTTGATGCCATATGGGATGGCCCGTACATTATTATAGCAAAGAAGGAACACAATACATTTCAGCTTTCAAAGCTGGATGGTGAAGTATTGCCAATCCCTACCAACGGGATTCACTTGAAACAATGCTATTAAGCATCAAGATTTCAGTTGTACATAGTAGAGTAGTTTTCAGTTTTAGTTATGCTTTCAATAAGTTCCCTATGGCACGTTTCATTTAAGTTTTGTTGTGCTTTCAATAAAGTGCAGTTGTTACATGTGGTTTTCCAAATTCTGTCTTCAACAAAGTTGCAGTAATTTCTTTTAGTTTGTTTGGTCTGAAGCTGAGTTACAATTTTTTGAGTCAAAACAGAGCAAAAATGGACTCCATGCCCAATGGATAAGCTATATACTGGTCTATAGTGTTTAGCAGGCAAACACTCTACAGAGGTCGCCAATTTGTTACCTATTTTTCACTACAAGCTCAAATAGGTAGAGCTGAATTGAATTCATCATTGAAAGGTACAAAAAAATTCAAATTTTGCTGCTAAAGTATTCATTGTTCATCATAAAGATCAGGTTTCATTTGATAAAACATAAATTTATTATGCAAATGTCCATTTTTCTGTTACAAATACTTGCATAATAAAATTGAAAATCAAATGAAATCTGATCTTATTTTTGAAATGCAAGATTAACTAAATTAGTTGAATGATTATAATGAAATTTTAGGTTCATAGTGTTCACCATATTTCCAGTGGTCCTCCACCTCCTTGGTAGTGGAAGTGGTAATGTCAAAGTTTCACTTAGGTAATATAGAGTTTTTTTAATTTTAAATTAAAGAAATTGTATTTTGTAATTGAATAATGTTTAATGACTTCAAGGTTATAAATAGTTTGTAAGTATGCTTTGTACTTTTTAATTATTTTGATTTTAGGTTGCTATGTGCTTCATCATCTATGAATTTTATTTGTTCATGTTTTTGACCTTCAAAATATAGGCTAGTGGTGTCAATTAATTTTCCACCTTCTATAGGCCTCTTTATTGGAATACCTCTTGGGACCTCCATCAACCAAACCAAACTATTCTATGTGATTATGTTATTTACAACTCTTCATCAAAACTTGTAATTAATGAAATAATGTTTTTTTAGATGATGCAAGTAGACACTTCTCTTGATATTGTAGGACAGTCGAGTATGGTTTGACTACAACAGTAGTGATTTTGATTCCTTTGACAAAGATATGAGGTAGATTAGTAAATTTCACAAATTATATTCATTGTTTTATTTGTCTATTATTGAAAAATCAAATGATTTTTCATTTGTAGTTTAGTTTCTATCAAGATGGATGGTACAGAGGCTTCACAATGCCAAAGCATGAGCATGCCATTTGTGTGGATGGGCATAGAGATTATTTGGTTGTGGTAAGTGATTATTTTGTTATATTTTATGTTATAATGTAATTTTTATATATTAATTTTTATACTATTTTTGTAATATAGGTGGAGCTCCATGAATCTTTAAACAGGAGTTTGAGTGATTAAATTTGAAGGAGACCACCATCATAAACATCTCCATCCCCTCGACAATCAAAGGCCACTCATGATCTATTTCCTTCACCTAGAGGGAAATGACTATTTATTCTAGGCTTAGTTGTATGCCTATATGGAATTTTTGAACATATATTTTGTATTGCATATATGTGACATTGTATGCCCATATGGCATTCTTGTAAGCCTATATGAATTGTTTTATATATGTAATACTTATATCAACATATATTGATGTATTCCTATATGTCTATTTGGTTAATACATATTTTTTTTATCGATGGTGTCCGTATTTACATTATAAATGATTATTTAAATAAATCAATAATGATTTAACATAACTATAAATGATTAATATTATTGTGCAATCCATTCTTACAAAAAATTTCCTATATTATTTCCTTACAATAAATGAAGTGCTTCAAAAAATGCTAAGATGTTTATCTCTCATGTAATGAAAACACAAGGAAAAAGATCTAATTAAGGATTATATTTTTAGATTTCAAGTTTTCAATAATAATATGTTGCCTCCATTATACAATGACAAGCTTCAATGGATATTTGTAGATGGTTTACTTCAAATATTTAAAATCCAAGTGTATTTCATGCTTCATAACTTATTTTTAGATTTATTTATTGAATTGTTTGTAAGCATTATCATAATTTATTGAATACTATGTTTTTATATTCATTCATTCCTAATATTTTGTTGTATTGATAAAATGAAGACAATGAGGATGTGATGATTTTTATCTTGGTGTGCCTTTACCTTTTTTAGTTTCCCACTAGTATTTTATGTTTGGCCTTTTTTATTGACTTTTTTATGGTGATCTTCACACTCATTTCACCTATATTTTATTTCATAACTCCCTTCCTTAGGTGGTGGTATTTTTGGTTTTCCTTTTTTCCTTTTATATTTACATCTTCTTTATGCCTATGCAAAACTTCTATTTTCTCGAGCATTTTTTTCCCACTTGGCTTTCATACTTATCTTTAAATTTTCTACATTTTACCATTTTCCTCTTATTCCTTTATTATTTTTATCATCTTTCTTCTATATGTTAACTTTTTACTTCCTATCGTACTCTTATATCTATGCCCATTCCTTAGTATTTGACCATTGTTCATTACCTATTGATCTTTTATATTGCTACATCATGCTTCTTGGATCTTATATTGAAATATATTATTTATAAGATTATTGATCCTACATTTCCCTACTATACTCATAAATCTTGCATTTTAATCCTACATTACTATATCATGCTTCTAGAGCATACATTTTATGTCATTTGTAATCCTCTTGTCACACCATTAAAACCTATCCTTACATTTGGGGTATCATGCCTTTCATCTTGTATATTGAGCTTACATGCATTCTTTATCCTTACATTTTTGGTATCTGTGGACAAAGATTTTGGCATTGTAAGACTCCCTAACACTTCTAGGGTTTTTCACCTAAAAAGAGAGAGGTGGGCCAAAATGGGCAATGTCTACACTCAAGATTAATGTAATGACGAATGAAATATGTCTAGATATAATTTCTAAATGTAATAAACTGATAAAAGATAATGATTATTGATGTAAAACCTAAGGAATGCAAAGTGTTGGAAAACACATTGTGATATGCAAACATGTGATAAATGACCTAGAAATGCAAACAAAACTAGATAGAAAGCTATGAAATAGAATGTGTGCACCTGGAAGTTTAAAAAGGATGGCATGAAGGTCTAGAATCCTGACAAAAATGTTGTAGAAGCCGCTTAGGACACACAAGAAAAGAAGGAGAAATGTTGGATGTTAGGGCATGGGTATTTGCCTTGGTCAAACCCCTTTTTAGGAAATTAAACCAAAATGGAGAAATAATGTAATGAAGCATGAAACAATGGAGTTCATACCTTGCCATGATGATTGATCTTGAATTTCTATAGCAAAAGATGAAGAATATGCCCTTGAATGTCTGAAAAATGCTATCTTGATGACTTAGAATGATAAAACCCTAACTTGCTTGACTTGAGAACATGATGAATGATGGATGAAATGAGTTAATCATGAATTAGGGTTTAGAGACTTATATTTATAGGAAATTCACTTTATTTTTCCATTAATTGGATCCCTAAGGCCAACATGAAAGAAAAATAAACTCAAACTCCACAATTTCCCACTCAAACCTCAAAAATAGGCCAAATTGGACTAAGTTGCCATGTTCGGCGACTTAGTCCCACCTGGCAGGGACTCATTCGCCCAGATGAGCAACTTAGTCCCATAGGGGTCCTTTTGACATCTGAAATGTTGGGAATGAGGAATTTCAACTCTTATGTTGATTTCATCAGGTATTTGATCAAATTATTCCTTGGGATACACAATATGGGGCCATAGGGGCCTATTAATGATGATGTAAAGATCAATTAGGGCTTGGGACACAAAATCCAATGTGAAAGTGTGATTAAATACACTTGATAACACTAAAATGAGGTCCACATAGGCTAGAAAGGCACAACATCCAATGTGAATGTGTAAGACACATTACAACATGCTAGATTAAGGTCAAGTTTAGTTCACAAGCCTTCTAGATTGTTGTGATAATGCAATTAAATATATTTTATAATGTTGAAGTAGGGGGGAAATAGGTTCATTAAGTCTAGAGAGGCATGAAATTCTTTTAAAACACTTTACAACACCTTTACAAGATATTGTTAAATACATTTTATTTAGTTTGTAAGGGTCCAAGACCTAGTGTGGATGTATAAAACACCTCACAACACCAAATCAAGGCCTCATTAAGTCTGATTTATCATAAAATATTCCCAATTCAAGCAAGCAAAAAGGGATGTACATTTTATGTGTCCACAGTATCATGTCTTTCATCTCAAATATTGAGCTTACATTGCATTATTTATCCTTAGATTAGGGGCATCATATCTTTTCATTCCTTATATTTACAACCTATTTATTACCTAATTTTTTGCCTAAGTATTATCTTTCCACTATGTCTTTGTGGTCTTGGATTTCATATCGATGGCATTGTTGTGCAGTTTTTGCACACACGCCCCACTTGGAGTAGGGACCCTCTTTCCGGATGTCTTTTTACCTTTGGTTTCATTGGATTTATCATTTTGGGGTCTTGACATGTTGGTCTTGCTAGCTTTGACCTTGCCTTGAGGCTGGAATTGATTGAAATTAAGTTTTAAGCCAAATCCGGGTTTTCACCTAGATCCGGGATTTTCCAGCTCTGGCGGATTTTCCTGGGCCCTGGTTCTCTATCTGTTCCTAGTTGGATTCTCTGATTTCAGGTTTCTGCCTGGATCCAGGATTTTCCGGTCCTGGCAGATTTTCCCGGACTTTGCCAAAATCCCGATCTTCACCATTTCCCTGGTTTCTACATTCACGCGAAATTTTTGTCCATTCGGATTTTCGCGTATTCTGGGATTTTCCGAAATTCCATTTTAGGCTCGGGTTTCCGGATTTGTCAGAAGTGTCTTGTCGCTCATTAATGCCGAGGTACCTTTGCTAAGATGAGTATATGGGTGAATTTAGGGCATTTTTAACATCATTCCGACTTCACTGCTCACTTGCTTTTGCTCGGGCGATTAGAAATTCTCATTTGTGCTTTGAAGATTGATTTGGATTATTTGCGTGCGAATTGATTGGAGCCCTGCTGGTTAAAATTTTCATTGCTAAGGACGCGCTTGTTTCGTGGTTTCTTCCTTGATCTCAAATTTCATCCGCTCTGATCCATCGTAGGTTGTCGTTGGCCCCTTTCATTTATTTGCTTGATGATTGAGTGTTTCTGCGCTGATTGATGATAATTTTGGGTCGGCCCTTGCTTGATTTTGATCTCGTATTTATAGAATTTGGGTTTGATCCATTTTCTTTGTGAAACCACATTACCCATGCCCGGTGAGCTTGTATTTGCCTATTAAAATAACGGGTGCATCTGTTTGAGGGGTTCTGGGTTAGATTATTTACCCTCTTAGTGCGAAATCTGCCATATTGTGTGAAGTTAGGGTTTTCTTCGGTGTTTTTCCTAGAGCGGAAAATTCGTTATAGTTGAGCGATCTTGTCCTTGTATCACGCTAAACCCCATCCTGTGAGAATTCGGAGTGCTTTAGGTTAATCGTTGATTGATATTTTAAACCTTGGAGTTCCCCTGGTTTTAATGGCGGAGGTCTGGTTATTTAAATTAGGGCATCATTGTTTTGGCGTAGGGATTCATCTTTTGAGAGCCTTCGAGAATTTGAAATCCTTTGCATTCTGAGTTTTGTTGATTACCGTCAGTTTTGAGACCATTGGAACTCAGGTAGAGGAGATCCCGTGATCATTTGGCTGTTGGTTCGCGTTTTGCCCTAAATCGGGTTTCCGAGGTCCTCACAGAATTCCTCTGCTCTCGTATTTTCTTGATTTAGGCTTATTCCGCGGGCTGGGGTAATTCCCGAAACATTTTGAACTGTCCGCGAAAATCCGTCCCATCTAGATTTTTCCGATTTTCCTGTCTGGCTTTGTCCTGTTTGATTTTTCAGAGATAGGATTGATGGAGTGAACACTAAATGCTTATTTCTTCTTACCAATGCATAAATTTCATGATAATCTAATGATTCTTGGCTGTATTAACGATTTGTTTGACTAATCATGTCTTGGCGACTGGAATCCGTCTGGGTCGGATTTCTCCGAAATTCTGCCCCGACGAGATTTTCCCGGATTGCAATATTTTCCCGGACTTCGTTATTTTTTCGGATCTTCAAAGGATTAGCAGTTGTGATGGATTTTGATTGATTTATATGATTTGTGCTAACCTTTTGGATAGGAATATGCCTAATAATTGAATACTAATGGTGTCTTTTGTGAATGCAGGTCGAACCAAGCAAGGCTGCTACCAGAAAATCTAAGGGTGGCTCGGAGGGGTCATCTATTTCTAAGGCAGAACGATTGAGACTAAATATGAAGAGCCAGCTTCCTGAGAGCAGGATATCCTCCGTATGGTCTGAAGTATCTGATACCAATGTGGGAGCTTGGAGGTATGTTGAGTTTAAACAAAGGACAGCGAAGAAGGATCTGTCAGCCCTGAGGCAAGAAATGATGAAATCCGGACTGGTGCATGTGGTAGGCTTCCCTCTGGCAATTCACTGTTATGAGTTGATTCTCAAGTGCGCCAGGCAGTATGACTTTGATACACAAAGGGTGATTAGTACCGATGGAAGAGTTCTGGCGAACTTCAGTCCTGTTTCTATTGCACAAGCTTTCGACATGTCGGATCTACCTTTTGTATGTGCTCTAAACATAGACACAGCCAAAACATACTATGAGAATGAGCCAGCCAAGGCTCAACAGATGATTAACTCCTAGTTGGAGAAGCCAAAATCGCATCACTCTAAGATGCCCAAGCAATTACATAGAATTAAATTCAAATCACATATTTATGATGCGATAACATTCCTAAGTAGGGTATCAGGGTTGAAGGCTGCTGGAGTATTGGAAAACTGGATGGTGCACGTAATTAGCAAGATTGAATAGGGCACCAATTATCACTGGGCCGGGCTTATTAGCTCTGAAATTGACAAGCAGCTAAGGAATGTCTTGGAGACCAAGAAGTTCACCATGTCCTCATATGTGGTGTATGTACTAGCCAGATTCTACCCATACAGGGGTTTGAATCCACAAGGGACGTTGGGTCAGGAAATAATCTATGAAGTTTACCCGGAGCTGCATCTAGGATGCAAGGACTACCGGAGAGCCAACGATGCCTTCACGATGCATATTACCCGAATGCTACAGAATGCTGAGCACATGAGGTTGTCGAATGGAGCCAAAGGGCTAATAAAGAACTACGGAGCCAGGTTCATCCAATTCCCCACCTTCACCTACCTTAGAATTGACGGATGTCTGGTTGCTCCATATAGGTTACCTCGGTATCCTACCGATCACCTTGTGCTATTAGAGATTGTTAGACAGATTTGTGAATTTCATGCTGTGGTAAAGAGGGAAAAAGCACAAGACGGGCTTTGGTGGAGACTTCCCTCTTGGGATTGGTGTAGCAGAAGTGTGCCCTTCTATCCAATCAGCCCACACTACAGGAGAGGAACTGGCAGCATATGGTTTCTCCTTCCACTCTAAAAGGATGAACTTTGACATAACTGGAGAAGCACAAAAGAGGGCCACTAGGGAGTATAGGCATAAGGATGATCTAGAAGACTATTGGGTCAATATCAAAGATGACCTTGAGCCCAGAAAGAAGAGGTACTCCAGGCTCCCTGTGCAGGCAGTCAGATAATACAATGTTAGGTTGATCCCGGATTAGTTGGAAGATGATGGAAATTTGGTACAGGACCACGCCTATGAAGCTGTGAAAGACAGGCCGGTTGGGGATATCAAGTGGAATGAGGATGAGGTTACAGAATTGGAAGATCTAATGGCCCCGGTTATGAAATACACTTATTCTTGGTTAAAGCACAAAGTTTGGGAGCTAGAGAATGAGAAGGTAACCTGCACCTTCAATTTGATGGGCAATCTTAACCCCATGTCTACTTCAGAGGAATCCGGGGAAGATGACCCCAAAGGGAAAACCGCGAAGAGCTCTCCTTTTAAGATAAAGATTAGAGGCCCCAAGGAAAGTGAGCCCGAGACAAAGAGGAAGTCGAAAGGAAAGAGAAGATGGAAGACTCTGAAAATCAGTAGGTCTTCTGATGAGGAAGAGTCGGGAAAAGCAGAAGAGGAGGATGTTCCTCCACCACCAAAGAAGACCCGAACAACCAGAACTTCAAAGAAGAGGAGTCAAGAGGCATCAAAGGATGAGCCTCCTATTGTCGATGTGGAGAGCTCAGGAGGGGAGAAAGCCAAAGTCTACACAAGGAGATCCAAGACTCCCTCTCCAAAGGATGTTGTGCCAAAGGCGGATCCTCCGCCAAAGTCACCGACTGCATAACCATCCAAGGCTGTTTCTCCTCCACCAAGCATACATGAAGAGGAAATTCCGGCAGAGCATGAAACTAGCGGAGAAGCAGAGCCCTTCAAGGAAGGGACACTTTTTGGTGAGGCAGCTGAGCTGGAAGTTGAGAAGGAGGAGGAACGGCATACTTCTCCACTGGTCCAATATGAGGATTCTCTGGAAAGTGACAAAGGCTGCGAATCACTTTAGCCAGAAGAGAACATCCCTGTGAGAACCCCATCACCGGTGCAACCAGAGGTGGAGTTTGATGAGGGCGATCAAGGTGAGCAGTTCCCTGAGAATGACAAAGACAAAATGGCTGCAGAGGAAGAGGAAAAAATGAAAGAACAGCCAAAAGAAGCGAAAACAGAAGAAATCTGGGTGGAGCCTACAGCCCCAGACTGGTTAGAAAAAGAGCTTGCAAGAAAGAAGCAAGTGGTTGTTGAAGACACTCCCTTGGATTGGGATGAAATGTTGTCAAAGATCGGAAAGGGAAAGAAAAGAAAGGCGGCAAAGGTGGTTTCAAGGGTGGAAAGAGATGAAACGAATAACAGGGTTATCCATATTGCCACCCCTGCTGCAAACAAAACAAGAGAAGAAGTCACCGGTCAGGACTACCATGTTCAGACTATCAACCTTGGGCCTGCATCCATGGAGCAGGATATAGAGGAGTTTGAAGGCTCCAGTGCTGTGATGGTTGGCAGGTTGAGGAGGGAGACCTAGACCAAGCAGGAGTTGAAGAAGGAAAATGAAAGGTTAAGGAAATGCTTGGAGGAGGTAATGAAACCCTTGCAATCCCTCCATCCTTCTTCATCTGCCACCCCTGGTTTCTTACCCAAGGAAACAATCTCTGGAATTGAGAAGATGAAAGCCTCAGCCCAAGCTGTAATAGATTGGCTGATGAGTGTGCAAACAAAGGGAGATGATACCATCAAAGACATCCTTTCTGTTGGGAAGGATGCAGTTGGGCCAAGGAGCTATTAGAGCATGTGTTGTCTCAGGACAAGGAGGATATGGACCTCTTATTGCAGAAATCAAGAGTCATAATAGGACATGGCAAAGATCAATTACTTGCAGATGGCATCCTTCCTTCTTCCAGATTGGATGAACCTTGGGAATGGTTCGAGACTCTGCAGATTAGGCAGAAGGCCATGAGAAAGATCCTGAAACTGAAGAAATCAATTGATGGGGATCTCACTAGTATCTATGATGGATGCATTGCCTTCTTTGAGGTGATGACTGGAAGGAGGAAGATAGCCCCGAAATATCTAAGTCTGGAACAGCTGAAGGAGTGGTGGCATGAAGTTTATGCCCCTGATGCGGAAAGTGTTGTAACCGGCCACCAGCTTGATGATGCAGCTACCTACTTGGCTGTAATGGATAAGTATCTGGCGAGCAAGGAAGATTGGAATAAGACTGTTGAACAGTCCAAAGAGGAGATTGACTCCATTAAATGTCGACTTAGGGTATTACCTTTGCCACCTGTCACCGCGTTGGATGGAATATTCTTGAGGGTCCAAGGGTCATCGGTTCAGAGGAAGGATAAGGGAAGTGGCAGTTAATGCCTATTTTGAGATTTGTGCTTCCCTATTATCATAGGGCATGCATTGGACTAGACTTCATTGGGGACTGTGTCAAGGCCGACCTTGATGGTGAATGGCATTTAATGTGTGCCTTAGTTTGATTCTTCCTTGGCCGACCTATTTTGGCGGTTTTGTTATTATTTTGTAAAAATGTTTGGCTGGGCCGACATGTCTTGAGATTTGCTATAAATGGGCATTCTTGCCTCATTGTAAAGGGTTAGCTAGAAGACAGTAGAAATTAAAGAGCAAAAGCTAGAGCATTTTGTGATAGGAGTAGTATTCAATTTCTTGAAGCAAATACTATATCAGAACAGTGGAATTGTTGCAGCATTTTGGTGATTAATACAATTGAAGACATTGTGGTTTTCCTGGTGCAATCTTTTGTGTTATTCCATCTTGCATGGTTCCTGTTGTTTTATCTTTTAAATTGCTTGAAATTTAGGGTTAATGTTCAGAATTAGATTAGTTTTAATTTGGTGAATGATGTTTGTGATTTCATATTTGGAATGTTTGTAGCAATCTCTGGTCTATACTCCCAGTAACTATCTGATTGTAGTAGGCTGGTGAAGTCAACCTGGACCGAATATTTATCTGTGCTTAAGTTCGATTGTAGATGCATGTCTATGATTTAAAAATCTATATACCTTAGAAGATTGCACCGTTCTTGTAAGATTGCATTGTGGGTCGATCAGGAACTGGTTATTTGAGATTGGTCCATTCCAGATATCTGTCATTTGCATTGTTCATTCTAGGAATAGTTTAGATCTTATTCAATCCTTGCACCTTTGTCTTTTGCTATTTCTTTATTATTCGGTTAGATTTAGGATTTAAGATCATCAAATTGCAAGATCTGATAAGTGGAAAGATACAGTTTGCTTGTAGTAAGGTCCGATTGTGATTACCAGCATTTCACATATTATCTGAGTTGTTTATGCATTGTTATGACCTAACACCCGAGAGACCTTGGGGTGATTTTTAGCGATTTATAGTTGAAAATAACCTTTCAAGAGAGATAGAATATTGCATTATGTCTGAGTTGTTGCTGTGCAGAAAACACCATCAACAGATTAGCGCTTGAAGGAGGGCCTAAATGAGCACACTGGATTGTTTCTTGAATGCCATCTCTCCAGAGAGATTTAGGAGAAATACTAGATCTACCACAGGAGAGGAAGATTTAGAGGAGCTACAGTTCCCCACTAGGTCAAGAAGGACTCGAGAAAGGGGAGAATCATCATCACCCATCCCTTCACCCGGATCATCCAGATCTTCACATCCAGAGGTTGAAGCCATACCCATCGCTGAAGCAGTTCCCATTCAGCAACCTCAGCCTGTTGTTAACCAACCACGACCACCTCCCCCACTTCTACCAATGGCTTTCCTTGCTAATAATCCATCACCCCTATTCTTCCAAGCCTACAATGTAATGCCCAAAAACCCTGAGCATTTCTGTTCAAAATTCCATGCCAATGACCCAAATAGGACTGCAGAAGAACATGTGAGGATTTTCCAAACCTATCTCAAGGATAGAGGAATTGTTCATGAGGATGTTGCCTGTAGGTTTTTCCCTTACTCACTAGGAGAAGAATCCTTTTACTGGTACAACCATCTCCCTGCTGGTTCAATTCTTAATGGGAATGATCTTGAAACTGCCATTTTATAGAAGTTCTGAATACCCATTAGCACCAATGAGTTATACCTGCAATTCATCAAAGTCAAGAGAGAGGTCAATGAGCCAATATCTAGTTTCAATAATAGGTTTCACCATGCATACACCAGATTGCAAGACCCATATGTTTTAGATGATGATACAGCCCTGGGAGTCTATTATGAAGCTCTGGATAGCCTAACAGCAACCTTTTCTGAAATAGAGACCCAATCCTCCAGGAACCCTAACTGATGCTTATACAGAGGCTGTCAAGCTTAGTACAGATTTGAGACAACACTTGACTGGACTGTTGCCTTCTTTAAGACCAGTTGTGCATCCTGGCCAGGTTCAAGCAGTAAATCAAGCACTTACCAATCATACTCCAATCATGAACCCAGTTCCTCAATTACCTGTGGTGTCACACCCTAGTCATCCCATGAGCCAAGTCTCCCCTATGACGAACTTCCCACAACAGCAGGTTAACCAGCCCATGTATCAGCCACAGCCAAATAGTTTTCCTGCTTATCTACAAAATTTTGAAGTATTACATCAGTCTATGGGATCTGCTACAATGTTTGTCCCTCCTCAGAGTAACCCAAGCCGGCCCCCTTTTGTAGACTCGAATAAAGAAAGGATTGATGAAATGGCTGAGCAGATAAAGAAGCTAAACCTAGAGGTGACTTACCTCAAGAATCAAAATAGTCAGTTACAAGCTGCTCAGAAAAGTATGCAGTCCAATCAGAACAGAGAGTTTTTACAAGGCCATAATTTTGATAGGGGACAACGTAATGAGAGAGGATCCTATAATGACAGGGGATACAATCAGGATAGGGGTTACAACAATGATAGAGGGTTCAATAATGAAAGGAGACAGAATTTTGATAAAAGCCAAGGTAGTGGATCAGGATTTGATAAGAGGCCATCACAGGGACAGAATAGAACGTGGAATACGGGACTTAACAATGGAGGAGTTTCTACTCCCTTGGATCAACCCGTCAACCAATCAACAAACCAGCCAATCAGTCAAGACAAGCCTCCCAGTGGAGTATATTTGGCTGAAGCAGCCATGTCGGGATGGTGTAGGCTCCATAAGACAAGTCAGCATTTAGAGTTAGAATGTCCAAAGTTCTAAACTGCTACCTCTATTTTCCAGTATGAGGTGGAGAATAACGTGAATGGGCAAGAGATTGTTCCCTCAAGCCCTTATGATTCTCCTGTGCTAGTATTAAATCACGCTCCCTTCCCAGCAAATGAAGAGAATATCCCAGAGGAAGAATCTGACTCCCATGAAGACAAAACAGATCAAGTCTACAATGGAGATGAAGTGACTCAACTATTCAATGAAGAAACAATGAATGATAATGGCCCTCTTGATCAGGAGGAAGCCTATGTTGAAGAAGTACAGATGTTCCAGAGGTAGGGTTTGAGGGATATGCCTCATAGGCACCCACAAGCTGGAGGTCCCTTCACTACTTCCATTCCTCCTAACAACTTCAGTACTCCCCCAGATCCTCATGCTAGCAATAATCCATCTTATCCACCTGTTTCCAGACAATACCTTTCTAAAAAAAGACAAGCTCAAATTGACCCACAGAAGGAAAAGGTTGTTCAAGTGTGTAAAGACAAGGTGGAGGAACCTCTCAGGGAAGTATCAACCAATATGAGCGAGGAGCAGATGGCTTCTTATGTTGCTGAGGAGTTCAAGAAATTAAAGGTAAATATTTTAGCATTTGAATTATTAAGATTCCCTGCAATTAGGAAGGCAGTTTTGGGTACTTATGATGCACGTTCAGTGTCTTTGGATAAGCCTTCTGGTGAAGATATCAGCAAGATTTCTAGTTCTCAACCTCAGAAGACACAAAATCAGACTAACCTTCCCCCTGGAGACAAAGGAAAAGAAAAGGATAAGACTCAAGTGGCTCAAGTAGATACTCAGCCTACTTTGTTTCAAGGAAAGACAGAAACTCCATCATTTCTGATTTCTGTGCGCATATTCGGTAAGAATCTGCATAATTGTTTATTAGATTCTGGTGCTTCCACCAATGTGATTCCCTTTTGAGTTTGTAGAGCTCTAGGAATTACACCTGCTAATTCTCAGAAGAAAGTGACTCAGTTAGATAGAACTAAAGTAAATGTGGTGGGAGAGTTAAACATGATCCAAATGCAGATAGCCTCTGATCCAAGGATTTAGCAGGTTATCAATATTCAGGTAGTTGATATTCCTGATGCATATGGTTTGATTCTAGGAAGAGATTTTATCAAAGCTTTGAATGGATATGTGTCCACTGATCATTCTCATATGTGGCTTCCCTGGAAGGGAGTGCCCAATCAAATCATAATTGAGAGAGAACCAAGAATGAAATACATGATCACAGAATACCAAAAGACTTCAGCAGAAGTTCTGATATCAGAAGTCAATATGGAAAATTATATGCTATCGACTCAGTATGAGGAATCAGACTCAGAGGAGATATTGATGTTGCACACAATGCCTATTGATGCAGAAACGGGATTCAGCCCTGTTACTATTTTGACAGAGTCGGTTCAGGAAGAAAAGGAACCTGAAGATAATCAGATCAGTCTATTGGACAGTTTCCAGGAATTCATCAAGCAGTGTATGGAGAATCAAACCCATCTAGGGAAAAGGACAAGCTTTGAGGAATTACTCTTACCTAATTGGTGTAGAGTTCATAATGCTTCCCATTCGGAGTTGGAGTGTTGTTTATGCCAAATAGCAGTAGAACAAGTACAGAGATGCATGAGTCCAACTCAGGCAGTTAAGACAGACGAGCAGAATCCTCAGGAAGAGTGCGAAAGCAAGAGGCCTGTATTGCCTAAAGAATCACACAGCAATATTGAGCCAAAGGATGTAATAAAGAAGACTACCACTGCTAAGTGCTGGACTCTCAGATTTGATGGATCCAAATCTAAACATGGAGCTGGGGTAGGGTTTGAACTGATTAGTCCAAAAGGTAAGAATTTCTTTGCAGCCCATAGGCTCTAATTCCATTGGACAAATAATTTAGCGGAGTATGAAGCATTAATTCATGGACTCCTTATGGCACTTAAGAAGAAGGTTAAGATTCTACAAGTTTTTGGTGATTCTGAGTTAGTAGTTAAGCAAGTAAGGAGTCAATATTCATGCCACGATAGGAGAATAACCAATTATAGACATAGAGTGTGGGACCTCATTGAGGGATTTGACGCTTTTAATATCCAACTGATCCCACAGAAGAAGAATCAAACTGTTGATTCTCTGGCTCAGGTAGCAAGCACTCTGCAGCCTCTATCCATGTCAGGATTAAAGAAATTCACTGTTGAATTGACCCCTGTGCCATCAGTATCAGACAATGTTACTAACTTCTAGGCATTTGAAGATGACAAGCATATTCTGGATTTTATCATGAATACGGATGTTTTTGCTTCTCAGATCATTGATGAAACGGAACCTCAGGAAGCAGAACTGGATTTAGAAGGTGTACTGAATCTGAAGTCTAATACTATTCCCAAAGGAATGGTGTAGTTGGAACGAATTTTTGATATGGACAAGATTAGGGGTCAGAAACAAGAGTCCAAGAAGGAGTCTATCAGTGGACAGTGTGATACTTATAATATGGGAACTGAAGATAACGTCAAAAACATCTTCATTGGAAAAGTATGCACCCCTGAAGAGAGACAAGGAATAATTGGAGCACTCAACAGCTTTCCAGATATTGTAGCTTGTAGTTATGAAGACTTGAAGACCTATGATACATCAATTATAACTCATACTATACCCTGAAGCCAAATGCCAAACCTTTCAGACAGAGACAGAGACCTATCAAATGCATTGTTGGAACCAGTCATACAGAAAGAAGTTCAAAAGTTGCTATCTGCCAGGATTATATTTCCTGTTAGGCATTCAACATGGGTAGCAAACCTGGTTCCAGTAAGAAAAAAGAATGGAGAAATTAGGCTCTGTGTTGATTTCAAAAATTTGAACAGATCATCAAAAAAGGACAACTATCCAATCCCTTCATTGGATGAAGTACTTCAAGTGGTTAATGGATCTCAGATGATGTCTTTCTGGATGGTTATTCCGAATACAATCAAGTGATGGTCCAGTATGAGGACAGACATAAGACTGCTTTCACAACTAAGTGGGGTACCTTTCCCTACAGGAGGATGACATTTGGACTCATCAATGCAGGGGCCACATTTCAGAGCTTGGATATTGCCTTTAAGGATATCATAGGCAAATGCATCATCATTTATATGGATGACCTGACTGTGTTTTCAAAAAATAGAAGGGATCACATCTCAGATCTGCACAAAGTATTCCAAAGGTGCAGAGAATTTGGCATATCCTTGAATCCTAAAAAGTGCATCTTCGGAGTAACAGAAGGAAAGCTACTGGGACATGTCATATCAGAAAAGGGAATTGCTATTGATCCGGAAAGAGTGGAGGCCATCTTGAAGATTTAGCCATCTGCTAGCAAAAAGAAAATGAAGTCTTTCTTTGGTAAGATTAACTTTGTCAGAAAATTCATCACTGGATTTGCTGAAATTGTTAAGCCATTGAATGCAATGTTGAAACAAGATGCCAAGATCGAATGGACTACAGAAGCAAAGGATGTCTTTGCAGAGATCAAAAGAGCCATTGCTGATGCTTCAGTGTTAGTAAGTCCTAATTACAGCAAACTCTTTTATATCTATTCATTTGCTTCAGACCACTCGTGTGCTAGAATGCTTACTCAAAAGTCTGATGAGGGAAATGAGAATCATATTGCTTTTATGAGCGCACCATTGAAAGATGCTGAGTTGAAATATCCAAGTGTGGAAAAGAAAGTGTATGCCCTGGTTAGAGCAGTAAAGAAATTCAGGCATTATATCCTCAGAAATAAGCTATATGCAATTGTCCCTGATTCTGCAGTTAAGTTACTCCTGATGCAGAATGAGTTAGGTGAGTGTAGAGCTAAATGGGTGACCATGCTGCAAGAGTATGATATCAAGATCCAGCCCATGAAGCTGGTGAGAGGACAAGGACTCACTTAGACTATGGCAGAAATAGGCCCTGAATTATCTGTTCAGAATTATAATATTGAAGAGGTTTCCCCAGATGGTTGGTATGATGACCTAGTGTATTATCTGCTGAATCAACGACCTCTAGGTCATCTCAGTGCAGTTCAGAGGAGAGCTTTACGATTGAAAAGTGACGGTTTCATGTTGAAAGGAGTTGTTCTGTATAAAAGAAATCATGAAGGCATTTATTTGAGGTGTCTTGGGAAACAGGAAGCTGATCGAGTGATGACTGAATTTCATGAGAAATATGGCACTGGTCATGGTTCTGCAATCGCCACTGCAAATCAAATTTTGAGGGCAGGTTACTACTGGCCCACGCTATTCAAGGATGTTCACCAACATGTCAGGACCTGTCATACTTGCCAGACTGCAGCAACGAAAGAAAGGTGTGCAACACTTCCGCTCCAACCAGTTACCGAGGTAAGACCTTTTGCTCAATGGGGTATGGACTTCATAGGCCCCATCAATCTGCCATCCTCTGCAGGACACAGGTACATTCTCACTATTACTGATTACTTTACAAGGTGGACTGAAGCTTTTGCTTGTAGGAAATGTACATCCGAGGTAGTGATTGATTTCTTAGAGTCTGCTATTCTTAATCGTTTTGGATGCCCTATTGCTGTTGTTAGTGATAATGGTCTTGCCTTTGCATCTTTGAAGTTCTCAAATTGGGCCTTTGATCATGGCATTATTGTGAAGTTTGCATCTAATTATTACCCTCAGGGTAATGGCTTAGCAGAATCCTCTAATAAGAACCTATTGACTGTCATCCGTAAATTGTTAGAGCGAAACCCTAAAGACTGGCACATCCAGTTTCGGTTTGCCCTTTGGGCAAATCGTACCAGACTTAAGTCTTCCATTGGAACATATCCTTATCATTTGGTGTACGGTCTGGAGCTAGTATTCCCTATCCAACTCAAGATCCCAACTTTGCAGTTTATAAACCAGTTTTATGATGAAGGGGACAGAAGGGAGGCTAGGTTAACAGAATTATTGCACCTTGAGGAGAAACGAGATAATGCCCTTGAGAATTTTGCCAAACATCAGGGGGTAGTTAAGAGATGGTTTGACAGGAGGGCCAAAGTCAAAGCCTTCAGGATTTCTGACCTTGTCCTATACTGGGATAAACCTCATGATCAAAAAGGGAACCATGGAAAATTTGACAAGTTGTGGCTTGGCCCATATCAGATTGTTGAAATACTTGGAGATAATGCCTTCCGTCTGAAGACTCTCATGGGAGAGGATATCCCACTGCCTATCAATGGGCAGTATTTGAAACATTATTTCTAGTCTTGAGTTGTTCACAACTCTCTGCTTTGTAAATAGTTAGTTTAGGTTGCTTTCTGTTGTTTTGTTTGGTTAGAATAGGTTTCCCTTTTGGTCTGTTTGTTTTGCTTTGGTTAGAGTAGGTTTGCTTTGGTTTGTTTGTTTTTGCTTGCATTGCTCTCGCTCTGGGTTTTGTCTCTTTTTGGGATCTTGGGCGCATCTGTATGGCAATGATGACAAAGTAGGTCTGATGTTCTTGGTATTTCTCTTACAAACTCTAATCATCCTTCCAGGACACCATGGTACGAACTCTCTATCCAATGTCACTTATCATTATGCTGGGGCGAAAGGTTTTCTAGTCAGTTAAAATAGGAATATATTAGGGTCTTATAATTTTAACTATTAATATACCTAAAGTTGCAGAAGGTCCTTATAAGGTCTAAATAGGTGAAAAAATCATTTTCTGCTCTAGTGCCACTGTGGTTCTCAGCCCTGAGTGTGGACTTCACTGTTCACAGGTTGAATGAAATGTGTGAAAAGAAAAGAAATATCAGCAAAAAAAAAAAAGAGAGAAGAAAATATTGAAACCAACAGGTTTGAATTCAACTTATCAGGGGGATCTGAATATCTCTACCGGGGCTATAGACGCCTGGATGGCAGTAGAGCTATGTTCAGGAGGATCATAGCGATAACCTCGTCGGGGCTATGGATGCCTGACTGGCAGCGAGGCTCTATCCAGGTTACTTTTAGAGTATGAATCTTTACGTAGCTTGTTCATACTAAGTTTGGTTCCTCGTGCAACTAAGGGTAGGTAATGAATGCATGTGCACACACTTTGACCCTGGTATAGGAAACTTTGAATGACTAGGAGCTTCTTGGTTTAATCATAGGGGTTGGTGGCTGGATATATGAGTTGAAACCATGAGTTATGGGTTCTTGACTCTAGTTTGTCATCGAAATGCTTGGGAGCATCTCCCCAGTAGAGTCACCATTTGTTGTACAGTTTTTTCACACACGCCCCACTTGGAGTAGGGACCCTCTTTTCGGATGTCTTTTGACCTTTGGTTTCATTGGATTTATCATTTTGGGGTCTTGACATGTTGGTCTTGCTAGCTTTGACCTTGCCTTGAGGCTGGAATTGATTGAAATTAAGTTTTAAGCCAAATCCGGGTTTTCACCTAGATCCGGGATTTTCCAGCTCTGGCGGATTTTCCCGGACCCTAGTTCTCTGTCTGTTCCTAGCTGGATTCTCCGATTCTGGGTTTCTGCCTGGATCCGGGATTTTCCGGTCCTGGCGGATTTTCTCGGACTTTGCCAAAATCCTAATCTTTGCCATTTCCCCAGTTTCTGCATTCCCACAAAATTTATGTCCATTCGGATTTCTGTGTATTCTGGGATTTTCCAAAATTCCGTTTTGGGCTCGGGTTTTCAGATTTGTCAGAAGTGTCATGTCACTCATTAATGCCGAGGTACCTTTGCTGAGACGAGTATATGGGCGGATTTAGGGCATTTTTAACATCATTCCGACTTCACTGCTCACTTGCTTTTGCTCGGGCGATTAGAAATTCTCATTTGTGCTTTGAAGATTGATTTGGATTGTTTGCATGCAAATTGATTGGAGCCCTGCTGGTGAAAATTTTCATTGCTAAGGATGCGCTTGTTTCGTGGTTTCTTCCTCGAGCTCGAATTTCATCCGCTCTGATCCATCGTAGGTTGTCATTGGCCCCTTTCATTTATTTGCTTGATGATTGAGTGTTTCTGCGCTGATTGATGATAATTTCGGGTCGACCCTTGCTTGATTTTGATCCCGTATTTATAGAATTTGGGTTTGATCCGTTTTCTTTGTGAAACCACATTACCCATGCCCGGTGAGCTTGTATTTTCCTATTAAAATAACGGGTGCATCTGTTTGAGGGGTTCTGGGTTAGATTATTTACCCTCTTAGTGCGAAATCAGCCATATTGTGCGAAGTTAGGGTTTTCTTTGGTGTTTTGCCTAGAGCGAAAAAATTCGTTATAGTTGAGCAATCTTGTCCTTGTATCACGCTGACCCCCATCTTGTGAGAATTCAGAGTGCTTTAGGTTAATCGTTGATTGATATTTTAAACCTTGGAGTTCCCCTGGTTTTAATGGCGGAGGTTTGGTTATTTAAATTAGGGCATCGTTGTTTTGGCATAGGGATTCGTCTTTTGAGAGCCTTCGAGAATTTGAAATCCTTTGCATTCTGACTTTTGTTGATTACCGTCTGTTTTGAGACCATTGGAACTCAGGTAGAGGAGATCCCATGATCATTTGGCTATTGGTTCACGTTTCGCCCTAAATCGGGTTTCCGAGGTCCTCGCGGAATTCCTCCGCTCTCGGATTTTCCCAATTTAGGCTTATTCCGCGGGCTGGGGTAATTCCTGAAACATTTTGAACTGTCCGCGAAAATCCGCCCCATCCGGATTTTTCCAATTTTCCTATCTGGCTTTATCCCGTTTGATTTTTCAGAGATAGGATTGATGGAGTGAACACTAAATGCTTATTTCTTGTTACCAATGCATGAATTTCATGATAATCTAATGATTCTTGGCTGTATTAATGATTTGTTTGACTAATCATTTCTTGGCGACTGGAATCCGTCTGGGTCAGATTTCTCCGAAATTTCGCCCAGACGGGATTTTCCCGGATTGCGATATTTTTTCAGACTTCGTTGTTTTTTCGGATCTTCAAAGGATTAGCAGTTGTGATGGATTTTGATTGATTTATATGATTTGTGTTAACCTTTTGGATAGGAATATGCTTAATAATTGAATACTAATGGTGTCTTTTTTGAATGCAGGTTGAACCAAGCAAGGCTGTTACCGAAAAATCTAAGGGTGGCTCGGAGGGGTCATCTATTTCTGAGGCAGAATGATTGAGACTAGATATGAAGAGCCAGCTTCCTGAGAGCAGGATATCCTCTGTATGGTCTGAAGTATCTAATACCAATGTGGGAGCTTGGAGGTATGAAGAGTTTAAACAGAGGACAGCGAAGAAGGATCTGTCAGCCCTGAGGCAAGGAATGATGAAATCCGGACTGGTGCATGTGGTAGGCTTCCCTCCGGTAATTCAATGTTATGAGCTGATGCTCGAGTGCACCAGGCAGTATGACTTTGATACACAAAGGGTGATTAGTACCGATGGAAGAGTTCTGGCGAACTTCAGTCCTGTTTCTATTGCACAAGATTTCGACATGCCGGATCTACCTTCTGTATGTGCTCTAAACATAGACACGGCCAAAACATACTATGAGAATGAGCTAGCCAAGGCTCAACAGATGATTAACTCCTGTTTGGAGAAGTCGAATTGCATCACTCTAAGCTGCCCAAGCAATTACATAGAATTAAATTCAAATCACATATTTATGATGCGATAACATTCCTAAGTAGGGTAGTAGGGTTGAAGGCTGCTGGAGTATTGGAAAACTGGATGGTGCACGTAATTAGCAAGATTGAACAGGGCACCAATTATCACTGGGCCGGGCTTATTAGCTCTGAAATTGACAAGCAGCTAAGGAATGTTTTGGAGACCAAGAAGTTCACCATGTCCTCATATGTGGTGTATGTACTAGCCAGATTCTACCCATACAGGGGTTTGAATCCACAAGGGATGTTGGGTCAGGACATAATCTATGAAGTTTACCCGGAGCTGCATCTAGGACGCAAGGACTACCGGAGAGCCAACGATGTCTTCACGATGCATATTACCTGAATGCTACAGAATGTTGAGCACATGAGGTTGTTGGATGGAGCCAAAGGGCTGATAAAGAACTATAGAGCCTGGTTCATCCAATTCCCCACCTTCACCTACCTTAGAATTGATGGATGTCTGGTTGCTCCATATAGGTTACCTCGGTATCCTACCGATCACCTTGTGCTATTAGAGATTGTTAGACAGATTTGTGAATTTGATGCTATGGCAAAGAGGGAAAAGCACAAGACGGGATTTGGTGGAGACTTTCCTCTTGGGATTGGTGTAGCAAAAGTGTGCCCTTCTATCCAATCAGCCCACACTGCAGGAGAGGAACTGGCAGCATATGGTTTCTCCTTCCACTCTAAAAGGATGAACTTTGACATAACTGGAGAAGCACAGAAGAGGGCCACTAGGGAGTATAGGCATAAGGATGATCTAGAAGACTATTGGGTCAATATCAAAGATGACCTTGAGGCCAAAAAGAAGAGGTACTTCAGGCTCCCTGTGATGGCAGTCAGACAATACAATGTCAGGTTGATCCCGGATCAGTTGGAAGATGATGGAAATTTGGTACAGGACTACGCCTATGAAGCTGTGAAAGACAGGCCGGTTGGGGATATCAACTGGAATGAGGATGAGGTTACAGAATTGGAAGATCTGATGGCCCCGATTATGAAATACACTTATTCTTGGTTAAAGCACAAAGTTTGGGAGCTGGAGAATGAGAAGGTAACCTACACCTTCAATTTGATGGGCAATCTTAACCCCATGTCTACTTCAGAGGAATCCGGGGAAGATGACCCCAAAGGGAAAACCACGAAGAGCTCTCCTTTTAAGATAAATATTAGAGGCCCCAAGGAAAGTGAGCCCGAGACAAAGAGGAAGTCGAAAGGAAAGAGAAGATGGAAGACTCTGGCGATCAGTAGGTCTTCTGATGAGGAAGAGTTAGGAAAAGCAGAAGAGGAGGATGTTCGTCCACCACCAAAGAAGACCCGAACAACCAGAACTTCGAAGAAGAGGAGTCAAGAGGCATCAAAGGATGAGCCTCCTATTGTCGATGTGGAGAGCTCAGGAGGGGAGAAAGCCAAAGTCTACACAAGGAGATCCAAGACTCCCTCTCCAAAGGATGTTGTGCCAAAGGCGGATCCTCTGCCAAAGTCACCGACTGCAGAACCATCCAAGGCTGTTTCTCCTCCACCAAGCATACATGAAGAGGAAATTCCGGCGGAGCATGAAACTAGCAGAGAAGCAGATCCCTTCAACGAAGGGACACTTTTTGGTGAGGCAGCTGAGCTGGAAGTTGAGAAGGAGGAGGAACGGCATACTTCTCCACTGGTCCATTATGAGGATTCTCCGGAAAGTGACAAAGGCTGCAGATCACCTGAGCCGGAAGAGAACATCCCTGTGAGAACCCCATCACCGGTGTAGCCAGAGGTGGAGTTTGATGAAGGTGATCAAGGTGAGCAGTTCCCTGAGAATGAGGAAGACAAAATGGTTGCAGAGGAAGAGGAAAAAATTAAAGAACAGCCGGAAGAAGCGAAAATAGAAGAAATCCGGGTGGAGCCTGTAGCCCCGGACTGGTTAGAAAAAGAGCTTGCAAGAAAGAAGCAAGTGGTTGTTGAAGACACTCCCTTGGATTGGGATGAAATGTTGTCAAAGATCGAAAAGGGAAAGAAAAGAAAGGCGGCAAAGGTGGTTTCAAGGGTGGAAAGAGATGAAATGAATAACAGGGTTATCCATATTGCCACCCCTGCTGCAGACAAAACAAGAGAAGAAGTCACCGGTCAAGACTACCATGTTCAGACTATCAACCTTGGGCCTGCATCCATGGAGCAGGATATAGAGGAGTTTGAAGGCTCCAGTGCTATGATGGTTGGCAGGTTGAGGAGGGAGACCTAGACCAAGCAGGAGTTGAAGAAGGAAAATGAAAGGTTAAGGAAATGCTTGGAAGAGATAATGAAACCCTTGCAATCCCTCCATCCTTCTTCATCTGCCACCCCTGGTTTCTTACCCAAGGAAATAATCTCCAGAATTGAGAAGATGAAGGCCTCAGCCCAAGCTGTAATAGATTGGCTGATGAGTGTGCAAACAAAGGGAGATGATACCATCAAAGACATCCTTTCTATTGGGAAGGATGCAGTCCGGGCCAAGGACCTATTAGAGCATGTGTTGTCTCAGGACAAGGAGGATATGAACCTCTTACTGCAGAAATCAAGAGTCATAATAGGACATGGCAAAGATCAATTACTTGCAGATGGCATCCTTCCTTCTTCCAGATTGGATGAACCTTGGGAATGGTTCGAGACTCTGCAGATTAGGCAGAAGGCCATGAAAAAGATCCTGAAACTGAAGAAATCAATTGATGGGGATCTCACTAGTATCTATGATGGATGCATTGCCTTCTTTGAGGTGATGACTGGAAGGAGGAAGATAGCCCCGAAATATCTAAGTCTGGAACAGCTGAAGGAGTGGTGGCATGAAGTTTATGCCCCTGATGCAGAAAGTGTTGTAACCGGCCACCAGCTTGATGATGCAGCTACCTACTTGGTTGTAATGGATAAGTATCTGGCCAGCAAGGAAGATTGGAATAAGACTGTTGAATAGTCCAAAGAGGAGATTGACTCCATTAAATGCCGACTTAGGGTATTACCTTTGCCACCTGTCACCGCGTTGGATGGAATATTCTTGAGGGTCCAAGGGTCATCGGTTCAAAGGAAGGATAAGGGAAGTGGCAGTTAATGCCTATTTCGAGATTTGTGCTTCCCTATTATCACAGGGCATGCATTGGACTGGACTTCATTGGGGACTGTGTCAAGGCCGACCTTGATGGTGAATGGCATTTAATGTGTGCCTTAGTTTGATTCTTCCTTGGCCGACCTGTTTTGGCAGTTTTGTTATTATTTTGTAAAAATGTTTGGCTGGGCCGACATGTCTTGAGATTTGTTATAAATGGGCATTCTTGCCTCATTGTAAAGGGTTAGCTAGAAGAGACAGTAGAAATTAAAGAGCAAAAGCTAGAGCATTTTGTGATAGGAGTAGTATTTAATTTCTTGAAGCAAATACTATATCAGAACAGTGGAATTGTTGCAGCATTTTGGTGATTAATACAATTGAAGACATTGTGGTTTTCCTGGTGCAATCTTTTGTGTTATTCCATCTTGCATGGTTCCTGTTGTTTTATCTTTTAAATTGCTTGTAGATTTAGGGTTAATGTTCAGAATTAGATTAGTTTTAATTTGGTGAATGATGTTTGTGATTTCATATTTGGAATGTTTGTAGCAATCTCTGGTCTATACTCCCAGTAACTATCTGATTGTAGTAGGCTGGTGAAGTCAACCTGGACTGAATATTTATCTGTGCTTAAGTTCGATTGTAGATGCATGTCTATGATTTGAAAATCTATATACCTTAGAAGATTGCACCGTTCTTGTAAGATTGCATTGTGGGTCGATCAGGAACTGGTTATTTAAGATTGGTCCATTCCAGATATCAGTCATTTGCATTGTTCATTCTAGGAATAGTTTAGATCTTATTCAATCCTTGCACCCTTGTCTTTTTCTATTTCTTTATTATCCGATTAGATTTAGGATTTAAGATCATCAAATTGCAAGATCTGATAAGTGGAAAGATACAGTTTGCTTGTAGTAAGGTCCGATTGTGATTACCAGCATTTCACATATTATCTGAGTTGTTTATGCATTGTTATGACCTAACACCCGAGAGACCTTGGGGTGATTTTTAGCGATTTATAGTTGAAAATAACCTTTCAAGAGAGATAGAATATTGCATTATGTCTGAGTTGTTGCTGTGCAGAAAACACCATCAACAGGCATATAGTTATGAAATCAAGTTTTATTCAAGACAAAGTACAAACAATTTACACTATGTTTCCAATAATTTTATTCAAGTACATTCAAGTATCCATCCTCTAGTTGACCAATCACTACTTCACATTTATTGAGCTATTCTTCATGCCCACACTTTCCTTCATCTCAAAATGATGCATTCATATATCAACCAAAATATTTATGACTGCATTGAATTCAATCCATGGAGGAGACTAGGTCTTTGGTCTAGATCATTCAGTCATAAGAGTATAAAGACGTGTGTGTTGACCAAAAATCATAAAGTGGACCTATTCTATAGCCACCCCAACATGTTGTAATTTTTGATTTACCCCCACAAGATGAAGAATGTAAAAAATGCCTCTTGACAACTTTTTACTAAATGCAACTGACACTTTTTGGAACATTTGAAATATTGTCACCACGGTGAAACGGATTGGATATATGAAAAATTGAGAGAGGTTATTGTAGAGGGACCCTACATGACCCTATACCTTCAGAGAAATGTTTCTAGGTGTCATGATTTATGAGAAATATCTTGTCAAAGTTTTCCACTTTTTGGCACTTACGGATCATAAGAGAAAGTGTCGATACAATGTAGCCTACAACAATCTGGCATGTTGTGGTGCAAAATGGGACCTTTCCTAGAAAAAAACCACACACACAAACATGTTGGAACTATTGATTTTTCCACACAATGAATAGAACAAAATGTTGGAATTGGAATGGTTTTTCATTGATGTTAAAGGTGTTTATTTCATGTGTGATGTCAGAGATCATTACATGCTCCATCTCATACATAAGTATCATGTAGTAATATTGTTGCAATGTTGATCATGAAGTTGATGCTTGGTGTTGTTGCATAGTTGATCATGGTTGCAAAGACTATAAGGTTGATGTATGTTGTTACCAAGGTGTTGGTAGAGCTGATACAAAAGTTGCATTGCTTGGCATTAATTTTGTTGAGTGGTGATGGCATTGAATTTGTTGAACAGTATTTGGTGATTATATAGTAGGCTTGGTTTGGCATAGATTTCAAACATGATATAGGTTTGAAAGTCATCTAAACTTGGAGGACACATTATAGCATATAGTGTAATGTTTATTTTCCTTTGAAAAAGGTATTTTTTTGGTATTATCATTGCATTGATAATAGTCATTTTCAAGAAGCTTCAGGTATTTGACATAGTATTTCATTCATCATTGTAAAGTATGGAAAAGGCATGAACGGCGGTGGATTTTAGGGTTTGAAGGATGTGACAATGCTGGTATGGCAGAAAAAGATGGTTTTCAGACATTGGTACTTGGTCTCAAAGCTTATTTCTACACAGTTTGTGTTTTTATATTTTAACAAGCAATATCGACCCTTTTTTTTTACCTTTTTGTCGAATCCCATTGCTAAGGGTATGTTCACAAGCATGAAAGTTTTTTTCTTTCCATAGCTTAGATTATATTTATGGGTGTTCAAATATGTAATAATGCACATCAATGTGAGTTGATCTTGCTAGGGTTTATAGGTCTTTACTTTGTGACTGTACAAGACTAAAAGGTTGTTGTTGAGGTTTTATGTTCTATTCTTGTGACAGTCGACTATAGCTTAGTTTGTCTTGACCTGTCATCATTGAATAGTGTTTCATATTGTGCAAACAAAAATCTCAAAAGGGTTTCACATATTGTTGTCGAGGTTTCATGTCTTGTAAATCTTGACCTATTTTTCTTGCATTATTGTCTAAAGTGTTTCAAAGGTCTTGAAAGGTTTTTTGCAAAAGCTTAATGGGTTCTAGTGTCATATGGTTTTGGGTTGTCGATCATATCTTGGGTGTGTTGTCCTAGTGAAGATTCAAAGACATCTTGAAATGAATATCTTTGGTGATAGGTATCTTTATGGTGGTTACAACCATTCGGTGATGCTTTCAATTATGAGCAAATTTATAATATATACATTTTTCTCAGGCAGCTTTGTTCGGTTGGTTGATTATCATGTTGATATCACATAGCCATGTTATATGAATTGAATTTACTGTTACAATCATTTTGTAAGCATTTGATGAGGAAGTTTGTAATGAGCAGTAAGAATGCACTTTAATTGTAGATTGTAATTGTCTATACATTCAAATTCTTGAGTCTCAAATGAAAATGAGATAATCAAGAAATGCTTTGTATTGAAGCAGAGATTATACTCTATCTTTTTTCTTTCTGAATCATTTTGATGTGAAAATGTTTCTCCAGTGAGGCAATTGTATTTTCCACTGAGACTGTTGTGTTTGCCAGTGAGGCATTATGTGTAGCCAGTGAGGCAGTTGTGTTTTCTAGTGAGGCAGATATGTTTGCTAGTGAGGCATTTTCCTGAGTGATTTTTTATCCCTATTGATGGTTTTCCACTCATGAAAAATATTGTGTTATGATTCTTTTATGGTCTTTATGTTTCATGCAACTTGATCTTGCTGCTTTCTTTATGTACTCTACAACACTTGTTTTTCATAATCTGCTATTGATTATCACATTTGGTTACACTCTTGGAATACTCTTGAAATTGAACATTCAATGATTACAAAGAGACTAAGTGTGTAGAAAAACTATTTGGATTTAATTTGATTGTTGAAACACTGATTCACCCCCCCTCTCAGTGTTTCCCATACTCCAACACAAAAATTAGGCTACCTTGCAACTTTCTTTTGAATGCAACTACCACTTTATGCAAAATATGAAACATTTTCACCGCGGTGAAATTGCTTGGAGATATAAAAAATTGAGAGAATTTATTATAGAGGGACCCTATGTGACCCTGTACCTTTAGAAGAATTCTTGTAAGTGGCATGGTGTTTTAGAAATATTTCATCAAACTTTACCACTTTTTCACACTTAGGGCTCTTAAGAGAAAGGGTTGGTACAATTTAGCCTAGAATGATCTGGCATGTTGGGGTACAAAAAAGGACCTTTCCTAGCATAAACCCACCCACCCAAATGTGTTAGAAATCTTGATTTGGCTACACAATGAATAGAACAAAAATTAGGCTACCTTGAAACTTTCTTTTGAATGCAACTTCCACTTTTTGCAACATTTGAAACATTTTCACCATGGTGGAACAACTTGTATATATGAAAAACTAAGAGAGAATTGTAGAGGGACACTACATGACCCTATACCTTCAGAAATAATGTTTGTAAGTTCCATGGTTTCCAAGAAATAGCTTGTCAAATTTTTCCACTTTTTGGCACTTAGGACTCTTAAGAGAAAGTGTTGGTAGAATGTAGCCTAGATCGATCCAGTGTGTTGGGGTGGAAAATATGATCTTTCCTAGAATAAAACCACCCACCTGGACATGTTGGAATTGTTAGTTTGGTTGTACGATGAATAGAACAAAAATTATGCCTCTTGACAACTTTCTCTTTAGTGCATTTGATAATTTTTTCAATGTGTGAAAACTTATCACCACGACCAAATGGATTGGAGATATAAAAAATGAGAAATTTTATTGGAGAGGATCCCTAAAATAATCCATACCTTTAGACAAAATTTTTTGAAGTGCCATAGTTTCTAAGAGATAGCTCATCAAAATTCACCACTTTTTGGAACTTAGGTCTCTCACAAGAAAGCATCAGTACAATGTAGCCTAGAATGATCTGACATGTTGGGGTACAAAATAGGATCTTTCCTAGCATAAACACGCTAACCCAATCATGTTAGAACTGTTGGTTTGGCCGCATGATGAATATAACAAAAATTATGCCTCTTGACAACTTTCTCTTCAATACATTTGACATTTTTTGCATTCTGTGAAAACTTGTAACCACGACCAAATGGATTGGAAATATAAAAATTGAGAGGGGTTATTAGAGAGGGACACTACAAGACCCTATACCTTCAGACAAAATGTTTCTAAGTTCCACATTTTTTGAAATGTATCTCATTAAAATTTTCCACTTTTTGGCACTTAGGTCTCTTAAAAAAAAGCACTAGTACAATGTAGCAGGTAGAATGATCCACCATGTTGGGGTGAAAAACAATAACTTTCCTAGAATAAACCCACCCATCTAGATGTGTTGGAACTATCAGTTTGGCCACATGATGAACAAAACAAAAATTAGGCTACCTTGCAAATCTCTTTTGAATGCAACTGCCACTTTTTACAACATCTGAAACATTGTCACCACGGTTAAATGGATTGGAGATATAAAAAATTGAGAGAGGTTATTGTAGAGGGACCTTATGTGACCTTATAACTTTAGAAAAAATTCTTTTAAGTGGCACAATTTTTGAGAAATAGCTCATCAAATTTTTCTACTTATTCGCACTTAGGGCTCTTAAGAGACCGTTAGTACAATGTAGCCTGGAACAAACCGGCATGATAGGATGCAAAATAGGACCTTGAATAGCATAAACCTACCCACCCATATGTTTTTGAATTGTTAGTTTGGTCGCATGACGAATAGAGAAAAAGTTATGCCACCTTGCAACTTTACACCACGCATCTGATTTTTTTCCAATGTGCGAAAAACTTGTCACCTCAGCCAAATGGATTGGAGATATGAAAAAGTGAGAAAGGTTATTATAGAGGTACCCTAGATGACCTTGTACCTTTAGATGGAATGGTTACAAGTGTCGCAGTTTCCAACAAAGAGCTTGTCAAATTTTTCCTATTTTTCACACTTAGGGCTCTTCAAAGATCATCGATACAAGTTTTTACTAAACATGTAAATATATTAAAAAAAAGGTTGGTCCTAAAATAGTAAGTGTTATCATCATAGATCTCATCACCCATGCATTTTTACCTAAACCCTCAGAAAATTACTCAGAGTTTCTTAAGGGGCAACAAAAAGGGGTCATGATTACTCAAAGTTTGTTAAAGGGCAACAAAAAGGGGTGTGTCATCACACAAGAAGGAGAACAAATTCATGCCCAAGTGCTAGTTGTTGCTAATGTTGATCAACTTGGTCAGAACTTGAATATGAACAATTCAATTATGAAGGAAGAAGATGTTTATGTGATGGAGAATGCACACTTTAAAACTAAGACTAAAGAAATAGAAGCACAAGATAATCCTATCTTAGAGCAGAATCTTAAAATTATCAAGAATAAAATGAAGACAGAAAATAATATTACATAGGGGCTAATTTTTTTGGGATTGTATTAATAAATATTGGCATACAAGTTTGACATGATTTTTATACTGATGAATTTAATGAATTGGGTCTACAATAAATACCACAACGTAGTTTGGAACATTCAACTTGAGGAGGTAAAATATCAAGTTTGGTCCTAAGAAGACACATTAAACATTAAGTTTGGTCTTTCATTTTTCCATCTTATAAAAATTTATTCCCTTTTCTGACTGTCTATTCTTTTTCATGACTCTTGAGGTCTCAAAAGTAATGACTTCCCCTATTCACTCAATAAAGGACTGCCCCTTTGTGAGTATATTAGACCTTCTATTCTTGTACTATAAAGTGTCCTTGTTGCCTTCTAATGATTGTCATTTGTAAGACTATCCTCTAATATTTATATGTGCAACTCATTATCGTTGAGACCTCTTGAATCATTAAGGACTATCTTTTCTCTTGTAATTGCACTCCATTTAACTAAGGTGTGCAACCTTTTGTGCAATCTACTCTTAATTACCATCTTGAAACACCTTGAGGTAAATTTCGGGTCGGCTGAAGAGGGCGTTACAAGTCGACTACCAATGAGAAGTGTAATGCCTCTGTAAGCTCCAGCCGCAAGAATCTGCCAAGGACATAAGTGCATCATGCAAATGTCTATGCGTCGTGCAAGTGTCCCCGACTGAAATTCCTCTATCGATGCTCAAAATAGGCGTCAAGTGGAACAAAGGCAACGAGCTTGTGTGGAATTTTAGCCTCCAAATTTTATTTTATAAAGTGGAGAATGGAAAAAAGGGGAATTTGCACATGGGGTGGAAATTTAATCCTACTAGAACTTCTTACATAAAAATCTCCATTACAATCATATTTATTAATAAAATTATTAACAAATCTCTCTTCTTTTAAAAATTCCTTTGCAATAACACGCTTTGTATGGGGTGTTTAGTATATCTCAAACTTAGCAAATGGATCATCATATATTGTAGTATAGTCTTCATCATCACCAACTCTTATGGCCAATTTATTAGACTAAATATCACAATCATAGTTTTATTAACATAATTGTTCTTAGATGTAAAGTTCAACATCTTTAATACCCTAAGTATTTTTTCAATATGAATAAACTACTATAAGCTTGTGGGTGATGTCTAGGTTTTATCTTCTTTCAAAGAAAAATTGCTTCTTAATCAAATGATCCATAATACAAGTTGAAACACATTAACTTATTAGATACAACATTCTCTATAATATCCTTTACAATTTCAACAATTCTAATATTAAATACATAAATATACTTATCATATTTTTGAATATTAGAAAGTTCTTGAATTAGTAGATTATAAAAATTCTTCTCTAAATTGATCAATAAAATCTAATACAAATTCATTTCTAAATAAGTAAAAAATGATATAAAGAACCACTAAATCATGTTTAGATTTAAATGACTTTTCATTATCGAAAGAAATACCATAATTTTCTTCATTTTATGTAATGTGAACAATTTTTTTTAACAATAAAAAATCATATAAACTTAGTGTTGGCTTTAATCATCTTCCCTAGAGATAATATGTGTGAATGGAGTAGTTTGGAAAATTGACTACAAGACCAAACCTACTATTAAATTTAAGTTTCATTAAGTTTTGATTTTTCTTAGACAGTTAAATACGTGCTTTCACGTACTGGAAGGGAAAAACAGAAGCTACAGATCCTCAATTTCAACGTCGGCTAAAGACTACCATAGCATTTTAATTCACTGCGTAGAGTAGCTCGAATTCTACTTTGAGGTTTTTAAAAAGTGGATCAAAATCCTTCCTGATTTATTCTTTTAAGGTTTTGGTCTTAAAGTAAAGGCGAAGTTTTATGAGGGTTGTGAAAATTTTGTAATTATTATTGATATAATTGTTGCTGACATGATTCAGATTGGAATTTGATTTTGTAAACCATGGATGAAATATTGGAAATGGTGTTACGCCATTTTGGAATAACAATTTTTTAAAAGTTATTCTTAGCTTTTGTCTCATCTTTCTATGGTGTCTAAATTGAACCAAAGATGGCTTTTGCAATCTCTAATTTCACATCGTTTGGCCTGTCATTATTAATTCAAATCTCACCTATTTTTCTTAGTTTATTCTTTTCTAAGGCCAACCAATTGGTTCTAGGTTAACCCATTGGTGTACTTTGGTTTCGTTCCAAAGTTCGAGCTGTTTGGACTTACATTCATGACTTTATCAAGCATTTTTGGCCTAATATTTTTTCTACTAGGAGATTGGCATAGAATCTATTCTAGATACACTCAAATTTGCATGCTTTCAAGGTGGAGATTCTTTTTATCAATTGGAAAAATAAAAAAATTGTAATTTTTTAGATGCTTTGTTAATTGTAATTTCTTGCTTTATTTTAAAGAAATGATATGTTTTAATGTGATCATGAAGATTCAAGTGCAACCAAACAAAGTTGCACTTGAAGTTGTTCATCTCTAAGTGTTATTGGATCATTGGGGACCTAATAACACATATGTTGTTGTCAGTAATCATTCAGCTCACACCCCCAATAGAGGTCAGTCTCCCTCTTGTGAGTATTGTGGAGGTTGTATCCAATTTTCTTGTAGCAACTATAAAGCTCATTCTCATACACTTACATCTCTTGTGATAAGAGATAATGCTCAATGGGGATGGTTGTATCCCACTCATTGTTGCTCTTCTTATCCCTTGGCTTTTAGTGGTGGCTAGCTAGACTTTGGCAAGCTCCCTTAATTGTCTCTTGTCATTTCTCTTATTTGAGTTGCTAAAGATAAATAAGATAATCATGAAAAAGATGGTAATTATGAATGGGATCCTTCTATGGACACTTTGAACCCCACCAACGTATGGATCAATTTGAATGACCAGTACCCACCTCCTCCTTTTGCTACTACTCTTACTGCTTAGAGGCCTTTTACTTCTTTTTTTATGTTTTATGTTTTAGACTATAGCCCTTTTTGGACTTTTGGGGTGTGAATTTTTTCACCTACCCCTTTTTTTGTGAATATGTGCAACACTATTTTTTAAATGATAATTTATACACTTATTCATAAAAAAAACATTCATTGCTTCAAATGAATAATTGGCTCCACACATCAAGTGTAATATAATCAAACCCATACCCCCCTCTCCATGGAGGATAAATATGATATCTCAAGTCCATATAATTTTCCTTCTAAATTTCAATATATTACTTCCCAAATCTTTTAAACCAAAAAAATTAAAATGAATTGCTAGAATTTAGCTATTCTAACACGTCAATGAACACTAGCTTTTCTTTAGCTAACTTTGGCTTTCCTTCAACTGAATTTGATAATAAATAATTTATTATGGGAATGTTGTTGTAGGTGGAAAATATGGAAAAGTTGGTAAGCTAGTTGTTTGGCTCCCTATTGATATTGCCTTTTTTGAAGTGGATGGTTGGAGAGCATTCAAGAAAATACAACACTAGATTTCATATGAATCTTTCTTTCTTGGTTCCCTCACTCTCCTCAACATCCCATTCATCATCCTCAACATTCCAAAGATGATGAGTAAACAATTTATTTTATACATAACCAACAGTTGATCTTAGTTGTGATTTCTAGATCTTATCTTATCCTAGGTTGTTATGAGTTAGTTGTCTCATGTTATAAGATTAAGACACTTGCCATAATCTTGTATAATCATATGTCTCGCCTTGCCTTTATAAGCAAGGCATCTCATGTACATTTGCATATTCAACCAATATTCAACCATATTCAATCTTTCATTGTTGAAGCAATTATTCTTTCCATTTTTTGTCTTGTGGAAGATATTTTGGTCTAGTGACTATTATTGGGGGTGTTGAGGAGTCAACATTAACTCCTACATGGTATCAGAGCTTTAATGTTGTAGATTCCTGCCTAGATCTGAGGGATTTGTGTTGGCTTGAAGATTTTTTTGGGTGTATGTTGGAGTTTCAAAGACCTCACGGTTGAATTTGGGGCACCAATTAAAGTCACGTTTTTCTTTTGTTTTATCAAATTTGGTTATGTTTTACCTGATCTATGAAGGTTTCAATTTGAGGGTTTCAGTTGCAAGATTTGAAGGTAACTAAAATTTCAGGTCACTTTAAGCCCAAATTGACCTTTCCATTAAGCTCAGGAGGTCGATCTGATGAATTTTGACTGTAAAATCATCTATTTTTGGAAAAATTGTAAATTGTTTTTGCCCGGGTAAGTCATACGGCCCCCCAAGCTAAAGGTAAGATTTTAATTTTCACCTAAAAAATAATTTAATAATTTTTGTAGGTTTTTATTCGGGTTATAGTTTTATTGAAAATATTTAGTAGGAAAAATGTTTAAATATTTTGGGGTTTTTACAAAAATCTAAGGGTGCAAATATATTTTGAAAAATATTTTTTATGTTTTTGGTAGCGATTTTTACCATTGCAAAGTCTATCAACTTTTCTATCGAGTGGTCTGCCAACCAACTGCTACAAGACCTCAATTCCACCTTGGCACTCATTGTGGTCTTGTGTGGAGGAGTGCCTAATGCCTCAACTGCCAACAGGTGTTGTGCAAGAGGTTGTCACCCTTGCACCACCAATCTGTTGCCCAAGGTGGTGGCGATATTTTGTTTTTTGTGACAACGAGTGGTGTGGTCACATGGTGACTTATTTTTAGTGCTTGGGTGCTGGAAATTTGTGCCATTTTAGCCTTCAAAGGTTCAGATCCGACCCCCAAAGCACTAAAACAAGGGCTTTTTCATTTTGTCATAAATTTCACATACAGAGGAAAAAAATTTCAATCAAAATATTTTTCAGAAAGCTAGTTCTCCCAATTTTTCAGTGGTGTAGGTGTTTTGTAGAAACTTTGTAATTTTTTGTCATTTTCTAGGTTAAAGCTAGATCTTCCTTTTTTCCTTTGAGGTCATAATTTTTTGCTTTGGACTCCGTTTTTCCTTATTCTTGCAACATCAAGAAGGTATTCAAGAACACTATAGTTCTATCCATGCACTGTTTGCATATTAATTTCTAGAATTTCAATTTGAAGCTGATTTGGTACTTTTGGATACATTGTTGTAAATTTGCAAAAAAGTGTCAATTTGTTTGGGACAAAGGGTTTAATTTCTTGTATTGTGAAAGGAAATGTGTTGTTCCTCTATTGTAATTTCTGATCTTTTTCATGGATTTTCCAAAAGTGGTGTCTCTAACTCCATATAACTATCATGAATGGAGATCACAAATGGAGACATTATTGTTAAAATTGGAATTGCAAAGAATTGCATTTGGCCAAGATCCAAAACCCATAGGAGCTAAAGAAAGAAGAAAATGACTAGATAGAAGGGATGAAGCTCTTGGTACTCTTTCTTTGTCCACTTCTCCAGATCTTAGATATCATGTTGCATCTTGCACACATCCTAATTAAATTTGGACTACTTTAAATTTTCTCTTTGGTAAGCAAGATAAAATGAGGAAATTTAAGTTGGAGATTGAACTAATGAGTCTTAATCCTTTATATTTTGACAATATCCAAGACTTATTCTCTAACCTTAATTCTCTCAAATTGAAGTTATCTAATTGTGGGGTCACTAAAGAGGACATGAACAGTTGATTCTTTCTATTCTTTCTAAGCTTGGTCTTGATTATTTAGTGTTTGTTTCTACATTTTATACTACAATGGATTCCCTCTGCAATACATACAAAATGCCTTCTCTTGATGAATTTATAGCTCTACTCACAAGGTAGCAAGCAAATTTGGCACACATGGGCACATTGAAGTCTTTTAAATATCATGCTCTTCTTTCAAAGGATCCAAAGGCTTCAAGTGGCAAGGGTAAGAAGCAGAATAAGGAACCAAAGTCTAATGAGCAAGGTAAAGATTCACCTTCACATAGCACTCTTGATTCCACTCCCTCTTCTAAAGAGGAATCATCTAAACATAAGAAGTTTAAATGTGCATATTGTGTTGGAATTGTGTGCCTCAATCCCACAAGCCTAAACCTTTGAGTGAGTGATTTCGGTGTGACCACTAAGATGTCTGTCCAATCTGCTTAAGTGATCCTGAACTATCTATGAGATCGGTGTGACTTAGCCCTATCTGAATTCTCCTTGTAAAGTTCCTTCATGACTATATTAGTGTGACCTCTGGAATGTTCGGGCGATGAGGGTCATTGGCGTGACTTGAACTATCGGTGTAAGCTTTGTCCGATGATAGAAGTCTGGCCGATATCGGTGTGACATTTAGTTTGTCTTGCCGATGGAAGTGATTGATGTGACTTGAGCTATTGTTGTGAGTTTTCAGTTTGTTGTCGATGGAGCTGATCCTAATGCATATCGTTGTGACTCTTGCCAATGGATTTGCTTGTCATGAATGTCAGTATGACTCTGGCTGATGGTATTTGGTCAAGGTGACATGAAGGCTCTATAAGAGTCTTAGCGACAAAGCATTTCTGGCCGATGGGATTTGCATTTGGTGTAACTCTTGCCGATGAGGTGTTTTTATCAGTGTGACATGGGACCTCGGTGAAACCTTCTCTGATGCTTGTTCTCTTGTCGATGAGGCTAATCCCATGACAGTTGGTGCTCCTATTGATCATCGGGGTGACAGGCCGACAAGATGGTTTGAAAGGTGTATGAGCTTAATGACATCGAGGAGACCTATGGGTTCAATGTGACATTATGAACTCTTGCCGATGGACTTGGTCGAGACCTCAGGATGATGGACAACATCGGGGAGACTTTGATGATCGGTGTGTTTTGCTAAACTGTGGCCGATAGACTTGAAGGTGGACCATGGTTGAACAAGTGCTAACTTGGTTGAATTGTTGAGTTGTATGATGACTGTACAGTTTGCTCGTAACCATTCGGTCTGGTTGGAAATTGGAACAATGGCAGTTGGAGAAGTTTGTTTGATGTCCAAGATTGTTGACAATTGGTCCAATAGAAAGAATATGAAATGATCTACAGAAGATGAATCGTTTCCTATCTGTTGAAGATGAATGTATATACATTGGATGTTTTGCAGTACCAAGTGAGAGAGGAAGATTGAGGCAGGATTATGCTACCGAAATCTCTCCAAATTAAGTGTCTTGGTTGATCTCTCGTGTTACTCTGCACTGTATACTGTGTGAGAGTATTGTAACAATGCGAAGGTTGTATGGACTGAGAGGTTGATCAGGGAAATGTAAAAAGGAGAGAGGGAAACAGAACAGGGTTGCTACCAGTTTGTCTCCAGAATGAAACAAGGTGTAATCTTTGTGAAAAGGGCTAAGAGCCTGAGATTGTATTGAAACTCTATTTGTTGTTGAATAATACAATGGCTCGAATATTTTGGAGTGTGGGGTTTTTTACCCGAAAGGGTTTTCCCCATGTAAATAATTTGTGTGATCTTATGTTATGTTTGTTGAATCTGCTTATGCAAGTTGTTGAAACTGAATTTACATGTGATTCTCTCAGAAGGATTAATGTGGGAATTGAATTGTGTCTGATTCTGCTTTGTGACATAGTTGTACATGTTTTTGAGGCAATATATTTGAAATTAAAGTTACCGAAGGCACTACTATTCTTGGAGGTTTCTTTGAGATGATAAAATTTTCCCAACAAGTGGTATCAAAGCCAGGTTTTGGTTGCTGGTTCTGGGTATTTCTCCTGTGAAGTTTTCTCAGTCTGTCAAGCTTGAGGAAATCTAGAGGAATTGGTTAATGTATTGATCCTTTGGTGAGTGGAAGTCTTGTAGTATTTAGAGATAGCACGTAGTTTGAAGGATGGTGAAGATGGAGTTGGTTATCTTGGCAGCGGTATAACCTTAATGTATGAGGTGGATTTCTTTGCTTCTTGGTTGAGTTGCAACAAATCTTTCATATTGGGTGTCTATGTGAGAGGCTCCATGGTGATATGGAGAAGCTTGGGTTGTGTCTCAATCATGGAAGAGAGTGCTTATGTTGGGTGGTATTTCCTATTGTTGGAAGGCATTGTATTTTGTTAACCTTCAATACATGAAGGCTATGGAGTTAATCATTAGATGGTTTGAAAGCTTCTGAAATAGCCTATCTCTTTCTCGGATGCATGTGCATATTGATGGTTTTGGAATTGGCTTGAAGGGGGCCTGGAGTTCTTGAATTGTTATTTCCTTTTTAAGGATGTATTGTACTTGCATGTTTTATGTGGTTTTGTAGGTTTTACACGTCAAGCAAAACTTGTGATTATGTGGAGTTGTTAAACTATTTTCTAGACCCTAGCTTTTGGGGGGTGTTGTTGGATGAGATGGTTGCACTTCTGCATGTGTGCTTTAGTATGGTATGAGGAGGTGATATGCTTTCTCTATATGAGAGTGTTGGTATGTGATTTGTCACTCAGCATTCTTGTGGTGTTGCTTGTGGGTTCCTTGACTATGGTGCTAGTTGTGGACATGTTTGGAAAATCGGATTTGGCATGATCTAGTATTTGAGTCAGAGTGTCTACATGGTTGTTCTCTTGTGAGATCTCATATTGTGTAAGACATTGATGTGTTAGTGAGTCTTCATGTTTCATTAATTGGACCTATGGGTTGTGCAAAGTTATGGGCTTCCTTTACCCATATGTTTGTTGTGGGACAACTCGGAAGTGGATTGTCTATATCCATGAGGTTGATGCAATGTTTGTGTAGACTTGTAAGTTGGCCTTGTTTGTGGTCACTTGTGCATTGGTGTGATTGCTTTGAGATGAGAGGATGGATGGTGTTGAGTACTTGAATAGTCGGCTATGGGGACCTATAGCATGTTGTATCATGATGTCATGGATAGCTTGGATACACTGCTTGGTGTAATCTTTTGATAGTGATGGTAATCTATGCTTGTTTAGGAGATCTTGGTGCTGCTTAGTATTGTTTTCAGATGGACATGTTGTCAATTGTACCTGGAGGATTTTTAGATCAATAGATGATTGGTCATGATGCTTGGAAATCTTAGATGTCACGTTTCAGTGGGAGCTTTAGCAGTGACTATGGATTCATCACTTGGTGATGGATGGTCTTCTTTAGTGTTGCAGATGTTACTAGGAGGAGCTCTTTGATCCTATTGTTGCAGAAGGGTTCTTTCGCTTTTGTATGGTACACTATTTGAAGATGTGCAACATCTTGGAACCATGGAAGACAGTTGGAATCTTTAGCTGAGGTGTTGGAAATGCTTGACAAGTGATGTTGGTTTTGAGTTTGTTTGTGTTATGTCATGGTGTGCTCTTCATTCTAGATTAGAGTTTTGGCATGATGCATTGTTCTTGAGACCATGGTAAGTTCACTTGGAGTATGGTAGGGGGATGTGTAGATCATGGTTTCTTGATAAGTTCCTGATTCAAATATGTGGAGCTTTGACAGTGGTCTCGTAATTCTTTGTGTTTTGGATGCTTTGATCATTTTCTGGATACTTCATGCTAGTGCAGTGATACAGTTGGAGTTTAGCATGTGATAATTGGTTGCCAGTACTCATGGATACATGAAGAATAAGGTGAGGTTGTTAATGGTTACTCTTGGTGCTAGTTACAGTTGAAAGTCTGAGTAGCCTACACCTTGGTTGGACGTGAGTTCAATAGAGACCAATGAGGAGATTTCCCTTGGATTAGTCATGATGGCTTGTGTATCTTGAAGGATTATTCTCGTTCCCACTCTTGGTCTACTCAGCAGTTTATCTGAGAGGTATTTTCCCATTGTTTCTCTCAGGTGTTTTGTGCTTTCTTACATGGATATGGATCTTGAATTGCTATTTAAATGGTTTTGGAAGATTCATAGTGGAAGATGTACATTATGGTTTATCTCCTTGAGCTTTTGTGTTATATTATTTATTGATGAGAACCGATAGGAGATGCTTTATGGGTTGATTTCCTGAAATGGGAAATGAAATAGTTTGGCCTTCTTTGAGAGACTTACATCCATTATTGTTTACATGTTACATTTGTTATGTTTGATCTTAGCGATTGAACAGTTGGATGTTGTTATGGCATCTCTTTGGGATGGGAAGGAGATCATACTTGACACAACATGCTGTTAGAAGTGTATGTAGGAGGATGTTCTACAGGTATATGTTGTGCACAGTTTTTTCTCTTTGGTCTTGGTGGTCTTCCTTACGTTTGGTTTCACATTACATTGGTTTGAGGTTTAGTCAGATCTATAGTGATCACTAGCTTGTGGTCATGTGTTTTCACTCATGATTCATGGGAGATGACATGGAGGTTCTTAATCTTTTTCCTTTGTTGGGTGTGGAGAACTTGGGAGAGCTGTGAAGACTTGTGGTGAGAGTTTTTCTTGCAGGTTATTAATTTGTAGGTTGTGCATATCATTGTGGATGTTCCTTGGTACTACATGGTTACATTTCTATGTGTTGTTATTGGTAAATTTGTTATGCCTTTTTTGATCTTTCAGATTTGGAATTACCTATGCAGTGGGAGTTTCTGGTTGTACTTTGTCTTCTTTGATTGGTGAGTACATGGAGCTTGTATCTACAGTGGTAGATTGGTTGTACTGCTGGCATGAGTTTACTAATGTGTATACCCTTGAGGTATGGTTGATTGGATGATCTAGCACTTGTTGTGGGTGCTATTTTCAATCACGTGGGTTTATCAGTTGGATGGAAGCAGTCAGGATGATTGTTGTTCTAGTTGATGTTCTATCTTGTTTTCTGGAGTGATGGCGGTTTCTTGTTGATGATATCACTGTGATCCTTTTTCTTGTGTTCATTGGACTAGTGCTTATTCACCTTGGCTTGTACCTTTCTTCCATAGGTGGCATGTTGTAAGATGTCAGGGATTTTTCCTAAATGGTGGACATCTTGGATGTTGGTGCAAAATTCTTGGTGGAGAATGAGAGCATGTTTGAGATCTATGTGGTTTCATGGAAGGTTGTGATCGGTTGCAATGTTAGACAGTTAATTGCAATTGGCACTTATTTTTTGTTGCAGATTGTCTGGTAGACTAGTATCTGTGGAAATTTGTTGATTGGGTGTCCTAAGTGTTGTTGAATAGAGACTTGTATAGAGCAGGGTCTAGACTGGTGGAGCCAGTGTGATCTTAGTTCCTAAGTGCTCTGGAGGTTCTTGTGAGATCTTCGTCAAGTGGGAGATTGTTGGAATTGTGTGCCTCAATCCCATAGGCCTAAACCTCTGAGTGGGAAATTTTGGTGTGACCATTGAGATGTTTGGCCAATCTCCTTAAGTGATCCTAAACTATCTGTGAGATCGGTGTGACTCAGCCCGATCTGAATTCTCCTTGTAAAGTTCTTTCATGACTATATCGGTGTGACCTCTGGAATGTCCTGGCGATGAGGGTCATTGGCGTGACCTGAACTATCTATGTAAGCTTTGTTCGATGATAGAATTCTGGCCGATATCGGTGTGACATTTAGTTTATCTTGTTGATGGAAGTGGCCCATGTGACTTGAGCTATCATTGTGATTTTTTAGTTTGTTGTCGATGGAGCTGCTCCTGATGCATATCGTTGTGACTCTTGTCGATAGATTTGCTTGTCATGAATGTCAGTATGACTCTGGCCGATGGTATTTGGTTGGGGTGACATGAAGGCTCTATAAGAGTCTTAGCGACAGAGCATGTCTGGCTGATGGGATTTGCATTCGGTGTGACTCTTGCTGATGAGGTGTTTTCGTCAATGTGACATGGGACCTTGGTGAAACCTTCTTCGATGCTTGTTCTCTTGTCGATGAGGCTAATCTCATGACAGTTGGTGCTCCTATTTATCATCGAGGTGACATAGGCCGACAAGATGGTTCGAAAGGTGTATGAGCTTAATGACATCGGGGAGACCTATGGGTTCAATGTGACATTATGAACTCTTGCCGATGGACTTGGTCGAGACCTCAGAATGATGGAAAACATCGGGGAGACTTTGATGATTGGTGCATTTTGATAAACTGTGGTTGATAGACAAAGTCATGCCGATAGACTTGAAGGCGGACCATGGTTGAATAGGTGCTAACTTGGTTGAACTGTTGAGTTGTATGATGACTATACAGTTTTCTCGTAACCGTTCGATCTAGTTGGAAATTGGAATGATGGTAGTTGGAGAAGTTTTTTCGATGTCCAAGACTATTGACAGTTGGTCCAACAGAAAGAATATGAACTAATCTATAGAAGATGAACTATTTCCTGTCTGCTGAAGACGAATGTACATACATTGGAAATTTTGCAGTACGAAGTGAGAGAGGAAGATTGAGGCAGGGTTATGTTACCAAAATCTCTCTAGATTAAGTGTCTTGGTTGATCTCTCATGTTAATCTACACTGTATACTATGTGAGAGTATTGTAACAGTGTGAAGTTTGTATGGACTGAGAGGTTGATCAGGGAAATGTAAAAAGGAGAGAGGGAAACAGAACAGGGTTGCTGCCAGTTTGTCTCCAGAATGAAACAAGGTGTAATCTCTATGAAAAGGGCTAAGAGCCTAATATTGTATTGTAACTCTATTTTTTGTTGAATAATATAATGGCTCGAATCTTTTGGAGTGTGGGGTTTTTTACCCGAAAGGGTTTTCCCCACGTAAATCAATGTGTTCTTATGTTTTGTACCATCTTTCATGTTTAAAGGTTCTGTTTGTTGAATCTGCTTATGCAAGTTGTTGAAACTGAATTTACATGTGCTTCCCTTAGAAGGATTAATGTGGGAATTGAACTGTGTCTGATTCCGCTTTGTGACATAGTTGTACGTGTTTTTGAGGCAATCTATTTGAAATTAAAGTTACCAAAGGCACTACTGTTCTTGGAGGTTTCTTTGAGATGACAAAATTTTCCCAACATATTGTAAAAGGCTAGGACATGATGACCATAGATGTTATAATAAGAATATTGATGAACTCACACACCTTCAAAATAATATAATTCAGTTGCCCTCATTAGTGTCTTCTTCTTCTTCAACATCTCAATCGGTAATAGCTTCATCATCAAAGTCAGGAAATACAAGATCTACAACTAGGTTGCACAAAATGGAAGGACAAGTACTCTTGGCCTCTACAATTCCTAACTCTAATAGATGGCTTCTTGATTCAGGGGCATCTCATCATATGGCATCATCTATGGGAATTTTTTCTTCTTTTGAGCCTTGTAATTCACCTTATATTTTGATGGGTAACAATACATATATGAAGGTAAGTGGGAAGGTTTCTATTGACAACTTTGTGCAAACCCTCTTCTTATATCTTCTTGGAGTGTCTCCACTTGCCTTCTCAAGGCTTTAAAGTCATCTCCATGGACAAAGTTATCAATTCTTCCTCTATCTCTTCCCCTACCATGTTGGGCTCCTCTTCCATACATTTTCTGAAATACCCACAAGCTCAATCGTGGTGAAAACTACCTCCTTTCGGCGAATCTTCCTACACACTCAAAATATTCTAGCTGGGTAAGTGCATGGATATGTGACACAATTTTGGCTCTTAAGATGCAACTTTTTTTCTGAAATCAGCAAAATCCGATTTGCACAAGAAAATGAAGATAGTTACGCTCAAAATTTCAAGATGTAGAAAGAACAAAAGTTGAAGTGCTTTGAGTCTAGTTTCGAAGCTACTAATTTTTTTTTGAAATTAATGAATATTAAGGGTCTCAAAAAGGGGGGGGGACAAGTCCTATTTTTATCAAAAAAAATAGCATAGCACCTGAGGGCTCCCCCCTTTTTGATTAAATTTTTTTTAGAATTTCTAAAATCCCAATAGTGAGAAATTAACTAACACCATGTAGTTTATCCTCCTTCTTTCAGATAATTTTTTTAATGAATATATAATATTTAATGAATTTTCAAAGTGGACACATCTTGAAAAGCTAAAATTTGAGCGTGCTTCCCCTTAATTTTTTTGAAAACTAATCGAAAATTGAATTTTTTTTCATCATGTGTAGAATGGAGTCTAGTTTCAAAAAATGTAATTTGTTTTGTGTTTCGATGAATGAGTAAAAACCTGTCCTAAAACTAGCACATGTTGGTTTTTGACCAAAAACAGAGGCATTTATAATAGAAGCTATGGATCAAAACCTTAACTAAATCAAAATGAAAAAAGAATTATATATTTAGATAGCTAAGAGAGAGGTTAACACTATCATTGTTTTTTTATAAACTTGCATTGAAATATGTGCAAATGAGATGGGAAGCACAGACAAAAATATGAGGAAATTTGGCACTCTTTCAGAAAATCACATATTTTGCATGAAAGGGTTGTCCAAACGTTTGGGTCGGATGCCCAATGCAAAATCCAACCCATTGGGTTGATACTTCCCAATGCAACCTATTTGGCACTCACCAAATTTGGTGTGCACCAAATGGGTTGCTTCGTTTGGCTATTGCTAAATGCAATTCATGACTTTTGGAATGCATTTCTCTAAACTCTTTGATTTTCTCTTTCTCTACCAGGGAAACTATATACATGAAATAAACATTTAAGTATAAGTTGGAATTTACATATGGACATTTACTTTCTTATACCCCTTTGGGGTTATTTGCCTGATCTGCACGCACCCGCAAAATAGACCCCACACCCTGCAATCGCGGTCACCCTATCTCTACCCATCTCACCTACTTTACCCTTTATTCTCGTGACCCTCTCTCACACCATCTCCATCCCTTTATCCGACCTCCTTGAACCTCAAGAACCACGCCCCTGCCATGTCCATATCTCTCCCCTCCCTCTATCTATATCCCTCCCTCCCCCATTCCCCTCTACATTTCTCTATCTCCCTCCCCTGTCCTTTATCCCCATATCCTCTCTGCCTTCACCCTCCCCATACCCATCCCCCCTCTCCTCACCTCTACTCTCCCTCCCTCTACTCTATCCCACCTCTTGCCCGACCCCACCTCCTCCCTCCCCCCTTCTACTTTCCTTAATCCTTGTTCCCTTTATCTCCCCTCTCTTTCTCTTCTTATTTCACCCACCTTTTCTCTACTCTCACCATCTAACCTTATCCCTCTATACCCCCTCCTCCTTCCTCCCTTAATCTCCACCTTCCTCCCATCTCTACTTCTCTCCATCCAACACCCTATCACCCATCCCATTCTCGACCCTTTTCTCGATCCCACCTCCCCTAACGTCCCTCCCTCCTCTCTTTATCTCTCTAATTCTCCCTCCCCACTTTCCCTCCCTCCCCATCCCTCTACCTTCTGACCTCCCTCTATCTACCTATACCCCCACCTCTCTCTCCATCCCCATCTCCCCATCTCCTTCATAACCTTTATCCCCCCTCCGCCTCCTTATGCACCTCACCCCATGCCCACCTCTCCATCCATCCTCATTCCCCTCTACTTCTATCCTCTACCCACCTCTCCATCCCTACCTCTCCTCCATCTCCTTTCCTTCTACTCTTTACCCATCCCTCTATACCCTTATTCTCTCTACCCTTAACCTTACCCTCTAATTCTACCCTCTATCTCTCCCCACTCCTCCATCTCACCTACTAAAACCCTCTATCTCTCCCTCTACTCCTCAACCTTTAACTTCAACCTTAACCTTCAACCCTAAACCTTTAAAATCCCCATCTTCTTTCTCCTTTATAATTTATTTAAACCTTAACCTTTAACCCGAACCCGAACTTTACTTCAAACTAATACCTTTAATTTTAACACTATAAGACTTAACCCAATACCTCGAACCATTAACCCTTTATTCATCCTTCTCTATCTTTACTCCATCTATCCTCGGTCTTCCATCTTTACTCCGGACCCTTTATACCTTTATACCTCAACGAACCTTTAAATTTCCAACTTTAAACCTCAACTTTAACCCGAACGAACCTCTACCTTATCAAACCCTTAACCTCAACCCCTGCCGCCCGCCGCCGCCTCCCAGCCAAGACCTGGACCTGCCAGTGATACCCGTCTTGCCCATGCCACAAGATCCGAGGAGATAGATCTCCCTCCCACTTCTCTCCTCTTCGATCTTCCCTTTGTTTCCGGACCTTTAATTTTAACCTCGAACTTTACATCTTTAACCTTTCATCTCGACGATCTCCTGACTTCCCTTTTCACCTTCCGACTTCTTTCCTTCTCGGTTCTAATCTCACTTCCCTCGACTTCCCTTTACCTGAACTCCGAAAGCCCGGACCGAACCTTTACCTTTGCATCTTGACCTTCTCCTTTTATTCTCCGACTTCCTTTATCCCTTCTTGCCTTCTTTACTTCACTTTACTTCATTCCTTTATCTTCCTATCACTTAACCTCTTCTTTGTCTTTCACTTCCACTTCACTCCACTTCTACCTTTATCGGACCTGAACTCGAACCTGAACGGACCTTATCTTTGACCCGACCTTTATCTTCCTCGACTTTCACTTCTTTCAACGACTTTCTTCCATCTCTTCATAGGTCTTTCTAGTTTTCACTTTCGATCTCTCTAATTTAGATCCGAACTCGACCTTTATTTTATTCTCGACGATCCTTTCAGGTCTTTCTTCCATCTTCCTTCGTCTTCACTTTACTTTACTTCATTTCGATCTTTCCACGAACCTTTAATGACCTTTAGTCCCGGATCTTCTTCCTGACTTTTCTCTTTAACCCTTCCCTTTTCATTCCATCTCCCCTCTTCTTTCAGATCTTTCATTACTTTCGATTCTCCCTCTACTCCCTTAAAACCCTTTATCTCTCTTCCCACTTCCTCCTCTCTTCAACCCTTCCTCCCTTCTGTCTCCCATCTCCTTCATCTCTCTCTTCAAATACTCCCTCTATCTTCTCTCCCTCTACTCCTTAAACTTCTACCCTCCTCTCTATCTCTTTTCACTCTCCCTCTCCTCTTCTTCAAGTCTCTCCTCCTACCTCCCCACTCCCTATACATTGGATCCTCAACCCTCATCTATTTTGTCCTCCCTCCTCTTTCTACTTCTCTATCTCATTCCATCCATCTCTAATTATCCATCCCTTCCTTCTACTCCTAATCCTCAACTCCTTAAACACTAACCCTAAACTCTAAACTCTTAACCCTAGAACCCTTAAACCCCTCAACCCTAAACACTAAAACTCCTTAACTTAAACTCCTTAAACCCTCTACCATCTACCCTCAACCCAATACTCTTTACCCTCAACCCTTAAACCCTCTACCCTCTACCCTCTACCCTCTACCCTCTACCCTCTACCCTCAACCCCTATATCCTCTACCCTATACATTGGACCCTATACCCTCAACCCTCAACCCTTAAACCCTCAACCCTTAAACTAAGTTGATAGTTGGGTTGGCAAGGAGAAATCAGGGGACCCTAAGAAGGAAGAGGTCCTATAGGTTTCAAGTGGTGGAGTGAAACACCTAGAGGTCTTCCAAGTAGGACCTAGAGCATGAAACATTGATTGTTTCATCCAACCTCCCTATTAGATAGGTAGGGAGGAGATAGAGGTGAGTGTGTGTGTGTGTGTGTGAGAGAGAGAGAGAATAGAGAAGGAAGGGGTAGAGAGAGAAAGGTAGAGGGAGGGAGAAGAGAGATAGAGAGTAGAGAGGGAAAGAGGTAGGGAGGAGACACAGTTGAGATATAAAGTGATGGAGGGAGAGGTGGGTAAAGAGAGGGAGAGGAGAGATAAAGATAAATAGAGAGGGAAAGAGACGTAGAGAGATTATAGATAGATATAAGTAGAGAGTGGAGGGATGGAGGGATGGAGGGAGAAGAAAGGAGGAGATAGAGGTGAGTGTGTGTGAGAGGGAGAGAGAGTGAGAGAGGAGAAAATGAGGGGAGAGAAGAATGGGGAGAGAGGAAGGGGGAGAGAGGAAGGGAGAGAGATAAAGAGAGTATAGAGGGAATGGGGGAGAGATAGAGAGTAGAGAGGGAAGGAGAGAGTAAGATAGAAAGAGGGGGGAGAGAGAGAGAGAGGTAGAGAGAGTGGTAGGTAGTGGAGGGAGAGGTAGGTAGAGAGGGAAGGAGAGAGGGAAGGATAGGAGGGAGAGATGGAAGGAGGGATAGTGAGATGGTGAGAGAGTGATGAGATAGAGAGTAGAGAGGTAAGGAGAGAATGATAAATATAGATAAAGAGAGAGAGGGAGGTTGGAGGGAGGGACAGGTAGAAAGGGACATGTGAGATAGAGAGAGGGAAGGAGGTAAAGTGGGATAGAGAGAGAATGGTGATTTAGAGAGGAGGGAGTGAGAGGTATGGATAGAGATAATGGTGAGATAGAGAGAAGCTGAGAGTGAGAGAGAAAGAGAGGGATGGAGAGACATGGAAAGAGGTAGGTAGAGGAAGGGCGAGGAGAGATAGAGTGTAGAGAGGGAAAGATGTAGGGAAGGAGACATAGGTGAAATAGAGAGGGATGGAGAGAGAGAGAGAGAGAGTGAGTGATTAAGGGAGAGGTAGCTATAGAGAGGGAAAGAGAGAGGAGAGATATAGAGTAGAGAGGGGAGGGATGGAGGGAGATAGAGGTGTGTGTGTGTGTGAGAGAGCGAGAGAGATAGAGAATGGTGAGATAGAGAAAAGGAGCAATTGAGAGAGAAATATGGGGGAGGGAGGGAGGGACAACAGTGATAGAGATTGTGAGGAGAGACAAAACGAAGGGGAAGGAGGGTGAGGTCGAGAGAGGGAGGGAGAGGAGAGATAGAGAGAAGTAGAGAGGGAAGGAGGGAGGGCGGGAGTGTTAGGGAGGGAGTTAAAGGTTTGTGTGAGAGAGAGACAGAGATAGGGAGAGTGGTGAGATAGAGAGGAAAGAGGGAGAGGGAGGGAGAGAGAATTATGAGATAGAGAGGAGAGAGTTAGAGAGAAAGAGGGGGAAGAGAGGGATAGAGAGGGATGGAGAGTGAGAGAGATGTAGGTAGAGGGAGGGAGAGGAGAGATAGAGATTAGAAATGGAAAGAGGTAGGGAGGGAAACATAGGTGACATAAAAAGTGATGGAGGGAGAGGTAGGTAAAGAGAGAGAGAGGGGGGAGATAAAGATAAGTAGAGAGGGAAGGAGATGTAGAAAGATAGAGAAGAGATAGAGAGAAGTAGAGAGGGGAGGGAGGGAGGAATATGTAGGGAGGAGATAGAGGGGGAGAGAGAGAGGAGGGAGAGAGGGAGGAAGGGGGAGAGAGAGAGAGGGAGTGGAGAGATAGAGAGTAGAGAGAAGGAGAGAGTTAGAGAGAAAGATGATACAACTTGTTGACTACTAAAATTTGACCTCCTGATTATTGAAATTTAACTTAGTCTAAAATTTTTAAGATCTTCCAAAAACTAAAATTTGCATTATAACTCCTAGAGATCCGAAACCACTCTCAAACATCCTGCCTATATACATGAAATATAACTTAAAGTATAAGAAAGTAAATGTCCATATGTAAATGTCAACTTATACTTAAATGTTTATTTCATGTATATAGTGTCCCTGGAAAAGAAAGAGAAAATGAAAGAGCTTAGAAAAATGCATTCAAAAAGTCATGAATTACATTTGGCAAGTGCAATATGGCTTGTTACGGGTTTTTTTTAATTTGGCACCAAAATTGTGTCACAGATCCATGCACTTACCTAGCTTTGATACCATTGATGTAATAAAAACTCACATAACCCTCACACAAAATCATTCAACACCACCAACAAAAAACAAGATGTAAAATTTTGCAACAACATAATTAATCTTCTCTATTTAATTTCCAAAAAAGTTTTTCAACTTTAATAAAATATGATTACACAAGTTTGTGCAGCCATACAAGCTAAAATATGAGACATCAAACAACCTCAAAAATGAAACTAGCTCTCCAATCTGCAATCTTCAATCACCAACTTGTTGATCTTCAACCATGGATTTCATAATCTATTTTTTGCAACAACACACCTTCAAAACTTGTAGGAAAATTTATTTTCCACATTCTCCAAGAAAATACACACCTAGGAAGCATCAGCTTCAATCTAGCAGCAACAACCCCTAAATATAACCAAAATAAAGCATATAAATTAACTCCTTCAAACCTTTCCTATAACTCCCAATTTTCTATGCTTGGAAATGGAAAAATATGATTTCAAAAATGAATTTAAAATCATTAAATTTTGAAAAGGCATCTTTTTGTAACCTCCATCCTTGATTGGCCAAGAAAAAGCAGCGACTTCCTCACAAATAATAGCCCCCGAATAGAAAAATAAAAACCACTTGCTCTTGGGCATCCAAATTATTCATGCAAAATTTTAGGAATAATAAATTATTTTTCATAACTTATAACTCCCAAAATTATATTCCCAAGAAGGTATATTTGAATTTGTTTCCTTCAAAAAGCCACAAAATGGGCCCAAATCACCATAAAACTGCAACATAACAACTTGGCCAAATATTTATCAAATATTTTAGGCCTTATTACAAAAATTTATTCACCTACAATATGAAAAGACCAAACTAAATAAAAATATAAAATTAAATATTTTTATGTTGATGCAAGATTGTCATTCAACTGTGGATGCTCCTGCATCAGAAAACCATAATCCAAGTGGTCTACATTCAAAAGATACCTCATGATAGCATTTGTATGAAATTTAACTCTTAAAAAAGGAGAATAAACTTTGTTAGAGAGTAAATTTCACATATTATGTACACTCAAATAAAATTAACTACTTAAAACACTTAATGAAATTAAATTGGTGAAAATATATAAAAATAGAAAATACAGATAATGGAGAACCTGGGATTCAAACCTAGAAGTTTTTTCCAAAAACATTAGCACATCATCTAGATGTTCATCATTGCATTATCATTTGTATGTGTAGACACCTAAATTTGGATACTTAATTTATCCAAATTTATCTTTTTTCATCTAAACATCCCCTTATCCACATTAATTAAGTAATATCACTATTATTTAATTAATACCTTTAAAGTTCTTCCAATCCTTAAGGTATCTAGTTAAATAATTAAATACCTTCCCTCTTTCATCAAATGAATTAAATAAATGTGACATTTATTTAATTCCTCACATATCACATCCCTTTCTTAATCCTAATTATTCTTCCAATCTCATCATTAGAGATGTGCACATGCCTAATCCTTGATTAGGATGTGTCACATCCTCCAACTTTTGCAAGTTGGCCTCTAATCTCTCTTAGCCACCTAACCCTCCTCTAATCCTTCATTAACTAGCCTAATCAACCTCTCAAGGAATTTGTAATTCCTTTTATCCTTCCAAGGAATATTAAATATTTTTTCTCTTCCTCATGTGATCTTTGACTTGTCACATCAAGTCAAATGTGCCATCTAACCCTCTTTCTTAATCATAATTAATTTATTATTAAGATGTGCACACCCCTAATTATCATTAGGGTCACATCCTCCATAATTTCCTACTTGCCTCTAATATGTCATTAATTTGTCTAATCAGGTATTTGCACAACCTTAATCACTTAATTAGGTCAACCTAATCTCCATGTCATGTGTCCTAAGTCAACCCTATTAAATTCTCTCCTTTTGGAGAAGGAACCCCTTTCCCCATGTGAATTTTTAATTCACATTTAATCCCCCAATGCATTTCAAATAATTTTTAATCCTTTCTCTCATTCCCATGTGGATATTTGAGGAATTTTTAATTCCTCAGATGTCCTTTCACCCACATGGGGACAAGTACCTCCTTTATGAGAATATCTTGTCTAAATCCCAAGGTACTATGTAGTACCTCCATGTCATGTACTCTCCTTCCAACTCATTTCCACATCATCCTTTCCAAGCCACTTCACATGCCACATGTTAAGATGTGAGGGCTTGTGACTTCTCAACTCACCTTAGCCCTACATTTTGATCTTGGTGGCTCAATCTCAACCATTCATTTCTCTAGAGAATTCCAAATTCTCTATGAATACCCCCCTCTTTTCTCTCATTTGGGGGGGAGATCATTTGTGCTAGCCAAACTCTTGCAAAATTTTCTCTTGAGCCATACTTAGCCAAATTCTTGCATTTGCATCCATTTTCACCTATTTTCCATCCCCATTGCATCTCACAACTTGCATCTTTTTCCATCAAAGGAGCATACAACATCAAATATTGAAGGGCCAACCAAAGGATCGATTCGAGACAAGGTGAATCAACTTCATTTGTTATTTTTGCTTTGTTTTTGAGTCCAACTAGGCCAATCTTGAGGTGTAGGGTGTTCATAGTTGTTCGCACTCTTTTGTTTGCTGCTCATTTTCTAACAAGTATTTTCGCCCTATCACAGTATGAACTTCATATGGATGAACACCCAGAAAATGTGAAGATTCAACTTAGTCGTTTATTTAGCCTACAACATGAAAAACTAAAAATACACCAACAAATACTATACAACACAATATAAAGAAATAAATTATGATTTACAAGAACAATTGTGTCGTAGAAAAAAGGTCCCCTTTGCTTGACATAAGATTAATTGGACTTAATGAGGCCTTGATTTAGGTGTTGTGAAGCATTTTATGCATCCACACTAAGTCTTGGACCTTTGCAAACTAAATAAAATGCTTTTAATGACGTCTTGTGACTTGGTGTTGTGATGTGTTGTAAGACATTTCTACATTCTTCTAGACTTTATTCATTACAATTTACCTAAAAATCACCTTCTTACTCATCATTAAGTCCTATTTTGAAGTGTTGTAAAGTCTTGTAACAAGATTTCACACTTTCCTAGGCACAACTTCACTATTTATCCCTTTCTTATGACTTATTTGACCCCTTTATGCCCTCATATGCTTTAATTAAGTGTATTTTTTAATGTAAGCCCAACAAACAACATTATTTATACAACGTAATTCTTGACACTCTTTTTCAAGTCCTAGGTGGGACCCATTTGCCATGGGTGGCGAATGAGTCCCCCTTGGCTTCAAATTCAAAATATTTTAAATTTCCTTTCGTATTTTTATTCAAAATCACTTGATGTCAGCCTGTGATGAGGCATGAACGAGTTACTAATGCACAAGAGTGTATAAATAAGTGTTTTTCTTCTTATTTTACATCCCCTATCTCTCACACATCCATTCTTCATTATTCACCTACCAATCTTCCATCTCAAGTCAAGCAAGTTAGGGCTTTCACATTACAAATCATTAATTTAGCTTCCTAAGACACTCAAGGGCAGATTCTACATGTTTTGTTGCAGATTTTCAAGATCAATCATCATGGAAAGGTAATCTACTCCATTATTTCATGTTTCATTCTATTCTTTCATCATTTTGGTTTAATTACCTAAACGAGGTTTGACCAAGGAAAACCCCCATGCCCTAATAATCACCATTTCTTCTTCTCTTCTTGTGTGTTTGCAAATTTAGGACCCTTGGAAGTTTCCAAGAAATCATTGAATATCAAGTTGCAAGGTTTCTCAAGTCTTTTTCTCATTCAACAAGTCAAAATATCAACAAAATCTCATTTTTAGACCTATAAATCAGAGTTTCAGAAGCGGACACCTATAGAACATCAAAGTGTAGATCAGAAACTCCAGAAGCTACTCTTGAATATTCAGAAATTCAAAAGTGGACTCATTCACCATGGGTGGTGAATGAGTCCCATTTCTAGGTTAGTTTCATATTTTTCGCATTTTCTAACACCCTTTTGACAAAAACAAATTTTGGCTCAGTTTACCAGAACTGGGACCAATTCACCTAGAATGGCGAATGAGTCCCTCCAAAATTGAAAAACATCATCAACAACATTTCATAAGCAATTTCCAGTCTTCTTCAACATTCCAGGTGCATATTTTTAGTCTGATTCATTTCAGTTGCATCTTTCCATTCATTTGTAGGTGATTTTGCAATACACAATGTGTTTTCAAGCAAGTTATTTTCCTTTAGTTTCTTTTTATTAGCCAAGCAATTTTATTAGTTTCTTTCATTTAAACATCACATCTAGGCATTTCACATCCTTTTCCCATCCATTTCATGATAATCTTTGAATGTGAACATAAGCATTTTTTTGACCCCTCTTTCTCCTTTTAGGTGAAAAACCCTAGAAGTGCTAGAAAGCAAGTGGGTCCCAAAAATATATGTTCCATTTTGGTGAACCTGCTATTTGAATCCCCTCTTTTCTAATTTTGGATTCCATTAATCATTCTAGAGTTGCTTGCCTTGCATTTTGCATTAGTTAGCTTACATTCTAGAGTTTCATTTTTGCATGAGTAAAAGTACATGATAGATTGCAGTTTTGCATCTTTCATCGTTGAAAATTTTTGAAACTCTACATTTTTCACTTAGGTCTGCATCTGAGCACTCATAATTTATAAAAATCAATCACAAATTTCTAAAAAAATTGTAACACGTCCATACTGGGACTCATTCGCCACCCTGGGCGAATCAGTCCCTTTTGGCCCCTAAAACAACATTTTTAATAGAACTCAAAAATTTGTTTTTAGGCTTCTATTTGGTGCCTTAACTTGTATATATCAGTCTATTGCATTTCTGTAGCATGCATTTTTAAAAATATCACTTCAATTAGCTCATTTCATGCATTGTTTAATTTTACTTTTTCATCACAACATATCATTTTTAGATAGTTGCATTGTGTAGACAAACACTTAAAAACTAAAAATTGTATTACATTGTACTTTCTTTCATTTTAGCATGTTTTCTTTCAAAAGATATGCTCTTGATTTGATTAAACATGTATTTTATATGCATACTATCCCCTTTTATGAGTTTTCTTTTGACTACCATAATAGGGACTTTAAGAAACAATCCATTAATACAATCCTTAATATTACATTACCCATTGGTGAGAATGGAAATGTAGACAATCATAACACACATACTTGTTCTTCTTCCAATACCTCTCCTATTAGTGACAAAGGTATTTTTGTGCAAGAAGTCACAAGGCTTGAAAGTCTTGATTGTCCATCTCCTTATTCCCATTTGGATGACCTTACACAACAAGAGCATGAGATTATAGACACATTCCTCAATATCACCTTACCAAGTCTCCATGATAATCAATCTTGTCCATCTCCTAATATCCCTCCTCGATGTAAAGAGGATACGTTGGTGTTAGAAGATAGCCCTATTAAGAATCATGGCACCCTTGATTCTCCCTTCCCTAATGTTCCTATCCTATGGGAAGATCTATTTGCAAACCATAGTGGTTCTCCTCTTGATGTCTCCTCCACTTGTGATGAAGCTACTTTACAAACCTCAAACTTGGATGAACATATTACAAGCTCTCCTTGTAGGGTAGATAATATGGAACAAGAGAATGAGCCCTTAATGAAAATGGAAATTCAACTAACATCCTATCATAATCATCATTCCCTTCCTCATAATCCCTTCATTGATCATTCCCCTATTGGAAACAAAGTTATTGTGAGAGAAAAAATCCTTACTTGTCAAGCACGTGTGGCTTGTTGTTCTCCTAAACAATCTCCTCCTAGGGAGAATATCATGGCATTGGACTATGGCAACCAAGTGGCTCTTGATTTCCCTCACTTAGAGATACATTCAAACAAAACTGTTGAGGATATGCATGCACAAGTATTCATTTGTTCCCCTTTGATCAATGGACCACATACATATCCTGTAGCACATCTTAACAACTCTCTCCTCCTTTACCCATCTTCATTTAGTCTCACACAACACACCCATAACTCCTCCCTCATAATTAATGACATTGAACATCACCCTTCCCAAAACATTCAAAATGTCATCCTGTAAAACACTCATGATTTAAATTCGTTAGATTTTGTATCCTACTATAATCAAGAAGACAAAATCTCACAATCTAAAGAATCTTACGTAGGTATGACATCTAAGCAAGATGTATCTTTCACCCCAATCACACAACCACCTTCTCCTCTTGATCAAGAGGGTATCTTGTCAAGACTTCCCCACAATAACTTGATCACCCTCCCTCCAAGAACTCAAAAGAAATGTTATTCCAAGACTCCATTATGTGCATACCATAGAGTTCATGGTCATTCCACTAATGAATGTTTTACTTTGAGTCATAAAATACAACATTTTTAGGAGTTTGGTCTGCTTCCCTATGTGGGGGCACCTCATTCCTCTAATTGCTATTGATTTTCACTCTAGCATGCATTTCATCAGTCATTTCAGCTCACCTTTTTCTTGCACTCAGTGGGGGCAAGGGGTTTAGCAAGCCTTGTCCTTGTATGTCACTTGTGGTTGCCTCCTTTGGCTATTCATTAACCTTTTATGAACATATAATAGCAAGGTTGGGATGTGGACGACATGCCTTAAGTTGGCTCGCATATGATATACTTCCCTCTTTTCATGGCATAGCTTATTGGAAACATGACTTGGCATAGGTCTTTTCGAGTAAGCTCTCATGTCTTCTTCTTTCTCTTCTACTTTAAAGCAATTTCTCATAGAACGAGTGCTCGCAACTGCTTTAAAGTGGGGGCATACATCACCACTCTTATTTCATTGTGTGATTTTATTTTTCTTGCAATTCCCTCTCTTGGAATCATTAGGTACAATGTTGCCAGGATGAGACCTTCTTATCCTCTCTTGGAGACATTAGGCATGATGTTCACTAAGATGTGGCACCTTATTAAAATTATTAGGAGATTTAACTTTGATATGGTTGAGCGGGAAGCCCACCTAGCGGCATGACTTTTCCCCATAGCCACCTTTGTGTTTGTGAGTGCATACCAACTAGTGTATGTTTCTCACCTTTTAGGATTTCTCACCCCACGGATAGTCATAAGTTTCATGGCCCCAAAGTGAGTATGTTGTGGCCTTCTCACCCCACAGATGACCTAGAGTTCTATGGCACCATAATGAGTACATCTTTTTCACCCTGTATTTTTTTTCCTTAGTTCTTTCCTTTGCATGATTTTGTATCTTGGGGGCTTGACCTACATGTGGATCTCTCTTGAATGTCTACTTTAGTGTGAGTTTGAAGCAGGTTCATCCTCTCACTAAAGTGGGGGCTAAATGTGTCATAGAAAAATGTCCCCTTTGCTTGACATGAGATTAATTGGACTTAATGAGGCTTTGATTTAGGTGTTGTGAAGCATTTTATGCATCCACACTAAGTCTTGAACCTTTGCAAACTAAATAAAATGCTTTTAATGACATCTTGTGACTTGGTGTTGTGATGTGTTGTAAGACATTTCTACATTCTTCTAGACTTTATTCATTACAATTTACCTAAAAATCACCTTCTTACTCATCATTAAGTCCTATTTTGAAGTGTTGTAAAGTCTTGTAACAAGATTTCACACTTTCCTAGGCACAACTTCACTATTTATCCCCTTCTTATGACTTATTTGACCCCTTTATGCCCCCATATGCTTTAATTAAGTGTATTTTTGAATGTAAGCCTGAAAAACAACATTATTTATACAACTTAATTCCTGACACTCTTTTTTAGGTCCTAGGTGGGACCCATTTTCCATGGGTGGCGAATGAGTACCCCTTGGCTCCAAATTCAAAATATTTTAAATTTCCTTTCGTATTTTTATTCAAAATCACTTGATGTCAGCCTGTGATGAGGCATGAACGAGTTACTAAGGCACAAGAGTGTATAAATAAGTGTTTTTCTTCTCATTTTACATCCCCTATCTCTCACACATCCATTCTCCATTATTCATGCATCAATATTCCATCTCAAGTCAAGCAAGTTAGGGCTTTCACATTACAAATCATTAATTTAGCTTCCTAAGACACTCAAGGGCAGATTCTACATGTTTTGTTGCATATTTTCAAGATCAATCATCATGGAAAGGTAATCTATTCCATTATTGCATGTTTCATTCTATTCTTTCATCATTTTGGTTTAATTACCTAAACAAGGTTTGACCAAGGAAAACCCCCATGCCCTAACAATCAACATTTCTTCTTCTCTTCTTGTGTGTTTGCAGATTTAGGACCCTTGGAAGGTTGGAAATAATTAAAGATCAAGTTTCAAGGTTGCTCAAGTCTTCTTCTCATTCAACAAGTTAAAATATCAACAAAATCTCATTTTTAGACCCGTAAATCAGAGTTTCGGAAGCGAACACTTGTAGAACATCAAAGTGCAGATCAAAAACTCTAGAAGCCACTCTTGAATATTCAGAAATTCAAAAATGGAATCATTCACCATGGGTGGTGAATGAGTTCCATTTCCAGGTCAGTTTCATGTTTTCTACATTTTCTGACACCCTTTTGACAGAAACAGATTATGGCTCAGTTTACCAGAACTAGGACCGATTAGCCCTAGAATGGTGAATGCGTCCCTCCAGGACTGAAAAACATCATCAACAGCATTTCATAAGCAATTTCCAGTCTTCTTCAACATTCCAGGTGCATACTTTCAATCTAATTCATTTCAATTGCATCTTTCCATTCATTTGTAGGTGATTTTTCAATACACAATGTGTTTTCAAGCAAGTTATTTTCCTTTAGTTTCTTTTTATTAGTCAAGAAATTTTATTAGCTTCTTGCATTTAAACATCACATCTAGGAATTTCACATCCTTTTCTCATCCATTTCATGCTAATCTTTGAATGTGAACATAAGCATTTTTTACCCATCTTTCTCCTTTCAGGTGAAAAACCCTAGAAGTGCTAGAAAGCAAGTGGGTCCCAAAAATCTATGTTCCAAAAATAAAAATAAATTAAAAAATGAGCACTTGAAAACCTCTATGTGGTTGAGTTCTCTCAAAATAATTGCAAGCATAAAGAAGAAGAAAAATGTTTGGGGTTGTATGGGGATTTTTCTTAGTCAAATCCTTACTTTGGTATTTCTACCTCCACAACATCCAAAATTGAGAAATAGATAGAAAGTGTTTGTGTTCTTAATCTAAGTGTATATAGAAATAATAATAGTGACAAAGTAAATTGAAGAAGAAAGGTATGTGAAGATTCCAAGGTGCTCAGAGGAATAATAAATAAATGTTTGCAATAATATTAATAATAAAAATTAATAATATTGCTTGAGATACTTAAGGAAGCCAAAGAGAATAGGAGAACTAGAAAGAATGTTGTGAAAGTATTGTAGCAAGCTTGAGAGTGTTGTGTAGTGCAAGAGAGCTAAGAGAGACCAAGAGAGATAGTCCAAAATGAAAGTTAGTTTCAAAAAGTAGAAAAATTTAGTTTCAAAAATTAGAAGAGGAGGGAAGAGAAGGCTATTGACGAGCCATTTAGATTCATCCTAAGCCATTTCCATTAACTTTGGAAGATGAAAATTGGAAAATTTCTCAAAAATGAATACTAAACAAAAAATTATTGTAGAACACTAGTGTGGTATGTGGATAGTCCTATGATGTGCTAGTGTCTAACCAATTTACACTCAAAAACAATGATACTAGAAAAAAATAGGGCTAACACAAAGGCGACATGAAAAAGGGTCACAAGAAAGGATTCCTAAGCACCTTGAGAAGGAGAAAGACTAGTGTAAGAGCTGAAATGAGCCTACAAAAGCACTAAGGGAATGGACACCAAATTGAACACAAAACATAGTATGAAATTGCAAGGGTATGTAGTTTTAAACATTACAATGACATATGTCAAGGAGTTACAAGCATCTTTCTAGAAGCTTCAAGAATTTTTACATGAGCTTGGTCATCCAACTCCATAAAAAACCAAAATTTCCCACTATTAGACAAAATAATAGCTCCTTATATCCAAAAAAGCTACCCACTTCTTACACATAGTCCAAGATGCTTTGTTACATAACTATAAATGATAAGATTCTCTTCCACTTTATGCCAATTGTTTAAATTTGTTTTTGTTGATCTAATTAAGCTTCCACACTCAATGCCACCTTACAAAGAATATTCCAAGTATCTAGAAAATGATATTTAATTACAAAATGTTTCTCATGTGGGACATTGAAATCACCCTTCCATGAATATTGAAGTCACATAAAATAATAACTGACTAATAAATAATTAAAGTTAAAATACATAGTCATAGGATTGCAAGGTTAATATCACCAATCCTAACATATCTATGGACATGTACATCCCTACACTAAGGAGGATATTTCTCAAGGAATATGCAATCACAAACTGAGGTTTGTGGAAAGATGTCGTCATGGAGCCCTTCATTTTTTATGAGCAATACAACACTTTTTATAGGTAGGATTTTATTTCAACAAAGCACAAGTTTTTACCAATATTTTTCAATATTTTTTTTAATTCTTACTCTAGAAATGTTGGAAGGGTAATATGACATGTTTCACAATTAGAAATGATCTAAATTTTCAAGGTTGCAAACCTCTTTACTAGTTTATACATTTTGGAAAGTATTTTTAGTATTTTATCATTTTTCTCACAAAATATTAGAGGGGTAACATAATATTTTGATGATTGGATATAGTTTTTTTTTAATATTAAAAAAATGCAATGAAATTACATAGAAATAGGCAACCAAAATGCTACCACATAAATAAAATCAATTACAATTTAATACCAATAGTTACATCGAGAGGCATGTCTACAGTGGCAACACAAATCTATGTAAACAAAAACCCTTTTTCAATAATTTTGACATCCTCATTGGCTATCACGGTGGCAGTTATAATTAAAACATCAATAAAAAAAGGTGAAACTTCTGATCATCTGTGGTGGTAATGGAATGTGTAACAATATGTGTTTCATCAATTGATCTTTCCATTCAATGCCTTATTTCTCCACTCGTAGCGCATTTTTGAGTAAATTCAAGCATTCTAAATCTAAAGATTGTTGTGTAATAATTATTTTATTGTGGAGAATATTGTTTGTGTAAGCTTCATATGGTGATCTAGGTGAATTTTCGTTCTCTGATCTTTTGAATCAAAGTAAGGAAGGATTAGTAATACAAAGTAATGTAGTCCAATCCACATTCATTTGTGTTTAGTAAGCATATGAACAAGGAAAAATGTTTTATTATGTTTGTAATTTATATATTACTATAAAATATTCATACAAGTAAATTTATTTCATTTGATATTCTTTGAATGCTAAACTAGGACAGTAGACATATCTAGGTGGGTTGTAAACATTATTCTACCTGTAGAAGTACATGTATTTCATATTTGGTTTGTTAAGTTTGTAGTGTAGAAAAATGTATCCCTCTACATTTTCACACTTGTTTGGGCCCTCCCTGCTAAAATTGGATTTCTTTATGCCTTATTTGGTCCTATTTTGCATCCACAAGCCTTATTTAATGCATCTTTCTAAGGATAATCCTGACACATATCAAATGACCACTCATAATTTAATGATTTTGGTTTGTATGGCTGAGATTTATTGATCTGGGACTCATACACCACCTTGGGCGTATGGATCCCACCTAAGTTTTAGGGCCTAAACCTAAATTTGGCATAAAACTAAATATTTCTTGAAATTTGTGTCTCGACCTTCGCCTACTAGGACTCATATGCTCCAACTGGCATATGAATCTTGCTTAGCTTGGACCTATTTTAAATTCAAATTCTTGGTGGGATTTTATTCTCCTAGATCTGATGTCAACTTGTAGTGTTGTAATTTCAGGAAATTTGGCATAAATAAGTATAAATATAAGGTTATTTCACATATTTTCTCCTAGAACTTTTTGAGATCTCAAGTATTCTAGCAATTTTATTATTACAAGAGCATTCAAGAGTGATTATCAATCATTTTGGAGCATTATTCAAGAATCAAGCATCATATCAAATTCATCATGCATCGTGTTTGTTTTTTAGCTAACATTTGTGATGTAGGGTTCTATGATTCAAGCAAGAATTCAAGTCAAGATCCATATCCTTCAATAAAGATTCAAGATCCACATTCATGCTAGCCATCTCATACAAGATTGTAGCCTTTATTACAAGGGTTTGGTGAGTTGCAACATAGCTTATTTTTTCACTCATCATTCCTTCATTCTATTTCTATTCATTTCAAGGTTTGATTACCAAAATAGGGTTTGACCAAGGAAAACCCCTATCCACTAACAAAATAGCATTTGTCCCTCTCTTTGATATGTGATTTGCAGATCTAGGTTGAAGATCCATTAAAGAGAAAGATTGGAGAAAAGTTGTCAAAGTTATCATCTACATTGCAAGATCACATAGTCACCTACAGGTTACAATTCAGTGTTTCAGACTCGTAGATTTGACAGGAGTGAAGCTATAGGAAAACATTAGAGGATATCAAATTTTTAGATCAACCTTGATACTGGGGCTAAATTGCCACTTGTGGTGTATGAGTCCCAATATACCAAATTTCAAGCATTTTCTATAGATCTTGCTTTAGTAGTTCCAGATTTTGATTGCAGACCGAAACCCTAAACTGGGTCTAAATTACCCCCACTGGCATATGATTCTCAGTGTGCATTAAAATTCATATCTTCAGGAGTACAAACCTTGTTCTGAGCTTCTTCAGTTTTCTAGGTGCCCCTCTGTCCTTTCTCGATTCATTCTTCTAATTTTTAGTTTCATATCTTAGGTTGCATAGTTAGGTTTACATATCATTGCATTTCTTTCTTTCCAAGCCCTTTCTTGGTGGTGCACCCCCTTTTAGTCTTTAATCACACCCCTAGGAAACCTTATTATAGATCTCTTTCCCTCATTTCCATCCCTAGATTGAGATCTCTAAGGTTTCCTTGAATGAAACTTAAAGGAAATTGGTGGTTCTATCTCCCAAAACATAGAGCGACTATTTTTGACATTTCATTTTGGTGAACCTAGCCTTTAGAACAACTTATTTTCTGATTTGGAGTGCATCATAGTCCTAGATCTAGCTTGCATTAACTTTGCATAGGGCTTGCATTAGTTAATTTGCATCTAGGGTTTCTAAATCTTGCAATTAGTGAAAGTGCATATAGGTTGCATTATTGCATCTTATTGTAGACATTGAAAAATTTCCTAGATGATATCATACACTCAAATCAGGTATACTAACATCATTTCCTCTCGAGACCCATCCTCTTTTCGCTTAATTAATTGAATTAGCACAGCTAATTAATTAATTGCATCATTTTTGTTTGTTAACCTAATTCATCAAATAGGGTTAATTCACCCCCTTTCATGCTAACATTTCATCTCATTAAATTAAATAGATCAAAATATTTAATGTAATTCCCTAAGTCTTTGGTGTAGGGGTACCAGAGGTTTTCATGCCTCTAAGTCGAGGGGTAAAAAGTTAATGTTTTGTTTTTGTTTAAGTTCTTAATATGTAATAAGGTCTAAGAAGACCATTTTAAATTTGTTGGAGTCTAGTTTGGGTCACTAGGTGTTAAGTTTGTGTGCAAATGTAAAAAGTGTCAAAGTTGTTGAATGTTGTCAAGTTGCAAAAAAGCAACTTTTGCAATTTTTTGGTGTCTAGTGGAAGTTGAACAGTTGGAACTTGAAAAATCAGTTGTGAACTGTTGGGAAAGATTTTGAAAGGTTTAAAAATTCCTTGGGAGGTCGAGGCAAGGGTTAGAAGTTGTAATTTTGAAGTTTGAGCAATAAAGTTCCTTTGATTTCCTACAAATCTAAATGTTGCATCACTATTTCATGATGTAGTATGGTACTGTACAGACATATTTTGACTCCAAATAAATTTTTGATGATGGAGCATTGAATTAAATTTCCATTGGCACTGGTTTCATATGATTCCATTACATTTTGAGTGAGTTACATTATTTTTTCTAAAAAACTATCACAAACCCTAGATAAGGTAGCTTGAAGGAAAGAAAAATGGATATCTCTCCATTCCACCAGTGAAAAGTCTTGGAAATTAGTGGAATGGTCTGTAATAAGGTTTTCTTTGATTCCTCAAAGTTGCAGGATCGGGGGAGAAGGTTTGCACATGTTTTTGTGATTCCCTAGGTCAGATTTCTTTATGTTTTAGGTCTAATTGGCAAAAGAATAGTCAATTTTTGAAGGGTTCCATACAAAGTAACCTACCTTGATTCTAAGATATGTTGTATAAAGCCCAAATGGATATCTAGAACTATTTTTACATTTTGGATATCATGTTTGCACTGAAAGTTATGGCCAAAAAAACCAATTTGTTGCCCCCATGTTTTATGCTTTAAAGATTGAAGGCTTGTGAGGAAAAACCCACCAAGTGACATTTTAGGGTTTCAAGATTGATTGATTTAGGTTGTTCTAGAGTTTTCCACCCCTACTCTACATCAAATTGGTATCAAAGCCCAAAGATCTGGGAAAGATAAGTTTTTGGAGTTTGTGTGTTGTCTTTTTGTAGGTTAAAGGAAGAGCCAAGATGCCAAAAGACTAGGCCAAGGGAAAAGAAAGAGGCCTAAGGTGAGGTATCACAAAGACTTGAGAAGAAGCAAGGTGAAAGAGACTTGCTTGAGAAAGAAGAATGGAAGAGTTAAGGAGAAAATTCCATGGAGACTTGCAGAGTAAGGAGGTCCCAAGCAAGAAACAAGTGGTGAGATTAAAAGAGAGAAGTGAGATGAAGAAGAAAAATGAGAAGGAAGAATAGAAAAAAGTGCAGCAAGAGATAATGGAGTTTATGCACACCTTGGAAGAAATGGAAAAAAGAATGGAACTTGAGATGCAGTAGTTGCTTGAGAGAGAAAACCAAGAAAATAGTTGGCATTGGCCAATAAGGAAGAAGGTTAAGTAGCCTATCAAGGGAATCATTCAGAAGAGAAAAAGGAAAGAGAGGACAAACCAGATATTGCAGAATCTTTGTTGATGAAGGAAGAGAAAAAGCTATCTGAGAAAGAGGAAGAGGTAGGTAATGCAATGGTAAGCAAACCTAGGACTTTTTTAACATCAACAAGCATTGAAGAGTTGCCTTGGGAAGTTTAGGATGTCTTGAAGGATCATGTAGACATAGTGGTTGATAAATTTTATGACTTTTTGCTTCCAAGAAGAGATGCTAGTCACTATTTAGCTTTTGTTCCATGGGTTGGTCTGTCATACACAGCAACCTATGACAAACAAAATGAAGAATGTGATGTGTCTAAAGAAAGGAATGGTGTCAACACTAATGATGTACTTGTTTGGGAGGTTTTCAATGAAGGGAATTTGGATGCTATAAATGGAAGATGTATAGATTGATTTCTATTGATTTTTCACAATTGTAATGTTTAATGTTAATTAATAATCTTGTGAAGGTCTTATCTTTATTTTTCCAATAAAAATATAAGAATATTTTAATAAAAGGGTCATGGTTTAATAGCAACAAATGAAATAATAAATAATATGGGGTAGGTTTCCATTAAAGGTTGTTGTAACCCCCAAAAAACTTGGTAGCTTCTTCATGAAAAATTCTATAACTAGAAATTAATGAGGGGTTATAAGAAAAAATAGGGTTATTTTTAAGAACGCATATCATTAATATTTTAATTGTTATCTTTGAAAGGGAAAATGAGATATATTAGTGCTATATATTGAGATTTTATTTTTCCTTCAAACATCTCCCAATTTATTTAGTCTTTTATGTCATAGTTTGGGCCTTGTGTTCAACTATAGGATTCTATAAAAAAAAACCCTTGGATTTTAGAGATCAAAGGATGAATTATTTTAGTTTCCTTGAAATTGGAGGATAAAAATTCATTGATTTCTTGAGGGAAATCTTGAAAAGAATCAAGGTACGTAGAAATGCTTCCTACACTAAAATTATGAGGAGTGTGTAATTCAAATTTCATTTTTTAAAATTATTACATTTAAAGAAAAAATACATATAAACATAAAATAATAAATATACCATGACACATGTGTATGTGGGGAAAACCCTTTTTAAAGAAAAACCCCACACTTCAAAGCAACTCATTATACAATAAATTGTAACATAGTTACAATACACTTATAGAGCAAGCCTTCATAAGAATATCACCAACTAGAGATTTGAAAAAATTCTAACTTGGCTTAATAATATCTACAAAACTCTCACAAAACCTCCATCATAAGTACAAAGCTTTGTTATAATCCACTCACCAAATTGAGCATTCTATTTTTGTTTCATTATGTCTAGCTAAGGATTATTTATGATGTTTCATAACACACATCATAAATTGGTCAACAAGTATAACCCTCTCTTACAACTCTTTTATGTGTCCTACATATTTTTACATTTCTTATACAAACTTGTGGAGGCCACAATTTTTTATTTGTAAGTCAATAGGACCTTTTTTTATAAATTAAATAGATATTGAAGGGACCTATTCAATAGGCATCCCCAAGGGCAATTTGAGACAACCCAAAATATTTATTTTGTCCAAAAACTAACTCTATAGCCCCAAAATTGAGTTTTTCCATATTATAACCCAAAAATTACATTTTTGTGACTTTAACATTAGGGATAAGGTTGAGACGCCTTTCCTAACACTCACTTATTGAAAACCATATAAGAGAAAAGGGAGTATCAACACCATGATCAAATTGCTAAGGGCTAAGAGGCTCATAGACTCATAGCACCACCTAAATTTTTGTGTGCTCATTGGCTTCGTCAATGAATTTGCAACATTCAACAAAGTATTTATTTTTAACATCACCCTCCCATCCTTTACCATATTCTAAACAAAATAATATTAGATATCAATATGATCCATCCTCGCATTAAAGGTTGAGTTATTTTCTACACATATGGCACTCTTATTGTCACAATGAATCATAATGGCTTCTACCTCTAATCCAATATGTGAACATAATTTCTTAAGTTAGATGGTTTCCTTAGAAGCATGATTTTCTACCATATACTATGTTTCTATAGTGGACAAAGCAACCTCAACCTTTCACTTACTTATCCAACTAATTGCACCACCTAGTTCATAATGAAAATGCATCCACTAGTGGATCTTCTAGTATTGACATCTCTAGCCCAATCTGAATCTAAAAATCCATGAAAAAAAACTAAATCTTTACATCATTTATGATAGCCATGATAGCATAAAGAATACTCACAAATACCTCAAGACTATCTTCCATAAATTGGTTAAGGAATCCTACTTCTTTGGTAATGTTTAGTCTTGTACAAACCATGGAATAGATCAAACTCCTAGTTGTACTAGCATGAGGTTCTTTTCTAATATCCTTCATCTTAGTAGGATAAATTGGATATTTCTCAATAGATAAATTTGTCCCCATCATAATAGGAACACATAATAGCCTACAATTTAACATGTTGAACCTCTTAAACATTGAATTCACATACTCTAGCCCATCCAAAGTTTTCTATTCACTCTAGCTCTTCTAATCTTCATCCTTAAGATGTACCTAGTTAATCCTATGTCTATCTAAAACTGTGCTAAAAGTGAGACTTCAACTCATAAATAAAATATTTTTCATTATTGAAAAATAGCAATCATCAACATATAACACAATAATGAGAGTATGTTTGTTGTCCATCTTGTAGTAGATACAATGATACAATTTGGACCTTAAAAATTCCAAGATTAACACAAAGGAATTAAGCTCTTAGTATTGTATCCTAGGAGATTGCTTAAGACCATATAAATATTGCTTCAACTTAAAAACCAAAAGTTATTTACTTTTTTCAATGTAGTATTATGATTGTTTCATATAAATATATTCCTCCAAATCACCATAAAAGAGTGTTGTCTTCACATCCAACCAATCAACCTTAATATCATACATTGTAGCAAGAGATAATAAATATCAAATAGATGTTAACTCTTCTATTATGGAGAAAATATCACCATAATCTATTCCTTCTTGACCTAAGAATAACCCTTTGCAACCAAACTCACCTTGTACTTCTCAACACTGCCATAATATCTATTTTTCCTTTTGAACACCCATTTATATCCAACAAGATTCTATCCATAGGAAAATCTACTAAGTCCTATGTGTTATTTTTCTTCAAAGAAACCATCTCCTCATCCATGGCCACCTTCCAGAACTATTCATCATCCATATCCATAGCCTCCTTTACAATTCTAGGCTCATTAATGTTAGTAATCAAAGAAAAAATAAATCTCAAATTAGAGGGAGTATACCCATTTGGTTGTTTTCTTTGTTGATTAGACTTCATTAACAACTGAGGTGGAGGTTCTATCTCTTCTTTAGAACTCTCTAAATTGTTTGAGCTTTCCTCCTCTTCAGGTCCTTTGTGGGATTTTATCTCAATATTCTTGGTCTTGTGAGTTAGCTAAACCACATATTTCTTTCCATCCTTCTCCAACTACAATTTTGTGGAAGAAGGCTTGAATTCTTTAAAGATATAATCTGTATTATATGAAATTCTCTTAGCTACTTGGTCCTAAAACTTGTATCATTTCACACCAACACCATAACCAATGAAAATACATTTCATACTTTTACTTTCCAACTTTGACTATTTTTTATAGGCACATGTGTATATGCATCACAACCAAACACTCAAAGATATCGAGCAATGAGGTTTTTTTACCCAACCACACCTCCATAGGTTTCTTACCAACAAGAGTTGGCATAGGAGACATGTTAACGAAATAACAAGTTGTGGTAACCACTTATGTCCAAAAATTTTGTTTCACGATGACCCCATTGAGTATACTCCTAGCCCTTTTCATTAATGACATGTTCATTATTTTTGTAACTTCATTCTACTAAAGGGTGTATGAATTTCTATCACATGATCTTTACAAAACCATGGAAAATGACTTACCTTAAGATTCTACACAAATCAATGACAAGGATATCCATAAGGTAGGAAAACATGCTTTTTAATCCATGACTTCACCGACAACCATGTGGCTCTCCAATGTGTAGATTTGATAGAGAAGCAATATTTCAACACCTACAAGGACCACATGGGTATGATCTTGATAAATTCATTAATCAAAAGAAGAGGGTCAGAAAAAGGAGAATTGATTTACAAGCAAGACTTGTTTGAACTGGAAGAACTCACAAGAAACCGTTTGGATTACATAGATTTTGTTGAGAAGAGGTCCATACGGGAATGAATCCAAATTTTTCATGGCAAGAAGAAGAGGAAAAATCCCAACCATCTGAGAGCCCTTGGAGACATTCAAGATCCTCTTGGCAGGATTGATAAAATATATGAAAATTCCCACCAATTCATGGAGTTTATAAATGACCTACATATGAATATACTAAGCTTCCAAATTCTTAATAAACTGCTCTCTTTCACACAGAAATTACTCCTTAAACTAACAAGGAAATACTCACAACTCTCACAAACTCTCACAGAAAAATATCACAACAAAATGAACATTAGAAAGTAATCACAATCCACTCTCAAAATAAGAACTATTGACCCCTATTTATATAGATTTAAGGAAAGAATTCACACTAAAAGTTAGCTATGGTAATCACCACCTTTTCCCTTAAGTCACCACCTCTCAAACTACAAAGAAGAACTCAAATGCAAGTCTATTATTGTGCAGTTCGATTATGCAGAGTTGGGCACCTCATTCCCATATTACTAGCTACTAAAAGAGTTAAATGTTTGACACATAAACAATTTAAATTGCATTCAATTTCTATTCTCCAGCCAAGTCGTTAAAATCAAATTGCAAATGTTGATTTACTAAGTCAAAGCTCTTCCAAATGGTTGCGCTATTAATCACCGGTTTCCTATTTGCTCACTTACTCTATTCGAGGCATTTTAACCTTTCATTTAGCTAGTTTAAGGTGCCTAAAATGGGGTTGTTGCTGTTTAACGATCATATTGCAAATGCACTTTAAAATAGAAATAGAAATCACTTGCCACCTTGCCAATTCGTGGCAGTTTGATATAGTCCAACACCTCTTATTTTTGCATATGCATGTAACTTAATACACAGCAATACTTACCATTTAAATGTGTTAACATTGCCCTTTATATGGTGCAGCAATATATGTGCAATACTTCAATTCAACTTTTACTTATTAAATGAATGTGCTACCATGTATCTTATGCGAGCATTATACTATGCGCTAAACTTTAGCTATTACTTTGCTTGCCCCGTCGCATTAATATATGTGAATGGCATATTATCATAACATTCAATAAATAAACACATATAGTATAATACTCATTATTATAATATATACGTATTAACATATATATTTAAAATCATTCTTTTGTCAATCTATATATATATATATATATATATATTAGATTTATCCAATGCGTACATATATACATATATATTAATGTACATATGTTTACTATTATTTTAATATCTTAGTATATATATATATATATATATTGATTTAAGTATATATACAAATTGTACATATATATATATACACTTTATATATATCCATATGATTTACATATATATGATGTATCCACGTATGAGTATATGTAGGTATTCCTATCTCCACATGTTCACACGCATGTACATTCACATATATGAGTTACCATATATATATATATATATTTAATACACAAAGTACAATAATCAATACAAGGATATATCACTATAACTCAAATCAATTAGACAATCATAATGAATTAAAGAAAATCACCCAAACATTCACATTAACCCTAACTATCACCAAGGTTTACTTACCGACACTTAACCCAAATTGACTTGACAAAGGTTGTCTAACCTAGGCCATGAGTGTGTGCATTAGCTCAAGTAGGTACATTAGTGGTTTCCATACCAAATTCCTCTCCTGGGTGATACTCTCCCTCTCCTTACTTGAGGGCCCAATTCTTTCCTGCATCTAACTTAGTGCATCATGAACATAGTTAGTCGATAACATGAAAATCATATTCATCATATATCATTTACACCTTTGAAGCATTTAAAATAAATGACATCAAAATGCATATTCATATATTTCATTCATCCATTGAATATAATAAAGTCATAATCTTGCATTTAAAATCATTTTTACTCATAAAAGTAAAAGTAACTAGTAAATACACAATGGGGTGTAACAAGATGAGGGACTATACAAATGGATGGTTATACCTTTCAAATTAACTAACACTCTAACCATATTCATGAACACTCCTAACGAACATCTTATGTCCCTTCACTAGCTCCTTTTGTCATCATTTATTTGGATGTCATCCTCATATAACAAAAATTGGGAAGAGCATGTGGATTATGCCTCACATGTATTAGATGAATTATGCCAACACAAATTGAAAGCCAACCTTGTCAAATACACTTTTTGCACCACATAGATCTAATAATTGGGATACATCGTCATCTAGTCTATTCTACATTTAGACCTCAACTAAATCCATGCAATATGAGGTTGGCCAACACTATGCAATCTCAATAAATTAAATGCAGCTTCCTTAAACTTGTCAACTTGTATTGCAAGATCATACTTGGCTTCTCTCACTTCATATAGTCACTCGATCATATCATGTGCATTAAGACACTATTCTCATGGAGAGCTACACAACAATATACTTTTAAGGAGCCTAAGCATTACCTAAATGCAACACTTGTTGCAATGCCTAACATTGTGCACCCTTTGAAATCAAGATTGGTGTATCTAACTATATACCAAATATTGTAATCACATAGCATGGACATTCAATCATGTATCACTTAAAGATATTAATAATATGGTTTAGCACTACTCCACCTAAAAAAATGTGTATATAATTATGTAAACTATCAAATAATTGTGCCACTATGTATCTTGGATAATCACTCTCATTATAAGTCACTCCAATTCTTATAAAAAAGAAGTGCCACATGATGTGGATGAATTATTTATAACCATTTCGCCTATTGATCAAGCAAAAAAGGAAAGAAAACAAGGCAATTGAATACCTTAATCAATTACCAATTCACATACTTATCATAGTGTGGACTCACATAGTCATAACTTCTCTAACTAGGATTCCCTCTACCCAACAAACATGGAATTCACATAGACTTATGCTAATATTTTGCAATGCTAATAGGTTGAGGAATTCAATCTATTTGACCTAATTTTGTAATAAGCATGGACTTCTTTATGTTACAAATAATTTGTCATGCGAAAGGTTCATTATGATAAGAAAATTGGACACTCTGGCATTACCAAAATACTAGTGATGCTTCAACAACACTTCTATTGGCCTCATATGAGTGCATTCATTAAGTATTGTGTATTACATTGCATTCCTTGTATCATCACCAAGCTTACAAACAAGAAGCTCATTTACTTAGTACCCCTCTCTTAGTTTACTTAGGGAATCCATTAGCATGCACTTCTTGAGGGGATTTCCTTTGACCAAGCACTGGAACATGATGTTATATTTGTTATGGTAAATATATTCTCTAAGATATTCATCATAATAACATGAAATAAAGGCTTTACCATGTCTTACATGTTTCACAGCTTTCCTTCGCCCATGTTTAGGTCCATTTCAACTTGCCAGTTCATCTGTTATTTCTAACTATGATCCATGGTTTTGTCATTCACTTTTTGAAAACTTTGTGGACCATGTTAAACACACAACAAGATCAGTCTATATTCTTCCATCCACAAATAAATGGTCAAACAAAAGTGGCTAGTTGCATTTGTGCACCTTGGGTTATAACATTTCCTACAATAGTGTGCACTTGTGTACCTTATATTATAACATCCCCTACATCCAACATGCCTACAACATATGTCTTCACAATTTTGTAGGACATAGTACTTTTTGGATGTCTTGGGTTCCACCTTGCCACCCCTTACATATCATATTACACACTATCCACATGTTTGAAACAAGAAGTTGACAAGGCACAGAGTTTCTACAACATATTCAAAATGTGGACCAATAGGTTTAGCAAATACTCACAAAACAATAATAGCAATATAAAGAATACCACAACACACACACACTTCACAAATTTCATGTTGGTGACAAAGCCTAGTTGATTTTTCAAAATGAGTGTTATAAGGGTTCACGTTGAAAGATGAAGCCTCTATGATTATTATTATAAAAAACAACACACCTCAATTTAGTTGAACCAAAGACCCCCTTAAATTCAAACCTCCAATTATTCCATTTGATGCTTGAACTTTTATTTTGGTTTCATATTTTTGAAAGATTAATAGATCATATCACAACCTCCTTCGATCTTTACATATTCTATTTAACCTAATCAATTTACAAACATTTCAATTCTCATTAATTAGTAATCCATCTACTTCCGTGTTATTATGTATATAAATTTCAATTTTATTCTAAATTTATTACTTTTACCATCCCAGAATGTTGCTTTTTGAGATTTTTTGGGCACAATATTTTGTTTACCAATTACAACCCATTTACGTATGAAAGGCCTCCTTAAAACTTATATAATATAATTTGAGATTAATACTATACATAAATAAAGAATTATTCAATTGAGAAGCAAGTAAAAGTAAAATGAAACGATTGTTTACATAAAAGGAAATGAAAATCATAAAAGCCCTAGAGGCACTCTACTACCAGACGTGTAAGGTGCAGATTAATCCATTCTGCGTGTTGGACCTTCTTACCACTACAAACTTATCCACTTTCACCGCCTCATAGTGATCGTCCAACTTTTCACATGCGCCGACCTGCTTCGCCGCATCAGCCCTTGTCTTGCTAAATATCTTATTTTCTGTGGGCCGATGCTTCATCATCTCCAGCTGGCGCCTCACATCCCCGATATCGATGGCTGTTGTAAGCTTCTTCTTCGAAATTGACTTGCAGGCGAAGGTGGCTCTGCTCTCCTTGTCGCTGCGCAGGTACACAACCTCAAATTCCCCACGCCTGACCTTCCTTTCCAGCACATATTTAACTTTTATGTTATTCAATTCTTTTATATGCAAGCAATCATCTTATTGGCATGTAATATGCAAGGAAGAAATTTGGGAAGCCCTAGTAGTTACTTTGTGCAATATCTTGACTGTTTGATTTATACAGTTATTTTTTCTGTCAAATGAGATTTCCTCAAATTTGCTTGTAATAGTGTGAATGGGTTTTCATGTTTTAACCATCAATTCAGGTTATTAACATCAATTAAAGGAGTTACCTTTGTATCATATATTTCAGATCATAAGCAAAGACAATTCAAATGTTTAACTTTGCACACCAAACAACATAATCAAATTTGAGGTTAAAGCTATTAAAATATGATCTCATATTTTAGGAATTTTTTGGGGCGAAAATAGTTAGACCTTCAAATAGATGGAGAGTATTTGATTTTTCTATAATTGAGTTTTTTGAGATGCTATTTTCTCATCTTGCTTCATTATTTCATTGAGCACCTAGCATTCTAGTTACTTTTTCTTGGTAGAAATTGGCCTTATATCCTTATGATTCATTAGAATTTTCACCTAAAATCCATGTTAATTTTTGTGACTTTCATGATTTACCAAATGATTAGGATAGAGGACCTATCAACTTCCACAACCTAATTCCATCTAGAAGAATACTTATTGTTATTTTTCCAATAGAAATTGCACTTCATCTGCCACTAACAATATGAATAAATTCCTAGCAATTAGAGATAAAGGAGTGCATACATACAACTACATTCAATGTTGTAATAGATAAATAAAGGAAAACAAAAAAGGGGGCAGATAATAACTACTCCTCCCTGTTGTGAAAAGTACAGATCTCAAGGAAACATCTCTTTTGGCCAAAAATGTGGCCAAGGGAAGATGGTTTGTATTATTTATATGTTTTGTGATATTGTCTTTTGTAGGAGGGACTTACATATTTGTATATATTCAAAAGCAATAAAAACGGTTTTGTGTTGTGAATTTGATCACTTTTGTTACTAACATTTTTTATGTATTGTATGCCTTCCATGTTTTTATGTCATCAACGTTTAGTGTTTATGTTGTACCAACTTTGCCTGCAATTGCTTCCCATGTATGCCAAAAGGCCCAAAACATTAGAAATATTAAAAAATTGTTTTTTAGGTTTAGGAGTGAAATGATCATTTATTCCTTATTATTTAGTCACAAAAGTAGATTAAGGGAAGTGAAATTCTTGTCACAAGCTTTTGCATTATTACATGGAACAAGAGGAAAGTTCTACTTAGAAAATATTGTGGAAAATTCAATATATTAGTTCAAGTAGTTAAGTATGATCTGTTATAATCTGCATGCTTTGTGCTCAACTATGTTGGTCTTCTCATCTTATATATTCTACCTCAATGTTTCATTTGATTATTGCATGCATAGCATAATGCATAAATGACATGCTACTTGAATACACCATGATAGTGAAATTTTTGGCATAAAATAGTCTTGTAAATTTTTTATCGACTTTTTGGATTTTGAGTTTGTCCTTTACTTTTTAGATTTTTCTCAAAGCATATTTACTATAATTTCATTCAATGGGATAAGAAAATTCTCCGTCGCCTTGCACTAAACTTGGCATAGAAGGCTACACACAACTACAGAAGTTTAGTGTACAAAATTAGAAAATATGGTTGGCAACCAAGAAAATGTTCATGTCAATTATTTACCAAAATGAGTGAATTAAAATGAGTGGAGTACAATCTTGAAGTCATGAAGCTTTTGGATGTCGTTGGTGAATGGTAAGAGATGGAGCCTTGAAGAAACCCCTTTTTGTTATACATAAAAAATGTTAGTAACAAAAGTGATCAAATTCATTAAAGGGAAGATGGTGCCTTAATTTTGTCACATTATCTACAATTTTTTATGGTTAATTCATGTGTTATGAAGAAAATAGTTCAATTGTAGGTGGCATCCTACCGTTTATCCTTATTTTTATAATTTTTATGAAATCTATGAAAAAAATTTAAGACGCTAGACCAAAAATCTACAAAAGCACATAGACCCACTTTCTAAAAGTTAAAAAGCATTAGTGGGTTGCATAGAAAGGTTAAAAATTAAACCTGGTCCTTACCAAAGACAAACAACAAACTTTCCCTCTGTTTAGCGCACATCAACAGATGAATTATGACATGATTGCTTTACACTATAAAAGAAGGCATTGCCCAACTTCAAAAAAATTTAAAAATACATCTAGGTGTTACAAATTCTCTTTCACTAGAAATTTCGAGTGAACCCCTTTGAATTTTGGCCGCAAAAAAAAAAACTCAAATGCATAGCAAAGGGGTTCGACTGAACCCCCTTGAAGGGGTTTGCTCAAACCAGGGTTCGACCGAACCCCTTTGGGTTCAGCCAAACCCCCCTTGCCCCTCATCCCCCTCCCAAGACACAAAAAGAGTAATTTTTTATGCTTCGAAGCTCGGGTTGAGGATAAAAATGGAGGAGTCTTCAGATACCCATCTGGAATTAGGTAGTCCTCTAAATGAGCTATCCAACAAATATAATTTAATATCTTTTGATTTTATTATATATTTTTTTTTAGTTTTATTAAACATTGGTTCTTCACCGAAAATGAAGGTCTTTGTTCTGCACATGTGGAAAAATAGCATATTATCAAAAAAAAAAATTGAAAAATATGAGTGCACTAGATATTGAAGTCCTTGATCCAACAAAAATAAATAAATTGAATTTCGATATATACAAAAAAAGTTACGCATTATACGGTTGCGCTATGTCTGAATTATAGTTGGTTTGACTTCGAAACTTGATTAAAGAAAAAATATTCAATAAAAAACTATCTAACCAAGTGGAAGCACTAGATATTGGAGTTACAAATCTAAATTCAAAAGAATTAGAATTTTATCCTTCATGGAAAAAAATTTATGTATTATACGGTGTGCATCACTTTTTGAAAATGTTGTTTTTCTGGAAAAAACTAGTTTTCGTGGGAGATGGAAAAAGAAATGCAATCTTATTCCAAAAATTTTGAAAAAAATATTTTTAGAATCTACATAGAAAATGTGACGAGACTCTAGTTTGCATCATTTTCAAATTCCTCATGATTTAGCCACTATAGGTGCCTGAATGTGAAGATTTTGTTAAAAATAATAATTTCAGTGTCTAGTTTGGCCAAAAATTGTAAACCACTATTGTGGGATCACCCAGTTATTATCAAGTCTGTGATAGTTGACAAGATCTTAAAGTATAGGTCCACAAAGTTCCAAAGCCTATCTCACATCTATAAACAATTTTGAAGTTGTCAAAGAACATCCAATAAAATATAATTTTATGGCCTAGGAAAAGAGGGTTTCTCACATTGTATGGCATGAGATATTAGCTATCACAAAGGATTTGGCCAATGGCATTCCAAATACAAAGCTAGTGCATATAGAAGTCAAAACCTACAAAGTAATAAAGCAAATAAAACTAACTATATTTGATATATTGTATCAAATAGTCAAATCAAATATTTCACAAGCAACCAAATTTTGAAACAAAACTATCAATTTGATTTTTTTTTAATATTTTACTTTACTAGCTACCATAATCGCTAGTGATTCATCTATGTTGTGCATTGAAGGCTTTAATTACATGTATAATAAATGTAGATGCACTACTATCCTTTTTTATTCTATCTCCCACCACCCTAGATCATGTTGCATCACCTAAAGTGTATTTAAATACACTCTAACTCACTAATTTTGTGGAATATTGATTAAATAGTTGAAAAAAAGCAATCTAAGAACAAGAAGTTGAAGAGAAAACAACAACAATATGCTTAATTTTTCATACCTCTCTAGAATTAAATCAATTTCATTTTCTTCTCTTGTTATTGTTATTTGTATTGGTCTTTAACACAATGATGTATTTATACCTCGTTTTCCCTATGATAATAAGGAAATTTTGAGTAACAAATGTGTAATAAAAACAATCAATAGGTAATGTATGTGTAAATAATATTGCCATGTTCAATTTTGATTATCTCATCAAGATGACATTGTACTTCTCAACTTTAATGGGTTTTTTGCTTTGTCAAAATTTATGTTTGTGGGAGACATCCAAAAATTCTATCTCGAAGTTTCTAATATAATTTTTTTAATGTTCTTTGAAATTATTTAAAGACATAATTGATGGTATGAAGGGAGTTATCTTGTAATGCATAAATAGCAAATGATAGTCAAAGTTTTAGAATTTTTACAAGTGTCACACCATTAACATGTTACTTATGTCACTATCAAATTTTCTCATCTTTAATATGCTCAATGGGTAAATAAATTGTGTAATGCCATAAAATTACACCCCACGCAATTTCACATTACATAACTCTCCCTGTAGCCTAATAAAAGACGATAATTCAAGTCCCATTTTCCTTAACTTCAATTTCATTCTTGACCCCTTTACTTTCGATCTTTAAGGGAATTTTTGTTGGGGAGGATTCTACGACGTGCAAACATTTGTGCATCAGGTGAACATCTTGACAAGATTCCTGATTTTGTGGTTGTTGGGACGCCTACAAAGTGTAACACCTTTATGGTGGCAAACGCACCAAAAAATGCCTTCTTGCATGGTATTTTTTTATTCAAACTCTCATTATTCCATTCTATTCACTCTTTCAATCTCACTCTTCCATTCTATTCACTCTTTCAATTTCTTTCAGTCTCATTCTTACACTCCAAAGCTCTCACTTTCTCATTCTACATCATCTCTACACCATTTTCTCAAGATTTCTTGCAAGTTATTAGCTTCTACATCAACATCTCAGCTTTCTCAGCTTGTCTAGGGTGTTGTATTCTCCTTCTGCATTATAGGCTTGCTAAAGGGAGGGTAAACACTCTTTTTCTTGTGTTATCATCATTTTAGTAGCATATTGATATTTCAACGTGTGCATCTTCTTTATCTCATTTATCTATTTGTCTATTGTCTATTTTATCTAGTCTAACACCTCTAACAAGTCATCTTGCTTTCAATATAGATCATCATAAGGTGGGGAAAGATGAGCTTGGAGAGGGAGGATAGCAAGGGTAGTACCGTCTGACTCACTTGCAAAAAGAGCTAAGGAGGATGCTGCCTCAACGTCCCCATCGACAAGCTCTTGTGAGGTCAACGTCATCAATCTAGCAAAGATAGATGATAGAGTTGGAATTTCCTCCTATGATTCAAACATGCACTTCTATGGAGTGAAGTGTAGTGATAGAATAGGAGGGTGGGAAACCAGAGAATCATTTCCAACCTCTAGAAGAGGGGCAATGACACTAGCGAGAGAGGCGACTTATTCGTCACAAGAATAGTGCAAGCCAAACTAGAGCAAGATGAAGCAGATGAAGAGGATCTCTTATGACCATCATTCAAGATGAGGTCATGTCTAACTTATGCTTGAGAGGAGGATGTGGATTCCTCGCATCAAAAGCAGGAGGGGTAGGGACAGAAGGAGCCATAGTAGACATCACCTTTGTGTGAGGAATATCTATGAGTTTGAAAAAAGGAGGAAGATTAGGTAGAGAGGTGATTAAGGGAGGCTCCTACGAAGGAGTGATGAACAATTGTAATTACTTAAGGTAAGTTTCATCAAGGTCCATGATCGAAGAAGTCATAAACAAGACTGAAGCAATAGAAAAAGATACAGGGATATTAGCAGAGACAAATACAAAAGCATGAATAGAAACAAGAGAAAAAATATAGACATGAGGCTCACCCTCAATTTTCTACAAGGCCTCGCACTCCCAGGCCAATGCCCATTAGTGACGCTTGTTCTTGCATGCAAGTCAGTTTTGACGTCTATGACTACCAAGAACAACAATTTGAGAAGGATCTAGGGTGTCATGTTCTACCAAAGGAGTAATCTCTACAACTATCACCAATAGAAGATTACTTGATCCTAAGGATGAATAGGAGGTGGCACTGAAATAGGGACCTAGGTCTCTACCATAGGCTCCTTTCCTTTTCCACTTTAGAGGTATGTCGAAGAATGGGAGGAGGCCTCGAGAGCTAAGAAGTAGGAATAACATGGGAAGGACCAACTATGGTTGTGTGTTTTCCCTTTTCATACAAGGTAGGGTGAGGTACCATAGGCAACACTAGGAGTTAGAAGACTTGAGGTTTAGATTTCATCAACATGGGTGTCTTTCTTTTTCCTATGCTAGGCACAATAGAGGGAATAAACACCACCAAAAGTTGTGAAATCCTAGAAGACAAAGGCCTACTCATGGGAGCATGCTTGTCTGCAACCTTCGAAAATGAAGGCATAGAGGATGAAGCGCATTATTGTGTGTGCATAGAGGCCTTCATGGAAATGGCATGAGAAGAAGGCAGAAAGATAGAATGAGGGGCCACAATTCTCATTTTGTATTGATAATAGGCCTTATAGAACAAATCTTCATGGGGCAGTAAAGGTCCAGTAGGAGTAAGCCAAAAATGATCCAAAGAGAATCCCCCTCGTGACACAAGTGGTTTGTACCCAATGTCATGAATAGTATGAATTATGCTGTCATTGGTGAATTTTAAACATTTGTGGACTGCTAAAGCAACTACATTCATGGATACTAGCCATGGAATTCCTAGTCTTACTCTGAATAGGTTGAATTCAGGAATCATGAAAAATGGGACATCAACTAACTTAGGTCCAACCAAGACTAAAAAATATATGGAACCAATGGGAAGCACAAAGAAGCCATCATGAGTTCAAATAGTGGTCTTCGACTCCTCATATTTCTCCTTATGTAAATTGTTGATTAAAATAATTCCTATGTAATAACATTGACCCGACTAGCAGGGTCAACCATAACACCGGTCACAATGTTACCAAATTGACCTGAGCAGGGATGTAGAGAGGAGAAGGTTCCTTTTTAATGGGAAAGTCATGTGGTGCAAAGGTTATATCATGAATTTTATCCATATGACTTGTAGGAGGAATAGGAGTGAATAATACCATGTTCATGAACTCAAAAGGACTAGGATCAGAAGATGAAGTAGATGTTAATAGATTGGTAGAATGAGAAGGGGATGGATCTATGTAGATTTTTCGTTGACTATTAGCCTTGGCTATAGATTTGTTTAAGATTTGTTTCCTATCATCAAGTCAAACGGTACTGCTATCTATGTGGTCTTGGACTACATGTTGAAGACGTACACAACTTTTGGTGTCATGGCTAGGGACTCTGTGATATTGAAAAAACTTTTATGCATTGTACTGGAGTTGGGATATGGTTTTTCATTGGGTAATGGTCTAATTTTTTGGAGAGTGATTAGACCATCTTTTAATAACTTTTTAAGAACACTTGCATAGGATTCAGATAGTTTTGTGAAAACTTTGTTGTGTCATGCGATGTTCTTTTTATTAGGAACAAAAACCATGTTTGCCACTACCTTGTTCATTTTAGACTCCCTAGAAATAGACACAGTTGTCCAAATATCAAGATGAGAGGATGAGGAGGGACCCCCATACTATGTCATCATTTTTTGGTAGTCACAAAGATCTATACACAAATATGCGAAGGAAGGATATTTCATTAAGAGGACCTTTTCTCTTAATGTCAGCTACAGATTACCCATGAACACACATTAGATATTGGAATCAAAAAGGGAATAATAGATTTGAGAAAATAGAGATTGATAGAAAGAAATAAAATTGGTCACCTTCTCATGAGCCCCTTGCTTTCAATGAATGAGATCAGTAACTTAGGTGACCTTTGGTCCAATATTTGCTTGAAACTACTGCAAGAATTGATTAATTAATTGATCAAAGGAGAAGATAGAATTGTTAGGAAGTGAGAAAACCCACTCCATCATGTAGCATCCTTGAGGGATTGCAAGAATTTTGGCTAACAAATCATCTTGATAGGGGAAGTCACGACACACATGGCAGTAAATGATGAGACATGGGTATGCGGATCACCCCTACCACTGTACTTATCAAACTTAGGAATTTTTACCCCTTGGGGAATGGAAACATTTAAGATATTTAGGGCTAAGGGTCTATAGCAATAGTTGGGTTGCAATGTGGAATGATAAGTAGTGCTAGTTAGGTAGGCCAACTGTGGTTTCATTTATCCCATGTTTTGCAATAAGGCATTTAGGATGGGATTGGATGGCAGAGGTGGTGGAGGTTGACTATTCATAGGATCAGAGGTTCGGGATCCAGATTCAGGAACAAGAAATTCAAACCCCAAAGGAACCCACTTCACATTGACTTCAAGATTACCAAAGTTATGTTATCAAGAACTTCAAACCCTGAAGGAACCATGTGTACAAACACCTCGTGCATCAAGAGATTCAACTGTGTACTAGTGATCTTTGATGGGATATATGAAGGGTGGCTCAAGATTGTCATATACATGGGTACATGAGTCTCTACTATGTTAGCTATTCCACGAAGAAACTCAAGACCTTTACAATTTGAGATGAGTATATATTCGTCAAACCATAGATGATAGGAGTAGCCTGAGTATACAAATTATCACAATTTAGAAAGTCCTCAAATTCTTGAAGTCTTCCCTCCAGAGATTGAACTTGCTTGAAGGGGACTCTAAGAGCGGTTTCATGATCTATAAGAGAAGACTGAGATGGAGTCCTTGGTTGAGAACTTGTTTGAACATTTGCATGCACATTAACAAAAATGAAAGGGGGGTATAGCCAAGTGACAATCCTATAGTGAACTATTCAAAATTAGGACCCTGGTGGGTAGGACTAAACTTTCGACTAGAACCCATATCTAAGTGTGGAATGCCTCTAACTCATGCCTAGAAGTTGTAGATTGGGTTGTGAAACTCATAAAGTGTCACAACACTCAATCCAATAAACGTCCAAATAATAGAAGAATTTTTCAACAAAAGATTAGAGCAAGAATAGTTCATGTTGGGTTCATCAAAATGTAGAGGAAATTTGACACCCTGAAATGACGTGATCTCAAAGGGTGAATGTTCCTCGGCTACTTAAAGGATCAAATCTCAGGTGATGAGATGAGGGGAAAAGGAGGTTTGATTAAGTTTTATGTGAAAGTAAAGTGAGAGTTTTAGGGATTGAAAGAGCATGTTGTAAAGGTTCTCTAGACAAACCAACAAACTCTCCACCATAGACAACAATGTGGTGTCTAGACATCCCTCTAGTGCATTGAAGTCTCATACGAATGAAAACTGAGTTTATCACAAAATATCATGATGAACCTAGACTAACTACTCAATCACTAAAATCTCAAGAAAATACTAAAACAACAAAATAACAAAATTAGACAGAATAAAGATAATGAATATAAACTTAATGAAATGGAAAGGAAATGACTAAATAGAAAAGAAGGGACGAAGACACTCGCAAGAGGTCCATGATTGAAGCCTTACATGGAGCTACAACTTCAACACCTGCGCACATAGGAATGAGAAAATGGTTGGGGTTTTTTTGGGGGCTTGTCTTAGTCAAACCCCCACGTAGGTTTTCCCTCCACAAACAACTAGATAGATAGAGGTAGAGAAAATAAAATAGACGAGATAAAGAAGTAAATATACATGTTAGAACAATATGCTACCAAAGTAGAATGATAATGCAATAAGAAAAATATTGTTACTCTCCCTTCAGCAAGCAAGAGATGTCAAAAGGAGGTGCATGCAATGTTCGAGCTTGTGCAAGATATGCCAATGGTGTCAAAGATTTGATGTAGAGATCCAAAGTGATAAAATATGGTGTAGAAGAGCAAGAAGAATGCTTGAGAATGAAGGAGAATGAGAGAATGAGAGAATGAGAAAGATAGATTGAGTGGTAGTGAAAGAATATGCAAAAATGAGGAGTTGGAGGGAGTATAGGCATGCAAAGAGCCATTTCGGTGCGACTGTGAGTTGCAGAGGCATTACACTTCACGAGTAGGTGGAAAATGTAATGTCCAAATGGCTATGCACTCAAGAATCTTTTTGGGACGTTTGTGTGGCATGTGGTCGTTTATGACAAAAAATTACCTTAATGACCAAAAACGAATGAGTTAATGACAAAATTAAGGAATGCAAAATTACATAGGATGCAATTTTTATCATTATAGTATATATGCAAAATTGGGAGAGGTAGAATGGTGTTCATCAAACTATGTTAGTATATCTTGATACTAAATGCCATGACTATGCAAGTACTCATCAACTATTTTATGCACTTTTCTCCTCCTAATAAGAATATCTATTTTTTGTGTCTCATAATAAAATGACTATATTTTCTTATGTCCCTAATTATGCTAATTGATGAATATTTAAAAGTAAACAAGTGTTGATCTCTTGAATCAATGAATAGATCATTTCTAATTGTGTTAACTTTTGAAAATGAAGAGGAAGGTCTAAATGATTTTCCATAATTTTGATATTCCCATTATGGATTCCCTTGTGCACTAGTATAAGTTGCACAATCTTGTTGGTAGTTCGGTTGCTTTCTTCTCTCCATCACAAAGTCTTTGGATTTGTAAACTAATTTTGGGTTTCACTAAAATAGAATCATTGCTCTTCACTTGGAAGAGACATTTTTTTATCCTAGCAACTAAACATCAAACTACCAAACAAATGTGTATTTCCTTGTTCTCTTTCTATACCAATTTATTGGTTTAATTTGATAGGCTGCCAACCTTACCCAAGCAAAATGTATAGTTTTAAATTTCTATTACTGTAATTTACAAAATAAAAAACCAAAATTATATCCTCAAAAATGTTGCCACAATTAGGTCCCAAAACCATAGGTCCATAATCCTAGAACTCCGTCTCACCTTTAGGGTCGGCGAATTATCTATAAGGTAAAAGGGACTTCATCAACAAATTGAGAATGGTTGAAGGCCTATAATGAGAGTGGGTAATCTCCCCTACTCTTTGGGATCATCTTAAATATGGAAGGGTGTTCCCAAATATCTCAATATGTTTATAAATTAAATAACATATGACATGACTATAATAAATGGAAACTATACCCAACTATACACAAGTCTATTTTTTGTCACTAGATCAAGTGTAACTAGTTGCATATGACCTTTATATAGTTGATGACACACCTTGCACATGCACTTAGAATTTTTGGCTTCATTGTGATCCCTGAAGATGATTCCATTCATCAATTTTTACACAATGGCACAAACATGCATGCTCAAATTCTCTAATGATATGGTTGTTAATTTTTCTTAAAATAGTTCCCTAGTTTATATTATTTAATCATGAACAACATGCATACCTAAACTACTCTTAATCTACTCTTACAACTAACATGATGAAGGTGATTAAATAATGGATTGATTGATTCCTCACCAATGTGGACTAGTTCCTACTCCATTGGATAATGAAGTCACGAGTAAAAGAGATGGAGATAAAACTTATGTAGTATCAATAGAAACTAAATTACATTTAGATGTACAATCACAAATTTACATTACATGCAATAGAAATACTTATATAATTGATAACCAAAACTATAAAAACCCACATGAAACAAAGGAATGACCATTATAAAAACCTTGAATTGCATTAAATTTTGTCGCACATACACCAAACCTTAGTTTTATTCATACCAAAAAATGTGGCCAGAGGAAATATATAACTACAATTACAATATTTCCCTAAATCTTGGAAAACAACCATGTAGACATATAGTTACAATAATGTGCATTACAAGTCCTTTCCTATGCTATTACAAAGCATATCCCTTCATTTATAGGTTATACATTCAAATTTTGGTGTCTTAGAATCCTTCGAAGACTTTACTAGACCCAAAAATTAGTTTGGTGACCAACCCTTAGTATGAATAGCCCATTGGTATACATAGATTTATCATTTTGGTACCCATATTACCTAAGGAAGCCACAAGATGATAAAATATATAATGGTGTCTGAAAACCCATCATTCTCTTGTTGTAGTCATCCATGTGTCATGATTCATATTTGAAATCATATGAAAACTATCAAGAAATGTGTTGAAATCAATGCAAAAATCATGGATAAAATCTACTCAAACTTGTAAATGTCTACTACATTAACGATGCCTCTAGATTTAAAGTAAAAATGATGTGGGGAAGCCCAATGAATTCATTATAAATGAAATTTGGACATGGATTGAGTGTATTATACCTTGCAATAGTAACCATGACATTAATTATGGAATGCCCTTTTTTCATTCATTTTATGACTTAAATCTCTACCCTTTTGATTAAAATATGCTTTTCAAGCACCTACAAAATAAAATCTAGTGGTTGTATGGGCTTATTGGCCACTACTGGGATTATGGGAATTGTAGGAGGGTAGGTAGGGTTTATGTGGTATTGATGCACTACTATTCATTGGAAACCTTTTTCAATTTAAAACTCATTACATTTTCCCTTTATCTACTATGTTAGAGCCTTTCACTTTTTGCAAATCATGTCACATAGTCAACAAAATGACAAAATTTTGAACTATGTTGCACTTTCACATGGTTCACAAACTCATAAATCATGTGACATTAAAAACTTAGCAACTTTGTCCTTCATACCTCTTTGTTCATTTTGTTGGTGATTCATTAAGTTTTGAAACCTATGAATTTGTTGACACCCATTGTGGAACCATGTTAGAGGATTAAGAGGTTATTAAACCTTCAAAATTTCTAACACCAATACTTAGTATTTTATGCTTTCATTCACATGGAGATTTTGGAAACCTTTATCTTTGTTGAGGTTTAGGGGAAACCCATACCTTATGCCTTTGGTTGGGGTGTTAGCAATCAAGGGTGGCAAGGAACTGAACATGGAGATAGGGGAAAATGAGGAAGTTTGAAGGTTCAACTAAGATGAGAAAATACATGCTTTCTTTCACATGGATATTTTGGAAACCTTTTTCTTTGTTGAGGTTTAGGGGAAACTCATACCTTATTCCTTTGGTTGGGGTGTCAAGAATCAAGGGTGGCAAGGAATTGAACATGGAGGTAGGGGGAAATCAGGAAGTTTGAAGGTTCAACTAAGATGAGAAAATATAGTGCAGACTATCAAGGATCAAACTTTAGGGATACCAAAGGAAATCATCTCTTGAGGTAGGCGAATAAAGGGACTTTTCTATCATGCCCCCACCTTTTCCTCAATGCAACAATATGAATATCGACCCAACATAATCGATGCTTCTAAAGTTGTACTGCTTGGCAAACAAACAAAACTATATAACAATAGTGATTATGTTATTAAGGAAAAGGAAAAAATCAAATAAAGATTAATGAATGATAAAGCAAGATGACTATCCAAAAAGGAAGCACCCCTCTATATGAAATTATGCAATGAAAGCAGTGACTAGAATGGAAGAGTAGCAAGGGATGCACCCTTCAACAAAGGAATGCAGATTTGATGGTTGTGTTTGTTCCACCATAAGGATATATACGAGACGTGATCCCAAACATAACCAACATGGAATCATTTGGGAATTTATTCTATATTCAAATTAATATTTGTACAACATGGGATCAGAATAAAGTCATCTACAACAGTAATTTTTAGATCTGCATATTGAGGCTATAGCAATAATATAAGTTCATAGATTTGTGGTATGCAATTTGATATTTATGTTTAAATACATTAATTATATGCATTTCATGTAAAGCATAATAAATAATTGCAATTCAAATTAAGTTATTAGTCCAACCATAAGTTATTTATGGCTCTATGATCAATCATGGGAAGAAGAGATGAAAGTACAAGGGGGTTCATGCTAAATAAACCACCCAAAATGGATGACTGAAGTTTCTACCATTTGTAGTACAAGGGGGTTACCTATCCACCCTTGGGCTTATAAAGAAGAAATGCTTTGGGCATTCTATTGCAGCTTCATCTCTGACCTTCCCAATGGTTGATTATTAGAGTGGATAATTCCCTTAAATTTTTGTTGATCGTAAGAGGGATGGATAAGGTTGTAAGGGTAGGGAATGCAAATACAAGTTGTCTACTAAGTACACCACCCCATGTTGGATGATTGAAGTGTCTGCCACTTGAGGGCCAAGAGGGATGGTATAGTTTCTATTGGACTTGGTATGGATAGCTTCGAGCAGACCTATCATGCTCTACATCCAAGTCCCAATATGATCCAACTTCTAATATGCATTATGGACACTTTGTGATTTATATATTTGAGATAGTTATGTATTTACATGGTTTAAATAGATATGATATTTATCAAGTATATGTTTGATCATATGAATATTATCTAACATGATTATAGGACCTAAACCAAGATTTATCTTGCTTTTAAGGCATTTAATTGGTAAGATATAACTCTAACTACATTACACTTGTGATTCTAGGGCAAGATTTAGGGTTATCTAAGAAGGGGACATTACATTTTCCAAAAAATTGATATGTATAAGGAAATTTATACTTCTAATAGGAGAAATTCAGGGGGAGAGAAGTCTAAAAGCCTGAAAAAATAGACTTAGAAAATTTTAGAGGTGAGGGACAAGGACATCAAGGCTAAGGGGAAAGGCATGAAATCAAGGGAAACTCCAAAAACTCACAAATTTAAAACAAACATGAAAACACTTAGGAATTCAAGCAAAAATCCCTCATAATTATACCTTTATGGATTTTGACAATTTCTAACACATGAGGGGATGACAAAGAACTACACCAAGACATAAATCACAAATGAAGATGCACATACAGATTTCTCTAATTGGCTATAAGTAGTGGGTTTAGACACACAAAAGAGAAGGGACTAAAGAAAAATTTGACATGGTAGGATTGAGTTCCAACATGAACATCATGAGAAACACTATTTTTAGTAGGTTGAACCATTTGACGATTTTAAGAAAGGCATCTCTTTAAGGAAGTATAGGGATGATAATGAAATCTTGACTTACAAAGGAAATCACACAATATTAAAGAAAACTTAATATATAAAGGATGTAAAATCTAGTAGAAAAAATAAAAATTAGCAAGCACTTAGATCTAAAAAAACCTTAGCAAATGAAACTCTAGAAGTGAAAATAAGGGTGGTGGTGTGGATGAAAACAAGATCATATCATGAAGTATAAAACCCTAAATAAATTTATGGTGAACAATACACAAAGAAAGGACCAAAAACCTATTCAAATGTCAAAATAAGATATCTATTTATAGAAATTATATCTAGAACCCTAAATGAAAGGACAAACCATAATGAAAAAACTAGGGGGTATAACAAAATGGAGTTCACAAAAAAATTAAGGAAATTAAAATATTTTTCACTACTTTTCACCTAAGAGAAAATAATTAAACTGTAATTAAAATTCTACAATCTACAAGTTGGAAGTAGAAATATTAAATACTAAAATTAAATATAGAAATTGAAATAATTGAATATTATACTTAGCTTAAAATCTAACGATAGGAATTTATGTTGTGATAGATGTCAGACACTCATTTTCCTAGATTAGATTTTAGGTTTGCTCAAATGAAATTATAAAATCTTGCAAACTAATTTTGTTATGCTCTAATTCAACTATGCACATGTAGACACAATTTCCATGTGTATTGACCTAAAATAATACATAAACCTAAACTATAACTCACAAATATGAACTACAGGCATTCACACTATTGGAATTCACTTGTCTTTGTATTCTAGTGTTTGATTCTATGTAAAGACTACTATTCAAGAACATCTTCAGAATTCTACAAATCATTGTTGGTGTGATATTCCATTAGTTCACCTATTTTACTAAGTTTACTTAAGTAAATATGTTTTTATTCCTAGGAAGCTAATGATGACGTGTGTCATGGTTAAATGAAGAAAATCATTTTTCGTCTCTACCTCATCAATTCTTGATTGATGGAAATTAGGTGCCACCTCTACCTCATCAATTTCCGCCAACATCTCTATTTGATTGAGTTAGCTCTTCTCTTGATTGAAGTTAATGGATATCCTCTTGGACATGTGTCACCACGAGACATCCATCTAAGAGGTTGTATATGTATATTTTTTGTTTAATTATTAATTGATGAAGTGATCTTTAATTTCCAATTGATTATTTCATTGTTTTGAGCAAATAGATAATCTCAATTATTTCTAAACATTTTGTTTTGGGTAGATTTAACTTAGGCAAGTTTTATATGGTACCAAAGTAGGAATACACATAGATTAGTTTCCTTCCTAATCCATTTTTTTTTCTCATATAGGGTTTTATTCTTTGAGAAGGATATTTTTTTAGTAATTATGTTTTACATGAATAATAGATCTTGAAAATATATGCTATCAACTACGTCCAAATAGTCCCAAAAAAATATGTTACTTTTAATTAATCCAAATTACACATTCAAATGCCAAGCTATCAAAGATTAATGGTTGCAAGCTATTTTTATTTTTCACACATAATTTCCACTCTAAGTAATATGGAGAAAAATGGAGATTTCCATCTCATTTATAGTTGAGAATCTAGGAGTCACCTAGAAATTTTTCTAAATCTATCACTTCTATTGGAAGCCCTGTTTTTTTTTTTTTTTGGTTGAAACACATTATGAGTCATTTTCATTCATAGTCTTCAAAAATTATTGTATAGGTTTTGAGGTGTAAAAGAATGTTTGAAAAAATGTTTTTAAAAAGGTGCCTCTCTTCCTTTATGGATCACCCCCACTGATTCAAGTAGTGCTCTTTTAATTGCTAAATAGTGAGGACTATTTTCATTGTATATCACATTTAAAATGAAGTACATGAAATTTGCATGGTTAAAGTGCTCCCCTTCATTGTAAGCATTTTTAAAAAAAATTGCATGGTATCTGCGACATGAACACTCCCCAATTTATTAAACCTTTTCTTTGCAATTCCATTTTATCCTTTATTTTTGTACAATGTACCTTAAATATGTATGCAACTTACATTAATAGATACTTTGATGTTTATTTTTTCATCAACAATACTTGTGTCTTACTCTACTTATTCGACTACTAACTAATCATCCCAGTTAATAGGCTAAATCAACGATGACATCATTGCACATTCAATGCTACTAGGATCCATGTCATCTTAACATCACACAAGTGTAAATTCAACAAAACACCATTAAACAACCCACCAAGAGGAATAAGTGTCATAGACCTAAACATTTTAAAATGTAGCTCAATTTTGAATAATATTTTTTAAAAGTGCTTAAAATTTTAAAAAGATTCTAAAAATGTAATTAGTTTTTTTCTAGCATTTGTGCTTTTGAAATCATGTAAAACCAATATGTAGTCATAGGCAAGAATTTTGGGATGTTATAAATGCACTAATCATAAAGTTACATATTTATCTTTATTTAGGGGTTCTTTCATTGAGTAATTTGATGGAGCACTCTTATTATTACGTATTCTTTCTCTTTGATAAATTTTCTATATTTTTTTTCATTTTTGTGAAATGAGTTTAAAAAAATCTAATTATAAGACCCTAAAACTCATTAACATTGAAGAGTAAGATGAATTTGTTAATGCAACCTCATAGATTCTTTAGCATGGTTAATAAAACTTTCAAGAACTATTAAAAAAGTTGATAAGATGAAATGGTCAAACAAATGTGTTGAAGCATATGAATTTATGTATATTGTTATATTCGCATCTTCTCTTTTATATTGAATATCTTATCACACCTAATGAGGTTTTACACAAGGTCAAATATTTGTTTAGCCTAACAAACTTAGAGGTCATCATTTTGAAAGTGGTCTCATCAGTCTATATACAATTTTTTTATAACACTAAAGATGTTATCATAGAATTTAAATTGTTGAGAATGGAACTAAAGTATTGCACAATACCAAAAAGGACTCACAATTAATCTTAAGTATGTTGTCTAAACTAGATCCTACCTATTGTATATTTGTTTCAACATTCTATATGCTTCTAAAAATGTCTTATGAAATATATTTACTATGTCTTATTTTGATGCATTTGTTGATAATTTCACTAGGGAGTAGGATAAATTTATCCATATGGGTACACTAAAGTCTTCAAAATTTCATTTATTGGTTGCAAACCAATCAACTAAAAGCCAAGAGGCTTCTAGTAACTTTAAAAATAATAAAAAAATAAGTCATGGTCCTCTTTTGACAAAAATCATTCATATTCCTCATCTTTTTTTAAGGTGGATTCTTAAACCCCATCTTATTCAAAGGTGATTCAAAAGAAGGATGAGGTTAGGTTTACTTATTTTAAGAAGTTAGGATATGATGAACCTAAATGTACGATGCAATAGATTGATTGTTTGTCTATCATTTAAAAAAATAATCACACTAGTCTCCCTAATTCTCTCTCTTTAGGGTTAATCCTCTTCTTCCAAATAAAACATATCAATTAAGGGAAAATGTAATGCAATTGGTGTAGTTGTTAATTCCTCTTTAGGACATGGATTCCTAAAACTATTTCTTTGCATCACATGGCTTCATCACAAGATGAGTTCTCATAAGTAGAGTTGTGTTTTCTATTATAAATACTAATGGGTGATGTCTCATCAGTAGATGTATTTGATAGAGTTATTTTTTTAAATACAAGGTAAAAGGCGCAATTCTCTCTCTTTAGGGTTAATCCTCTTCTTCCAAATAAAACATATCAATTAAGGGAAAATGTAATGCACTTGGTGTAGTTGTTAATTCCTCTTTAGGACATGGATTCCTAAAACTATTTCTTTGCATCACATGGCTTCATCACAAGATGAGTTCTCATAAGTAGAGTTGTGTTTTCTATTATAAATACTAATGGGTGATGTCTCATCAGTAGATGTATTTGACAGAGTTATTTTTTTAATACAAGGTAAAAGGAACAATAGAAATATTGAATAATATTGGCTTGAATTCAATTACAATGTGATTAATCCAAGTAAATTATATCAATAAAATAATGGATAAGCAATATAATAAATCAACAAACTCATAAAACATAAACTATTACACCAAATATATGTGGAGAAATCCATACAAGTAAAAAATCCACCCCAAAGAGACCCAACCTTGTTTTATCCACCCCAAGTAAATTCATAGGATTACTTTAAAAAACATATAATCCACTTTCACATGTACCTCTAATATATAGAAAAATTAGAAACAAGCAACTATCAAGTGGTATCTAAATGCATGAGTGAAAATAATGTGCCATGATAAAAATCCAACACTCATGTGGACATGGTCAAGCATATTGGAATCATATGTGCCTTCTCTTACACCTTTTACACACCACTTACATGTCATATATGTTATATATTTAGTTGTGATGGTCAAATTGAGCAAGATCCAAAATATGGGCACTCCACAAGGATATTAATTGCCTTATGATAACAATATATATAAAAGATCTTCTTAAAACTTATAATATTGGTTGATTCTTCACCCTCCCTATTAAATTCCTTTTTACGTGACATTCTAAGTATCTTAGAGAATAAATAAATAAATCCCCTCCCTCAAATGGGTTTCTAGCTTGGATTTGGAGAGTATTATTTATTTATCATCTACATAATGTATAATTACAAGACTTAGGACTTGCAAGGTAAATGGAATACCTTGCTATAGAATTCTTCCCCTTGATATTTACATTGCAAGACATAATAGGAAACTAAAAATTACACCATGTTCAAGAAGAGGCAAGGCCCGTGACCTCTTTGTACGGACTAAACTTATTTGCACTCACTAGGCTGGTGAGAGAATCTACAACATTAACCAAAGTATCAACCTTTTGTATCTTATTTCCATCATCAACCATCTCATGAATAAAGTGATATCAAACATAAATATCATTTTCACAAGCATGCTACATTGGGTTCTTTGTAAAATAGATGACACTCTAAATACCACATCTAATTCTAACTTGTTTACACTCAAAGCCAATACATAAATGCAATCTCTATAACCACGATTTCTCTTTATAGGCATGTATCATAGCCATGTACTATACTTATATAATGGAAAATACAATTATGTTGTCACTTAATCATACAAATGACAATTAATATAAATAGAGTGAACGTATAATTGCTATTGGACCTCCTACTATCTAAATGACTAGCCCAATTCAAACCAACAAAGCCCTATATATCAAGCGTCTTACCCATATTATCAATCTCATGATAAAAATATAGTAATTATAGGTCCCTCCCAAATATATGAAAACCATTTTCACATAAGTCCAATGTTCTTTATTATGGTTAAGCATAAACCTGCTAAGAAATCTAATTGCTTGGGCAATTATGGTCTTGTATAAACTATAAAATGCATTAGTCTTACTAGAACACTAATATAATTCCAACACTAAACATAACCTCCAAATCACTATTTTATTTAGGACATTAATCCAATGATAACTAGATGAAGGGATATTAACTAGCTTATAGTTATGCATTGCAAACCTCTACAAGATAGTTTAAACACACTTACTCTAACTCATCCAAATATTTTTGCCAACCCAATCCTTGCTAATATTGATACCTAGAATGTACTTTGCAATCCTTAAGTCTTTCCTATCAAAGGAATTAGACAACTGAGTTTTAATTTCTTTAATAATTTCCTTATTGTTTCTAATGAACATGTCATCAACATACAATAAAATGATTATCAATTGATCACCTATTAATTTAAAATAAGAACAATAATCACATTCACTTATAACAAACCCAAGATCCAATATGAAAGCATCAAACTTATAGTACCACATCCACGATGACTACATTATACCATACAAGGATCATTTCAACTTACAAACTAAGTTCTCCCTCCCTTTTACCATAAAATTCTCAATCTATTTTATATGCATTTCACCCTCAAAATCCTTGAGCAAGGAAGCAATTTTAACATCTATTTTTTCCTCTTTTATATCATAAGCAACAATAATAGAAAGTAGTAATCTAATAGAGGTTAGCTTTACAATAGAAAATAAAATTTCAATGAAGCTAACTATCTCCACTTAGGAATACCTTTTTGCCAGTAATATCACCTTGTACCTTTCTTTTTTTGATACGTAAGGTTATAATTTTGTATTAGTTTTAAGAAAATATACAATTTGTTTGTGTAGTAGGAGAGTCCACCAGTCTATCATGAAAACTTAACCTATCAGCCCAGGAACTACCTTTGACTGACAAAACATAATGCAGTCCCACTGCATAATTTCAAAAAAATCCAATGTCGATTATATGTTTAAACAAAAGATTAATACATTAAGGTCGAGCCTCACATAAAACCATTCAACTCTGCAAATAGGGTGAAGTCTTCCACCCAATCCATGCCCTCCTCTGACACCAACCCCAGCTTCCTCTTCAAGAATTTGACTACCATGGCAGAGACCATTTTGTGTCTCATGAGCTCTGGTCCTTTTAGGTCTAGAAGGAAGGGATAAACCTTTACTGCCTCTTTCGTCTCCCAAAGGAGTTTCAGGTTCGATGGACGCGTGATACCTTTACCAATGAAGGTTGATTTCAGTGTCTTCTCTAACCCTCCTAACAGGTCGCCCCGAAAAAGATACTTCATTATTTCCTTTGCTTCTACCTTCGACACTTCTAGGTCCAGCATGATGGCCAAGAATCAAGAAGAGATATGTGCGTTGTCCCTTGTGAATTCCTTTCTCTCCAAGTGGCCCTTCCCTAATATCATTTTGACCACTACCATGATTAAGGGATCATCCTTAAGCAGGATTCTCTTCAACCTTTGATCAGTGATTTCCTTGAAAGCAATTTGTCTCTTTGTCGCCTCCAAAGAGACAGGAGTGTCGACCCCAAAGCTTTCCAGCCCCTCCATTGAGATGGTGATGATAAATTTTGATTTTCCCATCTTCGTCATTTCCATCCCTCCAGTCGATAGTTCCTTGCACATAGACAACCAACACAACAAATTTGAAAACCATACAATGAAAATGCCATTATTCGTCTGCATTTAAAACCCTGTATCCAACAAATTTGAGCCACTAAACACGATCCTAAAATGATGTTTACTCGAGGCAATCTGTCCTTTGCAATAAAATTTTGTCCTACCACCCTCGGCCTTGATTCAACTAGCACCTCATGAGGATCAACATTTTCCACCTGGCCGCTTTGCATACATTTCCCTAACGACCGTACTCCACGTGTTGCTTTGTTTATTCTTGGCTTAATGTGTCATTAAGATAATTGATGCCTTTGAAATCTCCTCATTTTGTCGGACTGTTGTCTTTTGGAAGGTTGCCTTCCACTCTACTCTGGCTGCTTATGTTGGCATGTGCAATGATGTGGCCTTGCCACTACGCTGCCAGCTTACACTCCCCATCCGACGTCCCATACCCTCTCCTCTTATCCTTTAATGATTTGCCTCTACTTTTCCATTGATCTCATCGATGAGAGATGGAACATGGTGAGAGGGAGGGGGCCCACCATACCTCCCGTGAGAAAATTACCCTGTTGTGCCTTCTTTAAAACCCGGTCCAATTACTCTCATGTTGGACAGGGAGTCCACTTTTGTGTTCCCTTCTCTTAACGTGTGGTTGAGCATCACTTGCTCAAAGTTCCCTAGTTGTTATAGCGCAGCTTCCAAATAAACCCCTAGTCTCCAATTATGGATTTGTCTGGTCTTGAGAGCATTTATGACTAATGCCAAGTCTCCTTCAACTACCAGATTCTTGATTCCCAATTCCTTACTAAACATCAATCCGAGTAGGAGAGCTTGGAATTCAACTGCATTGTTTGTTCCTTCTGCTAAAGGCTGAGCTAATCTCCCCAAAATCAAACCTGAAGAAGTTCTTACTATGCACCCTGCTCCAAACAGCCCCGAGTTCCCTTTTGAGGCCCCATCAAAGTTTAACTTAGCCCAACCTTTCTCAGGGGGAGTCCATTGAATTTTACTGTGTTGTTCAAAAGAAGCCGCTTTTCCTATTCCTCCATAAGGAGGAGCTTTGATTCCAAACCATTGTTTCATGATCCATGCATCCCATTTAGTGAAATTTGTTTTCTTTGACTTATCCCCCAACTGTGTGTTAAAAATTTCTACAATACTTGCCTCAATCTTGCATTGAAGCCTTGGAATCGACATCTCTTTTTCCTGAAAAAGGTGTTTGTTTCTCTCCTTCCACACTTCCCAGATTAGAATTGAAGGACTCGTCTTCCATAAGTCCCCAAAGATGGTGTTTTGGTAGTAACTTGGCCAAGCATTTAAGCACGCTAATAGGGTGTTGGGGAAGACAGTTGACCAATGTAATTTTGTGCACAACCAACTCCAAATCCTCTAAGTAAACTTGCAATTTAAGAGCAAGTGGTCAACAGTTTCCCCAGCCTCTTGACACAGTGGGCATCTAGACGGGCCGTGATAACCCATGTTGATAAACCTATCTCCAGTAAGGATTCTTCCCTGTGTTGCAACCCATGTGAAGATCCCTGCTTTTGGAAGACATGCTTTATTCCAACAAAGGCTCCGCGGGATCACTGAATTTTCTTCACCTAATGTTGATAAGAAGTATCCTATCTTGGCCGAATATGTCCCATTTGGTGAGGCATCCCAACGTAAGCAATCTTGTCCCTTTCTACCCCAAACCCTTCTTTCTAATAAAACACTCTCAAAGGCTTCAATCTCCTTTACTTCTAGGTTCATGCTTCTCACTGATTTCCACTTCAGATAACCTTCATCTGGAGCTTCCATTCAGTCTAAGTAATCATTGACTTTTGACCCCCAAATTTGTTTTGTTTTCTCTTTAACTCTTGTGGGCTCCGGTTTGTCTGCCAATACTATATGACCTTCCCAAGAATCTTCCCAGAACAAGGCCTCCTTTCCATCCTTTACTTCCCAAGTAAGAAAGTTTGTAATAAGATCTCTAGAATTTTTAATGAAATTCCAAGTTCGAGACCCATTTGGCAAAGATTTTGCTGCTAGGAAGCAATAAGGATCTGCTTCCAGATATTTTTCTTTGATGATCTTTACCCATTTGAGATCTGGGCATCAGTGAATAGTCCAAACTAATTTTTCTCCCAGTGCCTTGTTTTTCTAGAGAACATTCCTCAGTCCAGCCCCATCTCTCTCCCACTTCTCACAAACCTTCTGCCATTTTATAAGAGGAATTTTCTTTTGTTCTACAGTGCCTTTCCAAAAAAAATCCTTCATTACCCTATTTAGATCTTTGCTCGCACCTATTGAAAGCTGCAAGTAGGACATCATATAGATGGGAAGTGTTGAAAGAACCGATTTCAGCAAAGTTAACCTCCCAGCCCAAGACAACCACCTATTCTTCCATGAAGATATTCTATCCTTACAACACTCCACTAAGGAGCTCCAAGCACTATTGCTTTTAATTCCTTTATCCAATGGAAGCCCCAAATATTTGCATGGCATTTGACCCCTCTTAAATCCTAGAATTCGCAAAATTTGAAGTTCACAGGAACAGTTTGAATTAAAGAAGATCTCAGATTTGGTTTTACTTACCTCCTGTCCAGAGGCCCTGAAGTAGTCTTCTAGCATATTTTTTAATCTTTGAGCTTCCCTTGCTGAAGCAACACCAAACAACATTGTGTCATTCATGAATTGCTGGTGCGTGATATTGTCTAGGTTGCTAGTTACTTGTAATCCCTTAATCCATTCCAACCTCCTTGCTTTGTCAAGCGATCTCCCAAGGGCTTCAACCATTATGATGAACAAGAAAGGAGATAGGGGATCCCCTTGTCTTAGACCTCTTGAGGCAATAAAGTATCCCTCTGGGGAGCCATTAACCAATACTAAATAACGCGGGTTGGCCACCCACCCAAAGAGCCAATCTAACCATTCCTTTTGAAAGTCGAAGGCTTCCATGACCTTAAAGAGGAACCTCCAATTCACTTTGTCATACGCTTTCCTGATGTCCAATTTCAATAGCATTGTCGGTTTCTTTAATTTTTGTATTGAATTCATGACTTCTTGGGCAATTATCACCCCATCTAGAATTGATCTTCCCAGGACAAAACCTGTTTGTTCCTCAGAGATGATAGTGGGTAGAATCTTCTTCATTCTGTTAGCTAGAACTTTGGCCAATATCTTGTAGATCGTGTTACACAAAGATATTGGGTGAAAGTCTTCCCATGTGTTTGGCTTTTCTTTCTTCATGATAAGAGCAATTAAAGTGTTGTTTACTTCTTTTAAGATTCTTCTATTTCTCCTAGAGTCTTCTAAAGCTTCCCATACATCCTTACCCAAAAAATTCCAACATTTCTGGAAGAATGCTGCTAGAAATCCATCTGGTTCAGAAGTCTTTTCTGGCTGCATCTCGAAGACTACCTCTTTTACTTCGACTTCAGAGAAATTTTCATTTAGGGCCCTCATTTGACCTTGAGAAATCAGTTTCGGTATGGAATGCAAGGAAGCTGCATGTGCCTCCAAGTTTGAGCCCTCCTAATCATTGAGCAGGTTTTGAAAATATGAAACTGTTGAGTCTCTTATCTCTCCCATGTTTTCCATCAATCGTCCATCCCCATCTTTCAAGCAGGAAATTCTGTTATGTTCCCTCCTAGCTCTTATGGAGTTGTGAAAGAATTTCGAGTTTCTATCTCGTCTTTAACCATACCTCTCTGGATTTTTGTGTCCAGAAAACTTCCCCTTTAGCCAGTATATCATTGATTTTGTTGGAAAGTGTGTTCTTTCCTATAACAAGCTTCGTCCATCCCCTTATTAATTATTTCTTCAGCTAGACTATCCAGTTCTTGTTTCGTTTGCAATTTCTCTTTGAATATATTCTTAAAGCTTACTTTGTTCCATTGTTTGAGTTGCTGCTTCACATATTTTAGTTTTGTGACCACTTTGAACAAGCTTGATCCCTCCAGAGAGCATTCCTTCCACCGTTGCTCTAACAAATCCAACACATGGGGGTCCTTGAACCACATCATTTCAAATTTAAATGGGCATCGGATCGGTCCCTTCTCCCCAATTATTTGAAGTTGAACTGGAAAATGATTAGAACCAGTCCCCAAGTTTATCTTACTCTTGAAAGAAAAAGGAAAAAGACTCAGATTTCCTTTGAAGAAGAATCTATCTAATTTTTCCGCTATTCTACCAAACCCTTTTCTACGATTCATCCATGTGTAGCATCCATTGCCTATGGGGATTTCCATTAGAGAATTTTTGTCCACAAAACTAAAGAAATCTGCTTGGGATTGTAGAACTTTTCCTGAGCCACCTTTCTTATCTTCTTGCCTAAGGATTGCATTAAAATCTCCTCCAATTATGTTGGGCCCCTAATTTAGACCACTCAAAACCCCGTCCAGTTCTAACCAGACCATCCTTTTCTGAATACTCAAAGAGGGACCATAAACATTTATGAGATTAAAATGTAAATTTGAGATCAAACTCCTTACCTTACACACCATCCAATGTCGACTCGAATTCAAGGTCTCTATTAGGACTGACTAAGGTTTCCAAATAATTATTAGACCTCTCAAAGCGCCCTCCGCTTCTACCCCTATCCATTTCCACATCCTTAGCTCTCTTCCAAATTTCTCCAGGTCTGGGCCATCTAATTTTGTTTCTTGAAGAAGGCAGATTTCTACTTGACTTACTTCTACATGGAACCTAATAAGACTCCATTTGTTAGGGGCATTTAGGCCCCTAAAATTCCATGTTAGTATTTTTATTGTTGTTCAGGAAGGGCTCCACCCTTCCCTACTTTAATCATTGAGTCAATCTTCTGTTGTCCACTAGCGTCCCCGTCCCATTTTCTGTTCTCTTGATTCAGAATTCGGCCCCGCTTTTTTTGTTCCCCGTCCAGCGTGAGTTTGAGTATATCCCTTATGTGAATCCCTAGTCTAGATTTAGCCTCCAACAATCCCTCTGTCATTTTCCTCTTCTTGCGTGATTGTGGGCTTAGCAGCTCCACTGTTTTGTCTCCTTCTATTTCCAATATCTCCTCTACCCCTTCAAAGTTAAACCCTACCTCCGAAACACTAGACTTTGCTTTAGCTACCACCGCTAATTCCACCAGTTCCTTCCCCACTTCTATCAGAGAATCCAACTCTGTGTATTGGCAACTGGCCCCCAAAAGTTCTAGAGTCTCGAAGATCTTCTCATCTAAATTCGCAAGCTAATCCTCCTTCTCCTCCTGTTCCTCCTGAAGCATCTCTCTCTCGTTTATTTTGTCCTCTGTATGTGAGCTTGGAGATCCATTTTGTGGAACGTCCAGTAGAGGTTGTCCATTGTCCCAAACCCTTTCAGCAGAGACCCTCATCTTTGTAGGTTGCGGCTTCAGGGCCCCTTCCTTGGTGGAGGAGCATGGATTTATGGCTTCATTGTTAATTCTAACTGACGACCTGAGGGTTTCCATTAGGACATCCAAAGAACTGGATTTCCCTGCCTCTTCATTGGATTTCCTACAACCCAAAGACTATACCAGATTGTTGCACATTAAGGAGTCACACTCCAACTTTTGAACCCAGTTGCCATAATTTGTTAACAGTTCAATTGCACTCCATATTTTCCTTTCTGGTTTATTCTCCATGCATATGCGCACATAAGTTTGATTTTTCTTTACCGCCTTCCTTTCTTCTACGCATACAAATGTGCCCAATTGATTACCTATTTCCTCCAGTATGGGTGAAGCCCAATATTCCTGAGGAAGAATGGGTAAGTTATACCAGTCTTGTAGAGTTTCCATTGCATGATTAGTCGGGTCGAAACCCATTGACCGTTGCCTTAAATAGAAGCCACACCCATCTAGAACCCAGACTCCTTTCACTATTTCATCTCTTGTTTTCCTGGTTGGGCATATTACCAGGAAAAAAACATTTTGTAGCATTTTGAATTGCATCTCGGAACCCCAGCGTTCTTTCCACCATTTCACCAGCTAGTCCTAGTTGAGATCCATTCCATACCATTTCCCAATCAAGCCTAACTATTCTAGTTTTCGTACTTCCGCTTGCAGTTTTAAAGAACTGATTACTATTTTGGTTCTTCTGCCTTTTAATTATTTGGGCGAGTTTGAAACACGATTTCCCCTCTCCCCCTCTGAGATTTCTTCCCGTTCTTCCTCCCATTCCTTAAAAGGTTACTTTTTTTTCCAGACCATTCTATCATTCCCATGTCGGCGATTAGGGTTTCTTCTAGGACCCTATCTGCCCACCCATGGGAGATCAACTTGTCCTCTTTTTCCTTCATTCTGTTGCCGTGGTCTGTGAAAGGCTTCATTTCTATACTGTTCGTTCTTATGCCACCCTCGTGAATGACTTGCACCTTTGTTCATGCGAAGATTCCCATTAGGTTGGTCCTCTTGAAAACGACCCTTTTGAACATTATTCTAAGGACGGACCCATCTATCTTTCTTCCATACATGCTCGAGATTCCCACTCATGTTTCCTCTGGGTCCCTCATTAACTCTTCCACCACACCTGATTTCATCCGACTGCTGCTTTCCTCCATGGCCGTTGCAGAGCACATTTGTCATTTTTTGAAAAACTTAATATCACCTTGTACCTTTCTAATTGTCCATTTTCTCTGTATTATTTCTTAAACATCCAATTACAACCAATGAGTTTCATTCCCTCGTGCAGCTCAACTAGATCCCAAGCCTCACATATATCTAAGGGAAACATTTCATCTTGCATGGCCTCCATACAAGATTCATGCTTCTTCAAAGAAAGAATTTCCTTCATAGTTCTAAGTTTATCGTTAGTACACATAAATGAAATGTAAATAAAAAATTGATGGGCTATACTTATTAATTGGTTTTCATTTCCTTGTGGATGTACGCAAGGGCATAGTAAGAGGTTCTTATTCTTCCTCTTAACTATTTGAATCTAAAACTTCTTCTTCCTCTACATCCTCCTATCCAACTTATTCTTCTTCTACCTATGAATATTCTTGCTTCTCATTTTTTTGTTGCAAAATGCATTTTTTTTTAGGGTTGTACTTAATTAGACAACTCTAATATCCCTAAAAATTATCTCTGGAACATACCATTTTCAAGGTTACAGTATTTCAAACTATTTAAACCTCAACAATGTCACCACAACCAATGAAAATACATTTGCCAACTTTGAATCCAACTTAGATCATTTTTCTTTAGGCATATGAAAAAAATCCTCACAACCACTTATGCTAATGTGAGAAATAAAAGGATTCTTACCTTTCCACACTTACTTATGGTCTTTTATCAACCAAAGTTGAACAAGGTTATCTATTAATAAAATAATAGGAAGTACCAACAACTTTAGTCCATAGACTTTGATATAACTAAGTGCTACTACACACTTCTAGATTTGTCCATTAGTCTCCTATTCATCCTTTTTGGGGTGTTATTTTTCTATGGCACATACATAGTTGTTTTCTACTGTATAACACCTCCATGTCTACAAAAAGTCATCAAATTCTCTAGAACAATATTCCTCTCCATTATTTAACCTTAATATTTTTATTTTCCGATTTGTCTAATTTTCAACAAGAACTTTCAAATCTTTTAAATTGGTAAAAAAATTAGAATTACACCTCAAAAATAAATCCAAGTATAATGTGAGAAGTCACTAATAAAGGAAACATAGTAGCATGATTTTCAAATAGAAGAAACATCCATAGGACCAAATACATTACTCTCTTTAACCTTTTTTCTCTAGTGACCTATAATTAAAACTTTACTCTACTTTTTTTATTGAACATGTAGTCCTTGCAAAAAAAATCCATAGAACAACCAAAAAAACTATCCACCATATCTTTATTAACTAGGGTCTTAAGCCCCTTTTCATTGATGTAACCCATCTTGTGGTGCCACAACATACATGAATATGAGTTTTCAATTACATATATAGAGTTACAATAAATATATGTATCAAGCTTAAAATAAATTTCAACATGAGGATTCTCTAGCTATCACTAAATTCCCTCTTGCCAAATTACAACCACTCCAATCAAATGTGACATGCACTCTAACATCATTATTTTAGAAATAAAAGTTAATTTCATGCTAATCCTAGAATATCCAACACATCTATGAAATCTCTAACTCTTACATCTCTTAACACAAGTCTTACATTCCCCTTTCCAACAATATGATGTGAACTATTATCACCAAAGAATACCTCACCACCATTTTATGCTATGTATAAAGAAAATCACTCTTTGTGAGAAGTCATGTGATATGAGGTACTTGATTCAATAAGTGATGATTCATCACTAGAAATGTTATCACAAATAACAAAAGCATAATTTTCATCATCAAAGGAATTCCCATTAGAGAAATCTTCAAAATTATTTCTTTTTTTTGCATTCTTCCCTCTTTACATGTTCTAATTTATCATTGTTCCAACATTTTACTCTACTCTTTTAAACCATCATTTTGACTTAGATCTCTCCTTGTCCCCCTTTTTTGTACCACCTTTTTCATTAGGTCTATCTCATAAATATCATGCATCCTTGGAACCCTCATCCATGGATTTTTATCTCATTTCTTTATTGATTAAATTAGCAACAAGACTATCCCTTTAGGTTCTACAATACAAGCAATAGTTGTAGCTACTTGACTCTCCCAAGATTCAAGTAAAGAGAATAAGAATAAAATGTTAAACAGACGCAAGAGAACTAAGAGGGGGGGTGAATTAGCTGTCACAAAATTCAAACTTAAAACTTCAATAGTTATTAATTCCACAACCACACTATTTTGTTATTAAGTAAGAGCATGAAACATAAATAGCAGAAAGTAAATCAACACAATGAACACCATATTTTTACGTGGAAAACCCAATGAGGGAAAAACCACAGTGAGGGTTAACTCACAATATAAAGATTATAAAACAAAGGCTCACTGCCAAGGGCTCACTGCCTAGAAGAGGACTCACTGTCCAAGTACAAAGGCTCATTGCCTACTAAAGGGACTCACTATCCACAGAAAAGGAGTCATTGTCCAATAGGGAGGTTCATTTCCTACAGATACAAAAGAGAACAAAAATATCCACCATAGCAATTAACACATTCACAGGATTGCATAAACCTTTATCTCACTGCCTTCAACATAATGAAGAACTGCTATCACAACTCACTCACACACACACACTTCTTCTCTTATGATTTGTGGCTCACTTTTGTCACTTTGCATCACACTGTTATACAATTCTTCACAACTCGACTTGCTTTTATACCATCCTTAACCTTAGAAACTTTCTCCAAGGTCGGCCACAAATATCTCATTTCATAAATTCAAAATAGGTCGGCAACTCAAAATTCCCATGGTGGAAAGGAATAAGAGTGGACCAATAAGAACATTTTTTAAGATCTCCAAACAATCACACGCTTCCTTAATTAAATTTTATTCTTTGAATGAAGTGTAAACACTAGGTCGGCCAAACCTAATGAAAACACAAATGAACATTGATGTACACGATTCCCAACAAGAAGATGACATGCAGACGCCATGACATGCTTCCTTATGCACAAGAGTATAGCTCATAATCTTCTGGATACATCTGCAGCAAAACAACAAACTTCAATCACTGAACACCTTTCACCAGTCCATTCAGACTATATAAACTCACACTGAAATACTGAAACATGACTTTCGGATCACCAAACTTCAAACCTCTTTGCCAGAGCACAAAAAAGACCTTCACAAGACATATTCCAAATCCACAAGATCTGAAAAACAATAGAGGACTGCAGAGCAACAATATTTCTCCTAGTCGACAAAAGACCAACTCTACCAGAACAGTTCACATACCAGTGAACATAACTTTCACATATCATCAAACTAGAAACTAAAACTCAGGAGGTATCACCATGATATCACCATTATCAAACCTTCAGATCCGCACAAGCATAGGATCAACACAGGAGAAATGCGGAGCACATACCGAAGCACATTCTGAACATTTCCATCACTTTGACTTCTCTTCTTTATTAATTTTCTCAAAAGCACTTGGAAACACATCTGCAACACTATAAAGATAACTCCATATACTCACAACATCTCAGCAACATCTCAACTATACATGTACAATCTGCAACATATTGAACTGTGTTGACATCAATGACAACATTAATGACAACACCACCAAACTTGCTAATACTTGCAACATAAAATACATTTAACCTTCTCATTTAACTTAACATTAATGCTTATTAGCTAGCTCAAAATAACATTAAATGCATTAAAATTCTCAATTATGGAGTCTCCTTTCTTTATTTTTTAAGAATATGACTTTTTAAAAAAAAATTAAACTTGTTTACCAAAATCCTTGTTTCATAAATCTCACCCATCCTTCTCCATAGACTTGTGAAATAGTCTCCTTAAAGACATTCAAAAGGATTGAATTAAAGAGACATATCCATGTTATCACTCAATAATTTTCATCTATCTTTGTCTAGTCGACATTGGACATGTACATGGTTATCCTTTTGTGTCACAACTCTTCATTGATCTCTCTCCTCCAAGAGATCCTCCATTTTTTATTTCCATAATTTGTATTTGGAGCCATTGAGCTTTTCAATCTCTAAGATCATGATGTGTTTTCCATGGCATCTCTAACCATACTCAAATATATTAAACTACTAAAAACATTCTCCCAATATAAACACAAAAAATGCAACAATAGTGCAAGAAATGTTATGCCAAATGTTGAGATAGAGGGTAAATGGTATAATGAAGATAATGAATAATATAGAGCTTAACTTGATTATGGTGTAAATAATCCAAAAAAATTATATCAATGAAATAATAGATAAGCAACATAATAAATCAGGAAACTCATAAAATGCAAACCATTATCTATGGAGAAACCCTTGTGGGAAAAAACTCCACCTAAAGATCTATCTAAAGATGTAGTATAATAATATGATCCACTTATCCCTTTGATAGTAGATTGGTTGCATAAGATTACTTGCAAAGAACCATATAGTCCACTATATTATTCCTTTAAAATTGAGAAAATTAAAAACAAGAAACCATTAAGTGGTATCCAAAAACATGAATTGAAATTAGAAGCCATGGCAAAATATGACACCCTACATGGTCATGTTCAAACATATTAGAATAGTATGTAACTCCTCTTACACATCTCACACACCCTTTATACATCATCAATGTAATAGATCTGGTCATAATGGTCGAATTGACCAAGATCCAAATCATAAGCACTCCATAATGACATTGATTACCTTGTCACAGCACCAAAAATGAAAAATATTCTTACAACTTGCAATCTTGAACAATTGTTTAGTATCCTAAAGAATAAATAAATCCCCTCCATCACATGGACATCCAACTTGGCCCCATTGCATAATGTTTGAAGACTAGACATTATTTGTTGTCTACATAATTGTAAATTACAAGACTTTGGACTGAGAAGGTGAATGGCATGCCTAGTTCTAATATTATTGATATGGGTGAGGGAACATTCAATTATGTTCTATTTTGTGTCATGGGTGAACCCACAATAGTGAGTCCCACTTGTGAGACATCACTTTTTTGAACTCGTATGGAGGTGCAAACTTAAAAACACCTTTGTTTGAAGGTACATCAAAAAGTACCTTCGCTCGAAGGTTTTTTATTTATTTTTACTATGGGAATGACATACCTCCAAATGAAGGTCCTTGAATACCTTCAAATGAAGTTACCTTCAAATAAAGGCCCTAAAAGCGATGTTTCCACCTTAGGCCTCAAATTTTCCTCAACTTGGACCAACAAATGGAATAAATATGAAAAAGATAATTTGTAGGATCATAACAATCAAAGTAATCTTTCCACTAGGTATAATATTGAATATATTTAGTTTGATTACTATATATTTTTTCTATTTTCTAGTGAAGATAGGGTTTTCAACAATTGTGAAGGCCTTTGTTCCACACACATGGAAAACTAGTAAAATAGATTAAAAAAATTGAAAAATAATTGTCCTCTAGGTATTGATGTTTTTATTTCAACAAAAAAAGAAGCTAATTCAAATGAATACAAAAAATGATGTGATACTGAATGAACCTATGTTTGAATGATAGCTAATCTCACTTCAAATATTGTAAAAAATAAATTATGCAATGAAAAATTATGGAAAATATCCATGCCCTAGATATTTGTGCTACAAATCTATTCAAAATTTATAATTTGATCCTTTCCTACAAATAAAGTTATGCTATAACAAAAAAATAAGTTATTAAAAGTTACTTAAAAAAATCATAAATTATTTCTTAATTTTTTTAATAAAATTATGATCTACAGTTAAAATCTCAAAAATCACTAGTTCATGTCATCTTTAAATTGTTATCGATTTTAGTTGCTTTAGGTGTCAGAAAGTGAAAATTTGGTGAAAAATGTTGATTTCAATGTCTTACTTTGGCCAAAAAGGGGACATACTATTGTGGTATCACCCTCATATTTATCAACTAATCTCCTTTTAATCTACCATATCACTCATATAGGTATAAGTAAGAGGGTTGAGTTTTCAACTAATTCAATTATGACTTAGGAACTTTAACATGATGCTAAAATTATAGTTGGGAATGTAAAACATAAATCTACATTATATGCCTTCTCATCTTTTGTGTTTGATGTAGTTTCTACAACACTTATTACTCATGTTGACAATGCGAGTAAATTATGGCACAAACAATTTGGCCATTGAATTACCCTTATGTTTTGCAACCGATTCATCAAGATATGGTCACAAGGCTTACTAAAATCCACTTTTTGGATGGAGTCTACGAAGGATGTACTATTGGTAAAAATCTTGAAGAAAAATATAATAAATGAATATATTGGCAAGCTTTAGAAGCATTAGAGTTAGTTCATAGCATGAACTATCGAGGCCTTTTTCATCCTTGTCATTTAGCAAAGCTTGATCCAAATACAATCAATTCTATTTTTTCTTATTAGAAGAGTGAGGTGTTTAAGCACTTTTATGACTTCAAACTACTCACAGAGAAACAATTTGAAAAGGTTGGTAAACTTATTCATATAGATAACGATAAAGAATATGTGAACCACCAATTTGAGAATTATTTTACTAGTAATATTATTGGTCTTTAGCATAGTCCCTACAATCAACAATAGAATGAGATTATTGAGTGGAAGAATATGCCCTTGAAAGAAATGGCTAGATGAATGCCACATTCCAAATCATTGGCTCCATAGTAATGTGCTAACTACATCTAAAATCACTCTCCTCACAATACCTTGAAAGGGGTCACTTCCTTTGATTGAAGCTTGGAACGGTCATAAACCAATAGTAAAATGTTTCAAAGTTTTTGGCTCCCCTTCGTGGGCACACATTTCAACAAAAATATAAGACTTCAAAATCTTAAAGTCAACCTCTTATTTTTGTGGGATATATTGATGGTGTGAAGGGGTATTGGCCACTACATCCTAACACTAATGAGCTATTCGTTGAGATGAGTTTATGGTTTAAGGAAGGCTCTCCTAGCCTTCTCCATCTTCCTTCACATTAGATACCTTGATTGGCAGACATGATTCAAAGAATTATCTTCCTCCTTCTCCAACACATATATTTGATTTAGAGGATTTTGTTGTACTTTCACTAACTCACTAGATTGATTCAAAGAGTCCTCATCTCTCATCTTTGAGTCACTCTTTAGAGGTTGAGTACTCTTCTTATTCTCCTACTTTTGTGTCATTTTGGACTTAGAAAAATATTTAGCCCATAGGTACATTAGTATGAGACCTTTAAATACTCAAAAAATATGGTTGCAATATGAATCTATCCTCCACATGTCTTCACTTCAAATTTGTAGTCATTTCACAATGCATTAGGTATTTCCAAGTAAGAATCAACAATTGTAGAAGAGTACCATTACTTGATGATGAATCACACTTGGGATCTAGTCCTATTTGTAAGGGAAGAAAATTAGTAATATGCAAGTGGATCCATCAAATCAAATGTGTTGTAGATGCAATAGTTGATAAGTTTAAAGCAAGAGTTATGAAACATTTTTCTTAGATTCGTAAAATTGATTACACCTAGACTTTTTCCCCCCATTGCAAAAATATTGTTTTTTTATACTTTCCATCATCAATACTCATAATTGGGCTATAGATTAGATGAAGAAGAAGAGTTTCATCCTTATTGGGGATATTAAAGATGGCATATACATGGGGTAGCCATATGGAGTCTTCTTTGGCATATAGACTTAGGAAACCTCTCTATAACCTCAAACATGCCCCTTAGGCTTTGTATGCTAACATGAATTCCTTCCTTCTTTTAGTTGGATTCTCTTGATGTGACTCTAATTTGAATTTCTATATTCTATGATAGGATGATGCTCTTTTGATCTTAGTTTTGTATGTTATTGGAAGTGATCACATGAAGCTCTTCATCCATTATTTGTTCAATGAAATCTACTCTTTAAGACAAATTTGCTATGACTAATTTGGGTTTTTTCATTAGTTTCTCAGCATTAAGGTCACTTAGTTTAATGGGGATAATTCTTGCCCAATTTAAGATTTTCTAAATATTCTTGCTCAATTTCACATGGTTAATTTTAATATTGCACTTACTCCCTTTCTTTCTAGAGTTAAACTTGAGGTTAAGTGTTCTATTCCATTGATTGATTGCACTTTGTATTGATTGATTCCACTTTGTGTTCTATTACATTGATTGATTCGGCTTTGCATTGAACTATCTCATTAGGAGCTCCATCTATCTAATTTTTAGTCATCTTGATATTTCTTATATTGCTAGCATGGTTTCTTGATTTATGTAAGAACCACATGAACTTTAATGGAAAGTTGCTAATTGAAGATTGTGTTATGTCCAAGGCACTAAAAAATATGAGATTCACAATTCAACAAGTTGAGATTCTAACTTGGTTGGATACACATTCAAATTGGGAAGGTGATTTAGATGATTGCTAGTCTACATTAGGCTACAAATTTCATCTTGCTTTTGGCTCCATATATTGGTTGAGAAAGAAGCAATATGCTATTACTCTATCACTTGTAAGGGTTTTCAAGTATTGGGAGGTTGTTAATACCATCAAGAGACTATTTCTCTTGAATAGATCCTTATTGAGTTTAACATTCCTTTTCATTAGTATTTAGTCATTATTATGGCAACTAGAGTACCATCTAGGTATCAAAGATCTCAGTCGAACATTAATAGACCAAACACATTGAGGTCCACATGCACTACATTTAAGAATTCATTTAGGAGCAAGTCATCGATCTTCAATGTTGTCCTACTTTAAACAAATTGTAGACATTTTTACCAAGCCCATCACATAAAGCAAGTATGTTCATCTACAAGCTTTATTGGGGGTTAGAGAGGCTATTCCTTGTGGGGGGCTACCCAATACTTCCTTTTCACCTTCTTTCTGCTTTGAGAGGGATGTTATCTCTCTTTCATTGGGGTGTTGTCTTTATATTCTTTGGGAGGATTTCTTTATACATGGTTACCTAATATGTCACTCCTTATTAGGGCCCATTTTCCTCACTAAGTTATTCTTAAGGGGGCGTGTTAGTGTACTATTCTATTACTATTTTAATTCGTAGGTAGCTAATAACAAGACGTGTCATCCTTGATTGAAGGCAATCATTTGTCACCCCTACTTCATTAAGTTCCATGCCTATCTTTAATTGATCGAGTCAATTGATCTCTTGATTGAAATTACTAATATCCTCTTGAACATGTTCCACCATCCATCATCCATCTAAGAGGCTATACATATATATTTCTTTCCTTGAATTGGTAATGAATGAAACAACTATTACTATTTAATTGAGCCTCTCATTATTTTGAACAAGTAGGTAATTTTTAATTAGCTCTAAGCAGTTTAGTTTTGGTTGGATTTAACTTAGGAAAATTTTACAACTATGAGGGCCATGTTTTTCTCACTCCTCAATCACACCCTTGGACAAACTGTATGACTTTGAGTGAAAAGTTTGAAGATGACAAGCAAGTATGCAATGGGCTTGAGGTGATGCATGTTGATGTAACACTCTGACAATTTGCTATGATGCTCTCATAAATATTCTATGACAAGCCCTTGCATAACTTCTAAATGTTTTAAAACATGAAAACACTATATTTTTAAATTTACAACAAGAAAGCACATAAATCAACACAAACATGTGTTAGGTCAACTCACAATAACTAATAAGAAGGAGTTGGTGGTATAAAAATTGATTTTTTTTTTTTTTTAAAAGATTTATATTCATGAGTGAAGATGACCTAAGTAAAATTTGATTTAAGCTAATAAAAATGAACCTAGAAACCAAAAACAAATGTTTAAAGATGAGTAATAATGAAATTAAGATATATAAATATTATAAATCAATACCATTTATAAAACTTATAAATATATTTAAATCACTATAATCAAAATAGACCTAAAACACAATGAAAAAGTACATAGATATATAATTTTCACCAACTCTATACTTTAAAATAATATTAAATTGTAGATAAAGAGGGGTTGATCTTTAAGATGGTAATTGTAGATTTAACATTTGCATCATTAAAGTATACCAAATCAATCTTTGGTTGCTTTACTTCCTAGTGAAGTTTAAACTCAAATTGTGGTCCAAATGAAACATCTACGAAAAGCCCAAAGCCCACTCATAAAGTCTTAGTTGGACCTTCTTGTACAACAAACAAAAACCCCTCACACGTGGATTCTCAACACCACCCCAAACAAAAGAAGCCCCACTCTAAATCTGCCCCTCAACTTTTTCCTTTCGTCACATCAAAAAGTCCTCTGATTTAAGCCCCCGCCTCAACAAATCCTGTCGCTTAAGCCTCCGATTCCGTTACCATGTGACCGGCAGTCTCGGCTTACACTCCTCAACCTTTCTTTTCTTTCTGTGTTTCTTCGTTCGTCTCTCCTCGTGTCTCACGCAGTTTGTTTGTTTTTAGACTGTTCGAGTTTTCGGTCTCATTTACCTTGGTGTTGGATCTCTGCACTCACTATTCTCGCAATTCCATAGCTTTTGAAATCATTTGCAGTAGTTTTCTTGCATCTAGAAAAGTGAAATTGAGTTTTTGCCCGCCGCATTCCGCTCATTTTTGGCATACTTACGGGTTTCATCCGCCGGAGACAATATACGGGTAGGTTCAAGCATTGCAGATTATCATTCAGTCTAACCGTAAATCACCGGTACGTAAGTTCTGTTTTCTGTCAAGATTTAGCGGCCGCTGCGTAAGAATTGTACTGTTTTTGACGCCATTTAGAACCATTTCTGTATTGAATCGCGTCATATGCCATTGCAATTGCTGCAACCTGTTGACTGTTTCCATCTATATTCTTAGGTCGTTACTTTGCTACAATTTGGTTAGGTTTCTTATATAGTTTCTCTGCAAAATCCCAGTGAGTTAAAAAAAATAAAATAAAATAAAAAACCAAAAAAATCAGTATAATTTTATGATCACGTGTGTCTCCATTGTCCTAGTATTTTCCCGCACGTTTATGTCTATCCGTTTCTTTGTTTTTAGTCTTTAAGTTTCTCTAGTCTGTGTGGATCCTTATTAGGGTTTTCGGGATTGATATTCTAGGGTTTGAGTATTGTATTTTCCGTCGTTCTGTTGTTCTTTCTTCAATTTACCAGGAAATTAGGCTGTCTATCTCATTAGTCTAAAAAAAAACAAAAAAAAGTTTTCCGAGTTTTTACAGAAATTGCAATTGAGACATCTTCTTCCACATCTTCTTCCACATTTGAGTTTGACGTACTACAATCTTATAATTGTGATCGTTCTGTCCGAGTTGTGTCGACAAATTTGCATTGCTGGAACTGCCAGTATCATAGTCCTTGGTGCTCTGCCTACTTTACAATTTCAACAAGAAAGCAGGATACCATTTCTTTAGTACCACCAGATCAACATTACCACAGTCTGCTGAAATTATACCTTTTATTGCAAACCACTTTTGCAAGGAGCGGCCAGTTATAGTCTTTTCTTTGTATTTCAAATCAAAATTCAGAAGATTTCCCTGAGAAGATTTTTGTTGAGATTGTTGCTCTGGCTTCTATTTTCTATCCCTGATCACGTAATACAGTGGTAAAGGTGCCAAGTCTACGTTTTATCATCTGAAACAATAATAAGGAACGTCCTGTGTGTAAGACCTTCACACTACTCTAGTTCTAAGGTTTGTGGTGAAAGATTTGATTGTGTGCTTGTAATCTGAAGAAGGATGGCATCTGATCTTCTTCCATATGCTTTATTTGGGGGAAATGTGCCAGAACATGTGGTTGTTTCAAAAGCAGCTAAAGGAAATGATCATAAGTATGCAAGTCCCAATATCTGGAAATTGGATCAGGGCATTGATGTTGACAGCGCTAAACAAGAGGTTGCAGATATTTCAGGTGATTGGATTGCAAATTGTAATAATTACCTATGGTCTGCTGGACATGGAGAGATCCTTCAAGGAGATTGGGTTCTTAATGACAAAATGTCTATGCCACTTGCCCCCAAGGAAGTGTGGAAAGATAATGAGAATATGAAGGTTGGTAATCTGGATGTACCTGGATTGGGACTCTCTAGGGAAACCAGAGTCAGAGAAATGGATTTGAAAGCAACATTTGCATCTATTACTGAGTGGTTTGATGATTTGGCAGTGGATTCTGAGGAGCTAGATGCTACTGCCCAAATAGAGAGCCAGAATAGACAGGTTGATATGAAATATTGGCTGGCTGAGTTGTGGGAAATTGGTCATTCTAATTTAGAGGATATATGCACTTCAGTGGGGAAGCCAGGAAACATAGTGAGAGAAGATAATGTGCTGTTTGCAGAATGGGGTCTGTCCAATTCATTTTGGAAGAGCTCTAAAGAACAGGTAGAAAATCAAAGATTATTGGGATGCAATGATTACAGGGTAAATGCAAATGGCAGTGTACCTAAGGGTAAAGCCAATCAGGAGAACCAGAAAATTCTAGCACCTTCATGGAATGCCGTGGATATTATGTTGGACTTTCATGTTCCTGAAAATCACAAAGAGAAGTTTAAAGAGCATGGAGAATACTTTGGGACAAAGCTGGGGGGTAGCTTGAGTAGAATGTCAACGAGGATTGGGAATTTGGCATGTGAAGCAGTTACTATGGAAAAAGGAATCTTTCCCCTAAGAGAGGAAGAACATGACGTCATATCAAAACTAGCAGGTGATGGGCAGTGTCTTGAACACATTTTTGGTATGGGAACAGTGGTAGAGGGAACAAATATAGTGGTAAAGGATAATAATTTGACCCAAGTACATCAAAGGTGTGAGAAAGTAGACATTGCAGAGCATACACCATGCAGTTCAGGTACGGCCTTCACTGATGGCAACAATGGTGACCAAGATGAAAAAGGGATATGGTTTGACGAGTTTAAGAATTGTCGTGATCAAGAGGTTCCTGGAGGTTTGCCTCATGAGGCAATTTTCTTCACTCTTGCTTATCTTAGTTTGCAAGATCTTTTATCAGTTGAGAGGGTTTGTAAATCTCTTAGAGCCGCAGTGAAAAATGATGAACTTCTGTGGCGGCATCTGCATGTGGAGCATCCTTTAAGCAAGAAGTTTACAAATGATGCCCTCATACAGCTTTCATCAAGGGCTCAAGGTCATTTGCAGTGCCTGAGTTTAGTGGAGTGTTTGAGGGTTACTGATGATGGGCTAAAATTAGTTCTTGATAGCAACCCTAACCTTACAAAGGTTAGTAACAATTATAATGATTTTTTTTGGCTTAATACGTGAATTGAAAATAAATTATGTTTGAGGATGTCTTTGTATCTGCTTCATTGCTTTTCTTGATGCTTTCTTGCTTCACTGCAAGCATTAAGTACATTTTTATTATGTTTTGACTATGCAGTAATACATTCAAATATTTTAATCTTCTAATGTTGCTGTCTACATTGTGATGGGTCAATTAGTTGGATTTGTGCCACCTTTATTATTTATATACCCTCCAATAAATGATATATCTTACTATAGACAGTCAAATTCCTATAATAAGTTTGCATGTTATTCCTTTCACAAGAGAGATTATTCTGTGGATTGCCTTACTAAAGGGTAATGGTGGACCTCAGTCTCACACTTGTGAATGTACCCAATTTCAATACCCAATAAATGCACTTAAGCATATTTCAGTATATGCAACCTCACTTTACCATATTCCTGTACTCCACAACCTCCATGACACGCACATTGGGTTATGGGTGGCCTTTTTGAAGTGTAGGTATCTGAACCTGGGTAACTTTTACAAATCCACTCCTTTACCATTACAACCCAAAGTTTTGGACCATTCCACAAGAATCTAATTTCAAAGACATTCAAATATAAACAAATTCATGTCAGCATATTTTTTACATAGGCAAATTTTAATTAAACTACTTCTTGCACATAAATCACAAAATAATAATATTTTGTGATAGAAGTTCCAATGAGCCCAAAATACATGCATGGACAGAAAATCAACATATAGGAGAAAAGCCTTTTGGGGCCCATGCTGATTGGAGTCTTGGACCACCCCTTCTCGACCTCAAATATATACTGGGACTAGATGCATCTGCTGATCCGGTAGATTTTCTCTGTACCTTTGCTGCATTGAACCAGATAAAGTCCTCTGTAAATGTTGGCTTTTTAGACCTGGAGATTCTGTGTGTTTTTGGATCTAATAACCAAATAGTCCCCACATTTGTTCCTACCAGTTGTTTGTGATGGGTTCAAAGATGGCAGTGAACATATATTCACTTATTCATCTGCTTTTGAGTCATGTTTTGAGTTCTCTGTAGCATAAATGTTATACATCTCCAACTTGCAAATTGCAATCTTCTAAAACTCAGGAGCTAGGTTTGGTTTACAATTTATTACTGTCATCACACCATACATCTAAAAAATGTTTATGTAGTTGGACCATTTTCATTATGTCAAACAAATAAAAAGACAGAATGATTTGTCATTGGAATGTTAAAATAGAAATATTCAAACTCGAAAGTTAAATTTAATAGACTTTCTTGGCAATAAGAGCTTCCTTCCTTTGATTGTCATTCTAATTGCAAAGAGGCCCTTTGCCCTCTTCTTTTATAGCTGAACATGGCTTTTTTCTTGGTCTCATCCGGAAACATCTTTATGTATACTTGTTGATGCCTTCTTCCACTTTCCATTTGTTGATGTTACATGCAGTGTCTGGGATAATCTTCCAGTGATCTTCTTATTGGTGAATAAATTAAATAATAGCTCTAAGCTATTTAATTTATTGAGTCTCAAGAGGCACGATTTTTGAAGAGACACTTCTATTTGTTAAAGCATTAATTAAAGAAGAGGCATGACTTTGTAACAAGGCCGACCTTGTTACAAGAGGCGCGATTTTCCAAAAGACATCTTCTTGAATGAGGCCGACTTGTTGTATTTGGAGAGTCACGTCTCCTCTATTACTTTGTATATATACGCCTCCCTTGCATTACATTCATCATCGATTTTATTGTCTTTGGTATTTCTTCTACTTGGCGTGAATCTGTACAAGGCAGATTGAAGTTCATTAAAGGTTAAGTTTGGCATCATTGAAGGCTGTAAGTTGTTCAGCGATTTGTCTCTATCTGTTTCTGTATGCATCACAATATTGATGCTTGTGTATAGGCCTTCATATCGGCCTCTTGTAAGGAGATCATCTTTGAGATTATTCAATATATAAGTGATATATTGTTGCTGGGTTTTTCTCCCTCAAGAGGAGGGTTTTCCCAGGGTATCTGCTGTGTACTGTGTCTGATTTTGAATTAAATTTTCTGTGCATATAATCTGATCATAAAATTTACACCATTGTCATTGAAGGAAGGTCATTACAAAAGGCTTCTAGATGAGACCAAGATAAACACCATGTTTGGCTTTAAAAGGAGAGGGCAAAGGTTAAACTTGAAAGGTTGAATTTTATAAATTTGCCTGGCAATAAGAGCTTCCTTCCTTTGATTACCGTTTTACTTGCAAAGAAGCCCTTTTCCCTCATTTTCTTTTATAGCTGAATATGGCTTTTATCTTGGTCTCCTCTAGAAACATCATTTATGTATACTTATTGATGCCTTCTTCCACTTTCCATTGTCGGTGAAGGAAAGTCATTAAAAAATGTTTGGCTAAAGTAGTAAATAATTGCATGTAAAGATCTATAAAGCTGCTGCTTGATAATGTCCCTATAGGTTATTTTTCTTTCCTTCTAGCTTTTGCCCATGGTCTCATAAATGTAACTGACAGGGAATCTATCTCCTTGCACTTAGCAAAGAACCATAATCAAATGCTTAAGAAATTGTATCACAACATGAATTGTTTTTTCAAATACATAGTCAATTACATACTGAACTATTACAATGTCGTTAGTTTCCCTATTATAAAAGGAAGCTAACTACACTTGGCTAACAATTCTTAAATAATTTTCTTTTTATAACAAACACTTGCTAGGAATTGACATTGTGATAAACTGTTTAATGGCTCGCCAAACAAGTGCCTTTTTTAGTGTGTTCCTCATCAAACTGAGGAACCATGGAGGGATTTTGGATGTACCTAGCTATGAACCTTGGCTTGGTCAAAACCATTTTATACAACTCAAGTTTTATATGAAGCGAATTTTACCAAAAAAACCCAAAAATAGTGATTTTTTTTTTCTTGCCCCATCAGAGCTATTTTGTCTGCCACACAATTTGAAACATCATTTATGACTATTTGGACAACATGTTTACCCCTACATTCAAGACAACTTATTTTATCATGTTTCGTGCATCAACTGATATTGGTGGCATGGTGCTTCTTGTAGAAAAGACAAGAAAGTTACACAATGCTTTATTCTCGTTGTCAGTCCATCTATTTGGCATTATACCATTCTTTCTTTGTCCAAATCATAGTTTGCAAACTCAATGAGTTCTTGCTGAACCTGTGAGTTTTTCTGCAGGGTGAATAACTCACTAGAGACTTGTGCGCTGAGTCCTGAAGAGAAACTTACGAGTTTCTCACTTGGACCTGGGTGATTTTTCAGAAAACCTCACCAGCTGCAAAAATACGTGCTGGAATTCATTAAAACATTCTCTCTCTCTGTCTCTCTCTCTGTCTCTCTGGTTGCAATCTCAGTAGATCAAATTGATTGTTTACTGATTGAGTGAGATTCAAAAGATGTATCGTTTATAAAAGAGCATTTGGACATGTGTTTCTTTTGTTTTCTATACGTTTTTCAAAACTCCAAACTTGAAACAATGAAAACTCTGTTGGTATGCTGCTGAAATTTTCTTTACTTTCCAACAGTGTTATCGGGAGACATGTCTACAACCCCCTGGGATGTGTCTCGGGGACTGTGATGCATCTCCGGTACTAGGGACATGCTCAGAGATGCCCCCATTTGCAGGGGATGTGGGCAAACATCTCCCAAAGTCTCCTCGCGTCTCCCTTGAAAAATTAGACTTCTCTCTCTGAAACACAAACAGGACTGTTCAGAAAAGAAAGCTATGCACTTTAAACATTACAGCTCAAAAACATAGTGAAAACATTACCATTAGTACAGTGGCTACAAATATACTAATCCAAGATGATATTCAAAAGCTAAAGTCATAGAGCAGGACTCTGTCACTGTTCCTCAGAGAGAATTACTGGCAAGCCATCATTCTGTCTGCAGCAGCTGATCCATAAATATGCAATGTGAAGTATGGACTCTTTAACTCTTTGACACAATGACATTTGTCATTTGTGTATTTAAACTTTAAAGTTAATGTTCATTGTTAAACATTATTAAATTATATAAATTATATAAATTCATTGTGAACTATGGACTATGGACTGCTCTTGTTTTCAAAGTTCAATGTCATGATATTTTCTATAAATTATTAAATTATATTTAAAAAAATGGCGTCTCCGAGTACCCCCATCCCCTATTTTCAAAAATAGCCGTACCGGTACCGGTACCAGTCTCTTGGCAACCTTGCTTTCCAACCCTGCTATATTTATTTTGTTTTATTTTTCTATTGTTTTTTCAAAATTGCAAAGTCAAATGAATGAAAACCCTGCTGTTACGCTGCTGAGAAGATTTTTTTTTTTTCAATGTCCAGAATTTATGGTGTGCAATGCAAGGCTCCGACATAAAGGACCTTGCATGGAAGCATGGCACACTAGGTGCGATCAAGGGGATGGTCTAATATGAGAGTATTTATAAATTGACTGAAATACTACCTTGCTCAAATTGCTGGTTGGGGATATCCAATTGTGTAGCCAAGTGAAGAGAGAAATGATCGTCCCACTTTCTAGTTATGAAGAGAAGAAAATTGAAAAGGAGAGGACAAGGGAAGTGGTTGCTTTAGTGATGAATCATTTGGAGATTTTCTTATTAGCCCATGAATTTTGTATTACTCCATTGAGGAGTATTCTAGGCATTTAATTTCTTCATTTCTTTCAATGTTCTAGTCACAGAACCTTCTTGCTTTAAGGTACCACTTGGAACCAAGAGACACACATGAGGTGAGGATGGCAGATGCAAATTTTGGTACTACTATAATATACCATTTTATGGCCCATATTGGGATGGATTGGTAAATGCATTAACCATTGTTGGAGTAGGGTTTAAGACGCTAACTTCATGTGATTTTAGAGGCCCATTCTTAGAGGAAGCCGTTAAAAATACATGACTAGTAGTAGAAGATCAAAGGATAAGATGGCATAAAACATTTAATTGGATGGTTGATCAAATGGAAAGAATAGGGTGTTGATAAAATTTTTAGTGGCTTCAGGTGGTGCATTGGTGTTCTTGAAGTCTATAGATGCCTCTAACCAAGTCAAGAATGCTGAGACTTCGTGCATTTTGTTGGAGGGGGTAATCTAGGAGTTTGGGGTAGAGAATATTGTCCAAATTGTTTGTCCTTGTAGGGAGACTTATGTAAGAGAGTTATTCCATCATTTGTTGGAGCTCTTGTGCTGCCCTTTGCTTGGATTTAATACTTGAGGACATTGGGAAGATTGGATAGATAAAGTATTTGGTGGAATATGTGAGAAACATTACCAAATTTATCTGCAACCATTTTTTGGGTCCTTGGTTTGATGAGAAAGTAGACAAATGACAAGGAGGTTGTACGATTAGGGGTGACACAATTTGCCACAAACTTTATCTTTTTGCAAAGCATCGTAGGGGCAATACCTTCTCTCAAGTAGATTTTTGTGAGCAATATGTGTTTGACTCTCCATAACCAAAAGATTGGGAAGGGAGATGGCTGTAAAGGAAGTTTTTGATGAGGCATTCATGAAGAATGCAAAGGAGATACTCAAGGTAAGTAACAAACTTAAATTTTTAGTGTGAATTTTATATTTGCTTAGTTTTGTTTTAAATTTCATTTAATTTTTAATTTTTTAGGTGAAAGATTTTGGAGGATTTTGTGTGATATATCAACGAGTTATTTCTATGAGGCCATTGATAGGGCCAAGAAGGCCATTCTACATTTTTATGGTGGGAATAAGAGAAATATGCTATCATTTGGTGTATTTGTGATCATAGATGGATAAACCCATAGTTGGAAAACTCGACTCGGCAAAAAACTCACCAAGCCCAAAATTGACGAGCCAACAAAAACTTGGAGAAAATTTGGCAAAAACTCGGCAAAAAGCTCGACAACAGTTTTTATTTTTTTTTGCGTTCTTCGTATTTTTTATGTATTTGGCGAGTCTTTTGGCAAAAACTTGCTAAAACTCGGCGAGTTTTCAAAAAAGACTTGGCAGGGAGACTCAACGAGTTAAAGTCAAAGACTTGTAGGGCAAAAAAATCTCATGAGTTTTTCAAGACTCGCCGAAAACTCGGCGAGTTTGCCAACTATGGATAAACCAACTCCACCAACCAATACATGGCCTGGCACACCACCCAAACTTTAAAGTTTCTTCTTTAACACATTTAAGGTTGATGAGGATGATACTAGGCAAGGCCTTAAAGACTTAATTCTAGATGAGTTGAAGGTCTATTGTAATGGATGAAAATTGACTCTAACTAAAGGAAAACAAGGTTTCTTTCAGAGTAATTCCACCAATTACACTAGGATGAATCCATAGTTTAAGTTTACCTCATTTGCATTGATTATTCTTTTGTAAGATTTTGATTTCAAACAAGAAGGTAAACGTAGCTAACTAAAATGTTTAAGAAAAACAAATTGGTGAAGAAATTTACTAACAAATAAATAATTACAACTTTATAACAACATAAATGAAAAGTGTAGACACTAAGGAACTTGGGATAAAAATTTGGAAGCCTTTGCCCAAGACACCAATGCAGTGCAAGGACGTCTACGTGATGTATTGTCTTCTAGTCTAGACATGAAACCAAAAGTACTACTAGGTACAGTAAATTCACCTGCACACACATAACACAAGAATTTTTAAAGCACAAAAAAGGTATAAATGCGAAAACAATTTTGATAGAACCTATGTAAGTATGAAAATGAAATGGATTGAAAATATGAAATAAAAATTAGGAAAAAGAGATCACCAGATGGAGTTACTTCTTCTCCTCCAAAACCTACAAATAAGAGAGGGAAAATAAAATATTTTGTGGCTGTTAAGGGGCTTGGCTTAGTCAAACCCTCCTCTTGGTATTTATACCTCTATGAACAGCCTGGATTTTTGATATATTTTGAAATAAGAAGTAAAATGCTTGAATTGAAATGATAATAGTTAAGATAGAATTGATCTTGAATATACTATACTAGCACTTAGGATTCACAAACTATGATAAAATAAGGATACGAACAAGAGAAAGGGAACAATATAATCAAGAACAAAGACACTTGAAGATTTCGAAAAGCCGTAAGGAGATCAATGCATTGCTTCAATTGTTGCCACAATGCCATGGAGTTTTTTGTTTGGAAAATGAAGTAGAGATCACATGCAAAATGACTAGTATAGTTGTTTAGCTTGTTGGTTTTTCTTCACAAGTTAGAGCTTTAAGAAAAGTTGCCAAGTGATAGAATGAGAATCAAAATAAAAATTGGAAAACCAAAAGGTAAGCTAGAGGTCAGGGAGTGGCTTGGATTCACATGTAGAGCTGTTACCTTCCCAACCATCAATGAGACTAGGGGAAAGTAACGCTCAAATGACCATTGGATTCACAATTTTTGCGTGGACGTTTGTGCGTTGTGCTACCATTCAGAAAAATCCAAATTAAGAAAGCTCAAAACTTCATAACAAATGCAAAAAATATAGAACCAAGGTGCTAACATTTTACATTTAAGATAATTCCTATCAGGATGCTAAAATGAGGACACAATATAGTATGAAATTGTAAGGGTACACAATTTTCGACACTACACCTACAAGGGTATGGAGGGCAGGCTTTTTTTTTTCACCTTTATGCATTTAAAGGAGGGAAGACAAATGGTTAGAAAAAAAAAATAGTACCTAATTGCACACTTGTTTGCTATATGTAATGTTAATTTTTAGCCTCGTTTTAGAAAGTTTTATCTTGTACTTAAATACTTATTAATTTTTAAAATGTTTTAATTGTAGATTTGTGGTGGGAGATTTTTGGTGCTAGAATCTTCAAAGGCTAGCTGGCTATGTTTTGTCCCAGCCCTATAATACTTTTGGGTGTGAGTGCATTGGAGCTTGTTTGAGAGCATTCACAACAAGAAGACAAACAAGTTGAACTAGGAGTGCCTTGATGGCCTTGTTTAAACAAAAAAGATGGAGGGGAAGGACATTTATGATGACGTCAATCCATATTTAAATTAGATTGTCAAGATGTGATTGAAAAGTTCACTAACAAAGATCTCGGTGAATTGGAGGGAGAAGCAACAACAATGGAAGCATTAAAGGAAGACATACTTGAGGAATTATTTACTTCTTTTGATGATTTAGATTTATCTTCGAGTTCAAGGCTAGATAGTACTAGTAGTAGGAGGGGGAAGAAGAAGTTGTAGATTCTAGTTGTCTGTTATACAATTATACAATGTTTGAGGCTTAAAAAAATTGAATTTTGAGTGTTCGAGGGGATATGAAATGCAATATTTGCATGATGACAAAGTTATAATCAAAATAGACTTATGCGTTCTCTAAATTTGTTCTTTGTGCATCCTATGCATTAATTTAAGTATATTTTGTGTGATTATTTAGTTTATATTTGCTGAATCCAAGTTTTCAAACTATTGTCCAAATTGCATGATGCTCTTCAATCAATATACTTGTGTTCTCATCACTCAAAATTTCCTTTGTAAGAGGCTCATAATCACAACTTTAAACATCACACCACAAGTTGCAATGGTGTGACTATCGATCAGTGTCTGCCAATATGGAGCTCTTGCTTGATTGATGAGCTAGTTAGAAAGAACCAAAGATATAAGACATCTTTTCTTGTCTACTTGTAGTGGATTTAGCGCCAAATTAGATGGTTGTGGATTAGGATTATTATGAAGACAAAGACCGAATACAACCCACCAAATGTGTTTATGTGAGTAGTAGAACTAGCTAGTGCGATATCCCTACAAGTCTGAGTCCGAGTTTCAATGGTTTGTAGCATATCCATGGGGTCTCTATGTAGCTCCAACCCAAACCAAACCCTAACACCAAAAGAATGTACCATCCCAATTTGAAATGTTGTTTTTCTCTATTCTTTTATTTTTGGTATGCCCTTTATTGCATTCTTTTCCTACATCACCTTTTGGAAACCTTGCACACATAGCTTGAGATCATGCCTCCAAAGGGTTAAATGTTAATTCCTTCATGTATATCTTATATGATGTGACAATGTTTACCCTTTTTTAATTTCCTTCGATGATTTAATGTTGTGTCTCTTCTCACACCATATTTGGTTGTAAAATTTGTAGGATCTTACATTTAGAGAGTTTTAACTATTTAGGGCTAAAATCAGTTGGGTTTTTTTTGGGTGAAAATTTGAAAACTAGTGTTACTTTGAGTTCTTGAGAATGGGGGGTGTGGGGACAGGGTTATAGGGACAACAATTTTTTTTTCTAAATTTTGCAAATGATGGGGGATGGCCAATATAAAAATAAATTAAACATATATAAAAATAACCATAATTTTCACAAAATGTATCAAAATTAAATATAGAATTGAGAACATAGTTGACAATTAATTGTTCAATGTCAATTAATAAACTTTCAAATCATGAATGTTAATGATCATCAAAATGGTTTATATCATAGTAGCATTTCTTGGAATTGGGATTGACTTGACAAACCAAAAGTATAAATGGAATTCTATTACATGGGATTTAACCAAGAAGAATTTAGGAAAAGAACTTTGTTTTCCATTTGACAAAACACAAAACAAACTATTTTTTGTTTTTAAAATTGGAGTGGGTTTCTAGGGGTAGCAGCCTTCAATGGAGTTGAGGGTCGTGCCCCTCACGGGTTCTAGGTGTAGGGCCTTTAGTTGTGATATAGAGCCCTTGGGTTGGGTTGAGGGGTAGAGCCCTTGCCACTTAGCGCAAATTAAGGTTGTTGAGGCCACAAGGACCTCCATGGTGGATGTTGTTTTTCCTTCTTCCTATTTGCAAAAGTAAATTGTAACAATTCAAATGACTAAAGTGAAAACATAAAAATGAATGTGGGATAGGATTTTTGGGAGTAAAATAACTCTTTTTTATGATGGGTCCCCCCATAGAGGGTTAGATTTTTGTTTTATTTGTTTTAAGTGATTTTTTACGGGTTTGAATTTGATAGGGGCGGGGGATGTCCTAACATCATAGGGATGTTGGGGACAAAAAGCCACCCCCACAAACTCCCCACAAAAGGGGAAATGCCGCTCCCCTATTTAGGTATGTTCTCCAAAAAATATTTAAATTGGGGTTCAGGAGGAGACATTCTATCCTCATCCTCTCATCCCCCAAACATTCCTTGGCAGGGGAATATGAGAAAAACCCTAGGGATGAATACTTGGGACACATTAGAAAAACCTTAGAGAAATACAAAAAAATGAAACCCAAGGAACATTATAAATATAAAAACTTAATACTCAGTGAGAGTGACCTCTTGAAGGAATTTCCTAGTGAAAACCTGTGAAACCACAATTTAATACTTGGCCACAATTGAAATTTTAGAAAGAAGTCCAAATCAAACCTTTACCTGAAAAACCTAAAAACCGAGCTTCCCACTACTGAATTTATCAGGAATGTGATGGTACCCTACTATAAACCCTTGAATTGCAAGAAATCCAGTGACTGCACAAATTCTCTAAATAAGAAATGTTAGCGATTAAATCATATGATAAAATTTGACTTCAAGTTCAAGAAATAGAAGTAGGTATATTTTTTTTATAACTTGATATCTCAACTAAAAGAAGAAACGAAATAAAAATAAAATAGATATACTGGAAAAGCTGTTAGCCATCTTCTTGAATTTTTGAAAGGCTGACAAGTGAAAATATAAGCAAGATCTAACTTCTTTATCTGAATTTTGTAGCCAAAAAGATTCAGTTCTATTTTCAAATTTCTTGGAAAGGGGGATCCTTTGAAAACTTTATTTTTTATAATATAAGTTATTATCTTGCTAATTATATATATAAATATAAGCAATTAGTGTCAAAATGTTGATTACAGATAGATTTTAGAACTTGTTCTTAGTTTGCAGCATTTACTTTGAAAAACTGATCAAAATTAAAAAAAAAAAGACATTTCGCTGTTGATGGTTAAAAATTGGTTTCCTAGCTGAAAACACTTTGTCTTCATGGATCTGACTTTCTGAAAGTGAAAGATGGGAAACAAAAGATAAAATGATTTTTTTTTTGCATTATCAAAGGTTTATGTTTGACATCAGCTGAGTCTTTTGAATTTTCCTAGCCTCAGCAACCCTTGGATGATCTAGCTTTCTGATCCATTTGAACTTGGTTAGGTGTGGACTCAATTTTTCTCCCCATGTGCTCCATCTAAATCCCCGAGGAAGCCTGCTCTAAGCTCTGAAGCCATCAGCTGTATTTGTGATCATAAACCAAACCCCTCTTTTCCTTGTTCTAAATCCTATTGGAATGGAAGGTCAAGCTTTACTAGTTGTAGATTTAGCTCTAGGTTACACACAAATAGAAAAACAGTGACTCACTTTTGAAGGTGTGAAGAAACCTTTTTGTGAACTTATTGTCATTGATCATCAGTTTATCACGTTTGGAATATGATAAGTTTGGCAAATTTATACTCTTCAACTCCTAAAACAATAAAGATACCCTTTCTTGAACCTCTAGAAAGCGCTTACTTCTCTTAAAAGTTGTGTAGTAATTTGAATATTTATATGACTAAGCTTTAGCTAAAGCAAGTGGATTTGAGCATTTTTAAAATATGATTCAATTATATGAACCATTGTGATGATACTCTACTCACAAAAGCAACCTAGAAAGAAAACACATAAATAGCAGATAAAGAAAATTGGGAGGCATCAATCTCAAGCTCAAATGGTTGTTGCAAGTAGGGGACAACAAGCTCTGGAGTAAGGGATCTTCAACAAAGAGATTTGATTACTTGGAGTGGATCGTGCTTGCATTATCTACCTTAGCTTCCTGAATCATAGTTGGAAAACTCAGACTCGGCAAAAACTCGACAGACCCAAAATTTGTGACTCGGCAAAAACTTGGCAAAAATCTTGGCAACTTAAAAATTGCTTAAACTTCTTTAAAAACAATTTTTTTTGTAAAATTCAAAGACAAAATATATCCAATGAGTCCATAAATGAGTATAAAAGATTTTTCTATTAAATTTGATTCATTTGAATACAAATTGAGCAGAAAATCGCGTCATCATGCAAAATCTTGATATAATAGTTACCTGGCAACTATTATGAATTTATGATGATTGTCTTTAAAAATCATCATCATAATTCATAAACTGCATATTACAACATTTGATATCTTCCTCTATCCTAGTCTAGTGAAAACTTGGGGAGAGGTTCTAATCTTTGCACATAGTTGTAGTCGAGTGTGTAAATTTTATGATCAGATTATATGCACAGAAAATTTAATTCAAAATCAGACACAGTACACAGCAGATACCCTGGGAAAACCCTCCTCTTGAGGGAGAAAAACCCAGCAACAATATTAAATATATCACTTATATATTGAATTGTCACAAAATCATCTTCTTACAAGAGGCCAAGATTCAGGCCCAAATACAAGCACCAATAGTTGATGCAACACAGCAATACAAGAAGACAATTTGCTGATGAAGAACTCAGACTTCTAAGAATATAAATCTGCCTTGTGAAGAACTCGCGCTTTGATGAAGGACGAACTATGCTTATGAAATGAATGAATGATCCAATGGTGTGCAAATGAGGATGTATATATACAAGTTCAATGAAAGAGACATGCCTCTTCAAGGTAGTAAGTCAGCCTCAATAAGAAATATAACTTTTAATAACAAGAAGTTGGCTATCACAAAATCGCGCCTCCTCATTTAATTTCGAGTTTCTTCATTAAATAAATGTTAAGCCTTATTTATCAAAAGACGTGTCTTCACATGAAATCGCATCCAGCAATTAAATAGACGAAGGCTATCATTTAATTGTCATGCAATCTGGGCTGGAAGAATCGTACGAAACTGCTATAAACAATAGCACTCCCTCTCAGCTAGGGAGAGTACTTCCAGCTGCACAAGACATATCACCTCAATGTGATGTCTATCACATTGGCTACAACCAAATGTGAAAAGAAGAATATCACCTCATCGTGATATTAGATATCACCTCAACATGATATCAACCATAATGGCTACAACCATACTATGGCAAGTACAAGTGTTTATCACTTGCGTGATGTTGTCACCTCAACGTGACTTTCACCATGACTCTCTTAGAGGGTGAAACACAAGTACAACATATGTCATGGAGTCACACACATGACATCCACCATGACTCTCTCAGAGGGTGGAAACAAGGGCTTTCACCTCAAATCTCAAAGAGAAATGCATTAACAAGGGCTTGCACCTCAAATTCCTCCGTCTCAGAGGAAAATGCATTAGCAAGGGATTTCACCTCAAACTTCTCTCATAGAGAAGAACTCATTAAACAAGGCTCACCACATGAGACTCTTTCTCAAGGCGGATTCTCCACCATACCAAGCTTATCTCAAAGTACACAAACTTTATCCTAGAGAGAGGCTTGGTGAGAATGTCCGCCCCTCATCGTGCTGATATACCTCAATCAGATAGCCTTCCAGACATATCTCTAATATAGTGGTACTTGATCTCAACATGCTTGTTCTGTCATGGAACATAGGATTGACAAAGTTTCACACAACTCGATTATCACAATGAATGATAGTAGGCTCCATTGATTGTCCAAACAATCCTGCAAGGAGCTTACGAAGCCACACTGCTTCCCGAGTTGCCATGCAAGCTGCAATATACTCTGCCTCTGTTGTACTCAATGCTACAGATGACTGCTTCCTGCTGCACTAGGAAATCATACCAGAACCCAAACTGAAGCAACAACCAGAGGTGCTCTTCCGATCTGTGACACACCCTGCCCAATCAGAATCTGTATAGCCATGTAACTTCAAGTTTGCATTTAAAGAATACCTCAACCCATATCCAACTGTGCCGCGCAAGTATCTCAGGATATGTTTAGCTGCAACAAGATGTATCTGTCTCGGATCACACATAAACTGGCTAAGTGCACTCACTGCATAGCAAATATCAGGTCTAGTGTTAACTAGATACATCAAGGACCCAATCAGCTGTTTGTACAATGTAGGATCCACCGAGTCTGAACTAGCTGTAGCCTCCTTCAATTTATGTAGGTTGGTTTCCATAGGTGTAGACATGGATTTGCAATCCATCATACCAAATCTCTTAAGTATATCAATGGTGTACTTTCCTTGACTTAGAATCGTCTCATCTGGTTTCTGCCAGACTTCTAATCCAAGGAAGTAATGCATGAGCCCAAGGTCCTTCATCTCAAATTCCGAAGTCAACTCCTTCTTGCACTCGAGAATTAGGTGATCTTCTCCAGTAAGAATCAAATCATCAACATATAAGACCAATATTAATGCATCACCATTGATTACCTTGAAGTAGAGATTTGAATCAACATCATTCTTCAAGAAGCCCAAACTTGATAGGTAACAATCAATCCTTTCGTACCAAGCGCGAGGAGCCTGCTTAAGACCATACAAGGCCTTCTTCAACTTGCAAACATGTGACTCCTTTCCATGAACCTCAAATCCATTAGGTTGCTCTATATAAACCTCTTCCTCAATCACTCCATTGAGAAAGGCTGTCTTCACGTCCATCTGGTGAATCTTCCATCCTCTAGATGTAGCAATAGCAATGATGGTTCTGATAGAAGTATAGCGAGCAACATGAGCAAATGTTTCTTCATAATCAACTCCCTCTTTCTAAGAAAACCCACGAGCCACAAATCTTGCTTTGTACTTTTCAATGCTCCCATCTGCAGCATGCTTGATCTTGAAGAGCCATTTAGAAGATACCACAGACTTGCCCTCGGGTCTAGGAACAACGTCCCAAACGCCATTCTTAAGAATTGATTGATACTCCTCTGCCATAGCATCTCTCCAAACCTGATGACTAGATGCTTCCTCAACACAGGTAGGCCCAGATTCTATAATCTGACTCATTAAGGCAACATAACTGGAGAACTTATGTGGCCTTTTACTTTCTCTGAATGTGCCTCTAGGAGCTGCAAAACTTTCAGCCTCTTGCATAGTACGCTTGGCCCATAGAGGTCTCTTTCTCCCAATAACAATGTCAGAGGCCCATCAGTAGGTTCCAAGGGTTCAGCAGGATCAATATCTTCTTTTGGTTCTGAAGTCTCCCTCTGAATCTCAGGAGTATGATCAACTTCCATATCCTGAGGAGATTCTTCATTATCGATCTCCATATGAATCCCCCTAGATCTCCTAATGCAACATCTTCCTCGAATGTGACATCCCTACTGATCTCAATCAACTTCTGTCCTGGAATGTATATTCTGTAGGCTTTTGATGTCTCATTGTAGCCCACAAATATTCCCTTGTTGCCAGAAGGCTCCAACTTAGTTCTCTTTTCCTTTGGAACATGAACATAGACAGGACATCCAAAGATCCTCAAGTGACTGACTTCAGGCTTCTTCCCTGTAAAGGCTTCTTCCGGAGTCATATTCTCCAAGACCTTATGAGGACTTCTGTTCTGTACATATACAACCGTCCTGGAAGCTTCTGCCCATAAGAAGGTTTGCAAATCTGATCATGGATCATGGCCTTTGCTGCTTCCACGATCGTCCTGTTCTTTCTTTCCGCAACACCATTCTATTGAGGATTATAGGGGACACAAAACTCCCTTTTAATCCCTGCATCAATACAAAAATTCTGAAAACTGCCAGAGGTGTATTCTCCACCATTATCAGATCTGAGGACCTTAATTCTTTTACTAGAAAGATTTTCTACCAAGGCTTTAAATTCCTTAAACCTATCTAATACTTCCTCAGATTCTTTAGTTTTCAAAAAATAAATCCAAGTCTTCCTAGAGTGGTCATCAATAAAAAGAACATAATACAAGAATCCACTCGAAGACGGAACAGACATAGGACCACATAAATCAGAATGAATAAGGTCTAAAATACACTTAGATCTATTTTCTCTACTATGAAAAGGGGCTTTTATATTCTTACCCAAAGCGCAACCCTTGCAAGTACCTTCGTGCTCCTGGTTGAACTTAGGAAGGCCCGACACCATCTTCTCCATGATAGGTAAGGCTCGGAAGTGTAGGTGAGCCAATCTCCGATGCCAAAGATCACATAGACTTGAAGAATCATGAACCAAAGCTTGTAGAGTACATGTGCAAACCCTGTAAAGGCTTTCATGTCTAACTCCAATTACTTGAGCATCCTTGAAGCTAGAGTTCTCCATCCACACTAGAACTTTGCCTTTGGAGAAGGCAACTTGATATCCTTTATCTTCCAAGGCTGAAATAGAAATAAGATTGCGCTTGATTCCAGGAACATAAAGAACATTACTCAACTGAAGTGTGATGCCGGAATCCAAATGAAGTGTAGATGTCCCAATTCCTTTCACGGAGTAGCTAGCATCATCTCCAATGATGACTTGCTCGGAAGACTCCTTCTCCACCAAACTTGATAAGTGCTCCTTAAAACCAGTGATGTGTCGTGAAGCACCACTGTCGATCAGCCAAGTGTTGGTGTCGGTAGGTACATTGCTTGACAATGCCGAGTAGAACAAATATTCACTTGAATCCTTTTGCGGAGAAGCATCATCAACATCTGCAATGGTGGCTTGTTGCTTAGGTCTAGTTGGACAATGCTTAGCGAAGTGCCCAAACTTATCACATCTAAAGCATTGAATCTTGGACATGTCTCTCTTCTTCTTGAAGGGAGGTGCATCATCATTTCCGTTGTCTCGATTCCTCTTGAAGAATCCTTTCCTTCCATCTTTTCCTTTCTTCCTTGAAGCATGGGAAGTGAGAACATGAATGTCTTCATTCTTTGAACTTTGACCAACGCCTCTTGCCAACAACCTTGATTCTTCTTGAATGCAATCAGATCTTAGGCGATCAAACTTAGGCAATTTTGATCTTGCACTGATTCCTTGAATGTAAGATTCCAAAGACAAAGGTAGACCATTGAGAGCGAGCATAGTCAAGTCTTTGTCATCAACCATATGCCCCATTGTCGAGAGCTGATCTCTCAAATCTGAAATCCTCATAAAGTATGCAATCACTGATTCACCTTTCGCCATCTTCACATGATGTTGTTGCTTCAGTGCAAGTGCTCGGCTGGTATTGTTGATTTCATACATCTCTTCCAATGTTTTGAACATGTCTCTTGCTGACTTCAACTTAGAGACGATAGGAACAATATGATCCTTGACGGAATCAACCAATATCTTCATTGCTTTAATATCTTTCTTCACCCACTGCAACTTCTCTTCTTCCTCCTCAGGTTCAGGAACGCTAGACTCCACGAACTCACCCAAGTCATTTTCATGCAAGGTAAGCATGATCCTAAATCTCCAAGATGTGAAGTTAGATGCTCCCTCGAGTCTATCCTCAATCTTCAAACCGTTCACCATCTTGACTAATGTAGACAAATGAACAAATAGGGTATTGCTGATTAGGGATAAATCTGATCACGATCCTCTCAAACCCACTTTGATACCATGTAAATTTTATGATCAGATTATATGCACAGAAAATTTAATTCAAAATCAGACACAGTACACAGCAGATACCCTGGGAAAACCCTCCTCTTGAGGGAGAAAAACCCAGCAACAATATATCACTTATATATTGAATTGTCACAAAATGATCTTCTTACAAGAGGCCAAGATTCAGGCCCAAATACAAGCACCAATAGTTGATGCAACACAGCAATACAAGAAGACAATTCGCTGATGAAGAACTCAGACTTCTAAAAGTATAAATCTGCCTTGTGAAGAACTTGTGCTTTGATGAAGGACGAACTATGCTTATGAAATGAATGAATGATCCAATGGTGTGCAAATGAGGATGTATATATACAAGTTCAATGAAAGAGACGTGCCTCTACAAGGTAGTAAGTCGGCCTCAATAAGAAATATAACTTTTAATAACAAGAAGTCAGCTATCACAAAATCGCGCCTCCTCATTTAATTTCGAGTTTCTTCATTAAATAAATGTTAAGCCTTATTTATCAAAAGACGTGTCTTCACATGAAATCGCATCCAACAATTAAATAGACGAAGGCTATCATTTAATTGTCATGCGATCTGGGCTGGAAGAATCGTACGAAGCTGCTATAAACAACAACAGAGTGAAAACATGGGGAGAAGTTCTAATCAATGATATTATGATTGTGATAAAGATAATGTCCAAGTTGTCGATTCTAGTCTCCACTCCCAAATCCCCTCATTGTAATCAAAGTTTTTATATGAGAAGAGATCCCAATAACTAGTGGGGATCTAGGAGTGGAGATTTCAATGGGGTCGAGGGGTAGTGTCCCTTGTGGGGGTTTGGGGGCAACCAACGGTGTCGAGTGGCAGCGCCCTTATTGCATTCTTTGTTGTGATACAGGGTGGGGTCGAGGTGCAGTGCCCTTCCACCAAGCCCAAATTAAGGCCTTTGAAACCACATAAAACTTCTTGTTGTGCACCATTTCACAATTTTATCACTTAAGGGAGAAATTAGGTATTTGGCACTTTTTATGAAGAATATTTGCTATCCAAGTGCTATGTGAGCAAGTGTGAGGGACGTTCATGCATTTATAGGGCAAAATCGTGAGTTTTTTGACCTTTTTTTTCTGACTTTTTTTGTGTTTTTCATGTTTCACATTTTTAATATATCTGGTGAGTTTTTTGTTAAACTCGCTGAGTTTTTGACAAGTACTTGCCAAAAACTCGGCGAGTTTCTTTGGCAAGTAAATGGCGCTAAAACTTGTCATCTGTTTGACTCGGCGTTTTCTGTGAGTATGCCATCTATGTCTTGAATAATTCCAACAGCTAATTTTTTAACACATTGTTTACTTTAACCATCAGCATACCAAAGATTGATTGAATGATGGAAGAAATGAATTTAAACATTTAACATCTTTTGTGATTTAAATGATCAGCCTTATGGATGCAATCAAGGATTGCCTTGCAAACTTACTTAGGAAGGGCTCCAATTTATGTTGTTTTATTAGGATTCAATTGCATAGTTTTTGAATAAAATACATTGATCCATATTTCATAAGTAGTGGTCAATGTGTTTGACTCAAAAACCATGCAGCTGAATCCTGCTAAGACAACATAATTTGATACACTGCAAAAAAAACCTTGTACTCATTAAGGGGTCCAAGTATTAGACTTTGATCAAGCGGATTGATGTCGTTGGAACAAGCATTATTGTTAAAGGGGAATGCTCTTTCAAGAGAAGCACAAATTCAAATCTCACATACTCTAATGTAAAAGGTGGATGCTCCAATTGCATGCTTGTGGGTTCTTTTGTCTCTCTAGTTGAAAAAAATGGGGGCGAAGGCTTTTATCAAGTGTACCTCCTGCCTTTATATTTAAGAATAAAGTGAAGTGGATTGATGTCACAACCATTGGTTTAATAAATAATGCGACAAAATATTTGTGAGACATAGTGGTGGAATGTATCGCTTGCTTGACACATCTGAAGTGATATGGGTTTGGATGCATTTTTGTTGGCAACTAAAGATTTTTCGCCAACTTTTATGTTAAAAGTTCTTACTGCCATTTTCAAGGACAAGCTCAACCATTATGTCTTTGATTTGACAAGTATGATTGAACAAAGTAAGACTTGAATAAGTATGCTTCTTGTAAAAACTGTGTAATATTTTTTGAATCAACGTTTCAGATCAAACTCCATGATCCATCATTAGAATGAGGCAAGCATATTTTTTGTTCTATTACAGAATTAGGTCCTTAAAAAGGGAGGGAGAGAGCCGGGGGGCGGGGGAGGGCGGGGGGTGGTTTGTGCAGAGTTCAAGAACCCCAGGGGACTTTAGAAATGATAAAAACAAATTAGATAAAAGAGAAAAATGAAAATTAAAGAATAGTATAAATATGTTAAACGGAGAGAAAATTGTGAATTTATTGCAGAGCATTATGATAAATAGTAATGATATTCCTATGATATAAAAATTTATTAAATTATAGGGTGAGTATTTCAATTTGAATGAAGTCAATATTATGATGAAATTTATCAACAAGTTAGTGATAGTATGACTTGACAATGCTCATTGTTGGTCAAATAAACATTGACCATAAGGATGAACTAAAGTTTAGAAGTGTGGGGATTGGATAACCAAGTCTTAAAGTTTTCAAGTTGTAACTTCTTTGATCAACTGCAGTACATGGCATTCTTGCATAGAATGTTATGCAATTGTTAAGTTATATAGAAAGCTTCTGGTTAAAACTATATAGGATTTTTTGTATCAATGTTTCAGATCACTGGTTGTGATCCAAAATGTTGATAAAAAAAATCCTGCCTCATATCCTCATCTTGATGATAGATCGTTGAGTGTGATCCAAAACGTTGATACAAAAAAACCTACGTAGTTTTAACCAGAAACATTCTATACATTCTAAAAGGACTGCAGAAATATCATGTCTTTAATTGTTAAGTTACCAATCTTGCTATTAGTATGGGATTGGGTATAATGGTTTGCCATTATTTTTCTTAGGTTTAGTACATCTTGGGTACAGTCAATAAAAAAATAGGAAATATATATATATATAACTATATATAACCAAATAAACATATTTAACCATAAAAATAATGGTATAGAATAAACAAAATCTATACAAAATACTATTAGTATATTGATAATTGATAATTCAATGCCAATTGTCGAATGATAATATGATAAATCAATATGGTTTAAATTTTATAGCACCTGTTTAGTAGTCAGCTTGTAAGCTATACAATGCTCATGGAAACTCAATAAAATCATCATATTTTTCATCTGATCACTTGATTCATTAGAATTGCAATCAATGCCAGTGCCAGTCCCACTGGCTGTGATATGTAGGTACTACATAGAAGTCTGTTGCCTCTCCTCATTGTGGGAGTAAATGGTGACACCCAACACCCCCAGGAATAGTTGCTAGACCAAAACCACTTCCACAAGAGAGAGAATGGCAAGAAAGCTTGCTTCACAATGCAAAATTGATTAATGGTTGAATATGATTGAATTGATATAAATGTACAAGAGATGCCTTGCTTATATAGGCAAAGTTGAGATGTAGTAATGAACATGATGTTGACAAATGTCATAATCCTATGACATGAGACAACTAACAACCTAATCACCTAGGAAATGATGCAATCTAGCTAGATAAGATAAGTTCTAGAAAAGCCAACTAAGACTTCTAGAAAAAATCTTTTTCCTAAGTAAACTTAATCATGTGAATATGTCCCCTAATTACCTAGTGAATGAATTATCTAGGTATAAGACATTTATTCACACCAACACTCATTATGTTGTCAAGATGTGCAACAAAATCATCCAAATAGGGATGCTTTGATTGTACATCTCAACACATCATCACACCTTTACTCAACCTTCTTGTGAGGTGAAAGTTGGAACGCACATACATCAAATCTGCTGCCTTTTTGGTTGCCAACTGAATGTGCTTAATTGAGTAGATAAAATAGTATGTAATCCAGTTCCACCTAGCTGAAAAGGAGTCTGCAACCTATAGAGGTAAATTCCATACATAATAAAAAATTGAAATTAAAAAGGAAAATTAAAAAAGAAAAACGAGTTAAATAATATACCTGTGATAAAACTTCGATGGCAAGAGGTTTTAGGTATGTGGTTACTTGACCATGAAGAGACCACAATGTATAACTGTCCTCTAAGATTATGACTTGTTTAGACTGTAAATTTACTGAACTCCCTGACAATAATGTTCTTTATGTTTGGATCAAGGAAGACTACTAGTACTGAATACCACCTTCTATCCATCCATTGCTAATGTCAAATCTTTGTATGATGGCACCTTTATTGTCAAATGTAATGTCCCTTTCCCGCTGGTGAATAATTTTGAAGGGATTTTTCGAATTGTCTATTTCCTGAGATTAGAAATAAATCAAAATTTAAGGGAATAATTCAAATAATTAAATGGGGGTTTTAAAAAGCTAAAGTCAGATGTTAATATTTAATTATTCTTGGAGTTCTTTAAGTGGGTCGCTTTAAGTGACGATTCCCTCTCTCTAGGCGATTACCATGGTGATAAATAAATCAGAAGAGATAATAATTAAGCCTAAGTCTCTATCTTGCAGCTAAGTGCGATTATGAGATTGGGACAACTGTTGATTTTTTCCAAAATGGACTCGAGCTCACTGAGGGAAAACAACAGCTTTTGTGAAGAAAGGATGGGCAACTCCAAATTTGTTAAAAGGCTCGATTGGAAGGAAGGCGACATTCAGAAATTATTCCTGTTTTTTTATTCATGCATCGAGCAATGAAGGAAGATCTTTACCAGGACGAAAACCCTGGCCTTAAGATGATTGGGACGAAAACCCCAAATCATTAGGCGATTGAAGCAGTTGCCGTATCCACAGCCAAAGGAAAACTAATAAGAAATTCGTGAGTTCTTTGGGCTGCAGTTAATTACTATCTGTCTGCCAGATGCTGCCATATGAGTTGGACGATTAATAGAAGTCTATCGGGCCTCTTTATGCAAGGTCGAGCTCCATAAGCAGGGACGCGTCATTAAGACTGGGCCATCGTTTCATCTAGTAACAACCTGAATCATCACTTAACAGCCACGTGAGAAGTTTAGTGCATGTTTTGAAAGAGATTTAGAATCGTTGCTGCTCTTTCAGACTCCCATTGGTGTGGGCATGACATTTCAGAGTAAGGCGCATCAAGGACATCTACAACAGTTCTGTAACATCACCATGTGAAGTTCTGGGCACTGGGGATGCTGATTTGATGGTCGCTTCAAGGCACATTAACCGAGCAAACTAATCTGGGAGTATTTCATTTCATTTTGGGGAATTGCATGAGGCTCACACATGTTGGATGTGACCTTATTTCCTAGTTCTATTTGATTCCAGATTGCTGTTGACAAACATCAGTCCTGTGTTGCATTTCCAGGTTGGAAACAATCGCTAAATATTGCTGTCATTTAATGCTAGGGTCTGATTGCATATATATACTTGAGCTAAAGCATCTGTAATGTATTTCTGAGTGGTTAGTTGTCTACTGTTGAGGTTCTACCTGAAGTTTCAGTCTGCCTGTGTTGGCCAATATTTATCTTGTGTTTCAGGTGTCTAGTAAACTGAAAGTATAATTTCTTTGTTGCCATCTATTCTATGTTATGATTAATCTTGTTCTCAGTATGTATAAGTTATGATGAACCCAGCATGTTTAAGTTGTATGACTGTAGTTCAAAAGACAATAAAATGTTCAATAATCTCATCATGCAACACTCAGATTATGTCTCCTTAATTGACAAATGGAATATGTCAATTTAAGAACGAAAAATTATCGTCAAACCTAGCAGGGTTAATTCTGTGGTATCAGAGCCAAGAATCCTGCCAGCCTGTTGAGGATTCATTATTGCATGTCAGTTTGGAGGATACCCAGAACGTTGCATGTTGCCTTTTTGATTAGTTGAGAAATTGGGTGATTGCATGTCACATAGATATTTCACTAGAAGTAGGGCAGGACAATAGGAAGGAGGGTCTGAACTTAACCCAATTGATTCCGATATGGGGCATCCACAGGGGAATTTGAATAATCAGCTTGGCAATTTCTTGACCGACTTTGCCCAGCAGCAGCAACAAATGCTACAGCAGTTTCAGGATCATATGATTACAGCCATGGGCCAAATGAGAGTAGATTGTGCTAGATTGAGTAGATCAAGCAGTGGCCATAGCAGAAGTGATGCTGGTCATGAGGATTGTGATAGAAGAACCACTAATGCTGTTAGGACAACAAGCACAAGGTCTGACTGACCTTTATGTCCTATATTTGTGACAAGACAACTTGAAGTGGAGGCCATTCTGGAGTTGGAGGAAGAAACAAACATCACTATTGATGTCATGGTGGCCTATGATGAATACAGAGCTCTTCCACCTGATGTGAGGACGTTAATCAATCTAAATTAGTTTATGAATCAGCGGAAAGATAAGGCTAGAGCCAAACTGGACGGGCAAAAAAGGGATCTTAGAAGGCAAACTGGTTAAGGTACTTAGCCTAAGGAATACAAGGAAGCACTAAATAAAATTCCTTTACCGACCTTCGATGGAAGCGGGAAGATAAGTGCCAGTTGATGGGTGCACAAACTTGACACATTCCTGTCCTTGAAACCTATGGAGGAAGAAAAGGCTATACAATTTGCTACGGTGCATCTTGAGGGTGTGGCATAGGATTGGTGGCACCATGGGTTAGTACCATAGGATCACGCCTTGGTACATTCTTATGAGGAGTTTGTCAATAAATTGATTGCACGCTTTGATTGGAAGGATATTGAGGTTTACTACAGGGATTTGGCTCAGCTAAAGCAGATTGGACATGTTGAGACTTACATCAATGAGTTCCAAAAGATAGCAGTCATGGTTCCCAATATGTCAGAAAGGCGAGTTACTATGCTGTTTGTTGAGGGTCTGAGTGACAGATTGAGGGGTTTAGTGAAGGCTCATAAGCCTAGTACACTACATGACACCATTGGCTTGGCCCTTGATTTGGAGACTACACCTCCCTTTCAGCCACAGAAAAGGACCTCTAGTGAATTACAGTCAGAACAAAAGGATTCCAATCAGCCCAAGCCTACACAACCTATGTTGGATTTTAAAACAAGGAATGCGCTACATAGGAAGGGGTTGTGTTTTACTTGCAAGGAACCATGGAACTCAAATCACAGGTGCCTTGGAAAAGGCAAGGTGCATTACATTGAGGTCTATTCTGATACTAATGAGGAGGTTGACACAAGTTCAGATAGTGATCATAAAAAGCAACCACACAATGATACCAACACATGAGAAATAGCTTATGGTACTATGGTGACACTATCAGGAGTTCCTAAGTATCATTCTTTTTGAGTGGGAGGAGTTCTTAAGGGACAACGGATCACTTGTTTAATTGACAGTGGAGCTACTCACAACTTCATTGACGAGGGATTGGTTTTGAGGAAGGGACTATAGGCTGAGGAATTTCCAAGTTTTAGAGTTACATTGGTTGACGGATTTAGAATGAGTTGCACTAAGAAGGTTCCTCAGTTGAGTGTGTAGTTGAATGATTATGTGGTCACTAATGATTTTTATGCTGTTGGGATTGGTGAACCTGATGTTGTTTTGGGCATCTAGTGGCTACATTCACTCGGGAGATATATACAGGATTTCCAATGGATGGAGCTAGAGTTCACAGTAGATGGGAAGAAGATTGTATTGAGATCTTTAGTAGATGGTGCTCCAAGTGTAGCGACAACAAAGAGGATGGAGGCTCATTTTATGAATGATGAGGTAAATGATTCTATATGTTGCATGACATTTTCACTTCCAACTATGAGTCATCATCCTTATGTGGATTTGGAAAGCATGATAATCAGAGTAGCGCAGCGGTCTTTTGCAAAGACTAAGATATGTGATGGTGAGTTTTAAGATTGCATACTGAGGATCATTATACTACTTTCCAGGAGGGACAAGCTGATGTCATTTGTAGATCTCTTGTAATATAGCGTTCCAGATAACAGAGTTTGCAGATTTCAGAGACTGATATGGGATCCTGGAAGTTGGTGTTGGGTATGCAGATACCGAGTGCTTGGGACAAGCAATCTTCGGGAAGGGAGGACTATAATGTCCCTTTCCCGTTGGTGAATAATCTTGAAGGGGATTTTCTAATCTTCTATTTCTTGAGATTAGAAATATATCAAAATTTAAGGGAATAATTCAAATAATTAAATGGGGGCTTTAAAAAGCTAAAGTCAGATGTTAATATTTAATTATTCTTGGAGTTCTTTAAGTGGATCACTTTAAGTGATGATTCCCTCTCTCTAGGCGATTACCATGGTGATAAATAAATCAGAAGAGATAATAATTAAGCCTAAGTCTCTATCTTGCAGCTTTGTGCGATTATGAGATTGGGACGATTGTTGATTTTTTTCAAAATGGACTTGAGCTCACTCAGGGAAAACAATGGCTTTTGTGAAGAAAGGATGGGCAACTCCAAATTTGTTAAAAGGCTCGATTGGAAGGAAGGCGACATTCAGAAATTATTCCTTTTATTCACGCATCGAGCAATGAAGGGAGATCTTTACTAGGACGAAAACCCTGGCCTTCAGATGATTGGGACGAAAACCCCAAATCATTAGGCGATTGATGCAGTTGCCGTATCCACAGCCAAAGGAAAACTAATAAGAAATTCGTGAGTTCTTTGGGCCGCAGTTAATTACTATCTGTCCGCCAGATGCTGCCATATGAGTTGGACGATTAATAGAAGTCTATCGGGCCTCTTTATGCAAGGTTGAGCTCCATAAGCAGTGACGTGTCATTAAGACTGGACCATTGTTTCATCTAGTAACAACCTGAATCATCACTTAGCAGCCACGTGAGAAGTTTAGTGCATGTTTTGAAGGAGATTTAGAATCGTTGCTGCTCTTTCAGACTCCCATTAGTGTGAGCATGCCATTTCAGACTAAGGCGCATTAAGGACATCTACAACAGTTCTGTAACATCACTGTGTGAAGTTCGGGTCACTGGGGATGCTGATTTGAGGGTCACTTCAAGGCACATTAACTGAGCAAACTAATCTGGGAGTATTTCATTTCATTTTGGGGAATTGCATGAGGCTCACACATGCTGGATGTGACCTTATTTCCTGGTTCTATTCGATTCCAGATTGCTGTTGACAAACATCAGTCCTGTGTTGCATTTCCAGGTTGGAAACAATTGCTAAATATTGCTGTCATTTAATGCTAGGGTCTGATTACATTTATATACTTGAGTTAAAGCATCTGTGATGTATTTCTGAGTGGTTAGTTGTCTACTGTTGAGGTTCTACCTTAAGTTTCAGTCTGCCTGTGTTGGCCAATATTTATCTTGTGTTTCAGGCGTCTAGTAAACTGAAAGTATCATTGCTTAGTTGCCATCTATTCTATGTTATGATCAATCTTGTTCTTGGTATGTATAAGTTATGATGAACCCAGCATGTTTATGTTGTATGACTGTAGTTCAAAAGACAATAAAATGTTCAATAATCTCATCATGCAACACTCAGATTATGTCTCCTTAATTGACAAATGGAATATGTCAATTTAAGAAAGAAAAATTGTCGTCAAACCTAGCAGGGTTAATTCATCAAAGCCAGTATCCTAGTGTTGTAAAACATTGGAGTTAGAGCAAAGGCAAGGAGATGCAATGGGTGGTCATTTTATTCCACTATGCAATAAGAATTCTTTCCTTACATTTAAAAAATGTTTTAGAGGGTTCTTGTTCTTTTACTACTATAATGCCTTCTATTTTCTTGACCATGAACCCAATGCAATCATAGGTTTTGACTAAAGCATAGCTAATATTTATCAACGAATTTCATTGTACTCATAATGGGAAGAATGAAACTCAACAAGTAGTCCATACGAGGCCATTCATCATCATCTAGGATCAATGCTTTCACTTCCCGTGTGCATGATGTATGAATTACAAGATGTATGAAATGTATTGATCACAACATCATTTACTTTGCTTTTTTAAATCAATGGAAATAAAGTAAAATTTCTTTAAAAATAAAAATTCGTAGCGAATTTAAAAGGTTCTTGCTCTTTTATTACTATAATGCCTTTTACTACCATTATAAGTCTATTTAAAATTTTAGCCATCTTCAATAGCTCCAACTTTAAGAAAGACCCGAAGATGGCTTGTGACATATGATGATTAGTGACAAAATTTTGTCATGTAAATCTTTTTTATCCACTCAGTCTTGGTGATCAACTTTTGGATCATTAGGTTGAGTGAATGAACAACAGATAATGTCCAAAATATATGGCTGTATCTCACTTCAATCAACAACATATGGCTTTGCAATTTTTAGCACTGTTCACTATAATTTGGATAATGTTTTGAGGCCCTACAAATTCAGTGGATTGAATGAGAATGCTGATGAATTTCACATCTTTCACTTCCCCCTCACAATATATTACCCTCTAAAAAACATTGCCCCATTGGGGCACACTATAATCATATTAGTGAAGGGCACATTTTTGCAATCTTTCCATCCATAAAAAATTATGGACACCTCTATTTTGATCCAAGAATCTCGAATGGGTTGCAATAAATTATCTACACGTTTCCTTTTCTTGGCCAATAAGGTGGTGCACTCCTTTCACATTTTACCTTGGGGATGTGTCTTGGGAATTTTTCTCTTGTTCCCCCATTTGGGAACATTTGGAGAACACGGATAGAATTTCCCCTCCTAGTCCTCAATTTTAATTGTTATGGGGAACATTTCCAAGACATCTCTCCAAAGTGAGGGGTGCTTTCTAGGACCTTGCCCTTCTGCAAAGACTTTGTGGGGATGACTAATGTCCTAGGGATGTTAGGACATCCCTTGTCCTTGTTAAATACAAACCCTTAAAAAAATGTAAAACAAAAAAGCAAAAACCTAGCCCTCTATGAAGGTGCACTCCAATGTAAAAAAGAAGGGTTATTTCACTCTCCAAAACCCTAGCCTACATTCTTATTAATGTTTTCATCATTTGTCATTTGCATTGTTATAATTTACTTTTACAAACGAGGAGGAACAACATGCATCATGGAGATCCTTGTGGTCTTGAAGCCTTTAATTTGGGTTTGGTGATGAAGGCTTTGCTTCTCAACCTTGTTGGGTGTTTGCACCCCGAGACCCTTGCTTTGGTATTAGGAAACAAAAAATAAAGCTTGTTTTATGTTGTGGTAGATGGAAAACAACTTTGTTTTCCTTGATTAAATCTTTGAGTAATTGAATTCCATTTATATTTTTGGTTTGCTAAGACAATCTCAATTCCAAGTAATGCTATAATGATATAAGCCATTTTGATTTATAATTAACATTTATGATTTGACAATTGACATTGAAATGTCAATCATTAGCCATGTTCTCAATTTTGCATTTAATTTTATACATCTTTGTGCAATATATATATATATATATATATATATATATATATATATATATATATATTGTCCCCCGAGCACCCCTTGTCCCCAAAATCTAGGAATTTTTTTTGCCATTCTTGAAACCTCATCATTGCATCCCCCATCCCTTGTCTTGGAAACTTAGAGAAACTCTACCTTTTCTTAGTTAGGTCCTGTGTAGTGTGTACCCTTTAGTGATCTCATTGATTCTCTACACCATTTGTCATCAATGTGGTGTCTAATGTCCCCATTTTAAGCCATATGGTTTCGTGAGCTTTTGGCTAGTTTCCGAATTTTCTTGTAAGCTTCTAGGTGAGCTGGGGAGAACTCCAAAGTTCTTGGAGAGTACAATTTCAACCTTTTTTGGTTTCCATTGTTGGCATTGAGCTCAATGGGTGTTCTGGATTACAATGACGCTTTTAGAAGTGTTTTTGGCCTCTTGGGGTGTTCTCAAAACTTCTTGGAGACAATGTCTATTTTTAGTAAGTCTTCGAATTGGCACCTGTCATAATTCCTCAGCCTCAGTTGTATCTTGACATGATCAGAATTGGATTCCGAAACCTTGGCAATGGTTTCCACAACTCAGATGGCGTATTTAAAATATACACTTATGCTTATAATGTTAAATGTTAAAATATTTGCTAAGTGTTATATTTTATTAAAGTGACTTTTGCACGTAATGAATTATTTGACTTCAAAAAGAAAAGTTTTTTAACAAAAGCAACAAAAAGCAAAAAAGTATTTTTTCGAAAAAGCAACGAAATATCTATAGGAGGAGGTTTGGGGCTCTCATTTTTCACATGCAGAAGAATACACATAACAAAATGCTGCCAGATTGAACCTGCAAGTTCTTCCAAGATCGATTGAGGACAAAAACCCTCGTTTGATCATTGGTTTCGGATCTAGAAGACGATCCTAGCTGGTTTGGTGTGGTTCCATTCAGGGATCACCATTGTTATTCACAATGTTGCAGATTCCAGGGTTATAGAGATAAAGATTTTCATTGTGTTTTGACTTGGATATTTTGGGAGTTGTTTGGAAGACTTTCTGAAGAGCCTTAAGCTGGCCATATCATTTTCAGACCTAGCTATACCATATTTAGGGTTGGCTGTACTATCTTTGCAGGTGTTTGGGGTTTGATGATCGCTTACTTTCAATAACAGTGCTGTTCTTATTACTTACTGGCCACATAGACCCTGCTGGGCGAATATCTGCTGTGTTGGAGGCTGTACTACCCCTTTGCAGGCCGTACAGGGTACTTGTTAGGCATGGCATGAGGCATTCTAGGATCAGGTGTTACTTTTTTGAGAGTTCTCTAGAGTCAGTGGGAGGCATCTAGGCATTTGTATTCATTTGCAGGTGTATTGGTAATGAATACATGCAGTTTGAAGGTGTTTGGAATTAATTACTAAGTCACCCCTGCTTCCAGTGCTTAAGTTTATGGACTGTGTATGTCTGAAAATCAAATGTCAGACTGCTACTTGCAATTCTCCTTATCAGCTGAGTGTGTTTATTGTTGCTGGGATTGTATAAATAGATTGGTGACCATTGGAAGGTGTCTTCGGCATGGCTGGAGGTTGTTATCAGAGGCTTTCCTTGTTGATTGGGTTTGCAACAGTCATTTGGCATCTTTTACTGCATAGCAAGTTTTTCTTGAGAAATTTGTTGAGTAATCAGACAAAACTCATTGCTGAATTTACTTGCAAGTAACTCAGCCAACAATTTGTCACGTGAGAACTCATGAGTCTGCTAGTTTTAAACTATGCTCCTAACTGAGAACTTGATGAGCAATGAATATGGAGATTCTTGAAAAGAACTTGATGAGCACTATTGTTAATCATGGGTTTGGGGTGAATGTGCCATCAGAAGATGCCTTGAGAAGCTTGGGAAAGTCTTCTATTACGCCATTGACTAGCCAATTAGTAGGAGCTAACCAACAAGGTATAAAAGTGCTGGGATATTAATGGCACAAAAGGTAAAAAGATTAACTTAACCATCTTTATTGAATTTTGTGGTCACCTTGTTGTGTAAAAGGATATGTGATGCATTATTGGGTCATAGTTGGCTAATTCAACTAAGGTTGATCATACTTGGAAAACAATGTACTGTCCATTGAAAATAAAGGTAGGAACTATATAATAGATCTAAAAAATCAAGCAGTAGCACAGAACCAACCCCCTTGAATTCATTAGACTTAAGACTCTAAAGAAGATTGTTTAGAAGAAAGTAATAGATTGCCCATTGAGTTGAATGCTGAAGGAATCTTGGAGCTCCAATTGTGCCATGAAGATGAGATGCATACCCTTAATGGTCTATTCCATTAGCAAAGGGGAGGCTATAAAGTGTATGAGTCTAATTGCAATTTTATTGAAATAATGGAGCTTGATTCAGACAGAGATGAGTAGAAACAAAATATGGCTTTGTACCATTGAGTTTCTCCAAACCATCAACATCAATGTTAGCAATTCCTTGTGAATTACAAAAAAGTTAAAACAAAGTTAGGGATGCTAAGAGTTTGAAAATGTAGTTGACATGAATTTTAAAGAGTCAACTAGAAAAAGTGAGAATAATATTAGCATAGAAGGTGAAGTACAACCTCTTAAAGTACAACTGGTTGTGAATACAATTACCCTCAATGAAAAGAAAGTCATGGTGAAGTGGTAAATGGATTTAAAATAGAGGGCGCTTTTGCCAATAAAGAGGAGGAACTACTGGCTGATCTGTAAAAAAGGAGGGTATCCTTCACATGCTATTATCAACTACGGGTATTGTTAGAGTAAAACCTTGCAACAACCTTTAAAACATTGTTCTACCACTAACAAATGGTTAATTATGCAGTGTTTTCTTGTTCAATCAGACTTGCAACATAGAAATGAGAGCATAACAAAATAAACAAGAGGCCATGAAACTCATACGCACAGACACGAGCTTATAGCTGTAGAAACCATAAAACAGGGAGAAAACTCTAGGAAGAGAATAGGGCATACACAAAGCTCAAGAATGGTCTAAACCAGCTCCAAACACTTGCACTTTGTCTCAACAACTCCAATACTCTAATCCTCTATACCAAATCATGGGAAAATGAATAAAACGAAGGTTACAACGAGGTTTTGAAACTTTCCTGTGCTTATCACAAGGAACAACAACACTTACAAGATGCCTATGTCTCTCCAATAACCTCCTACACTTGAAGAATGGAAGACCAAATTTCAAAAAGAGGATTTGATAATTGCCTACATTTTGGTGAAATCATTGCTTTTGCTAGACCAGTGATTGTGCATTCATTGCCTTAGATGGTGAATTTGCTGCTTGTACAAACCGACAAATTCACTAAAACAATTTTTTTGTGTCATTTGGAGGTCAACAACTTCATTTTGAAGTCTCCTAGAGATGTCCCATATTGTCCCAAACATGAGACATCCCATACCATCCCAAACACCCTCTTGACTTAATGACAATCCCAACATCAATGTACTTTCAAATTGGAGGGACAATCTTTAGTTGAGTGATCCACAACTTGGCATATATAACAAAATAGCTTTTTAGGACAATTAGTTTTGGTGTGACCTAGTTTACAATGAGTACACCAAAGTTCTTTACCTTCTTCTTTTGTGTCCTTCAATTCTTTTATTATTCTTTGCATGTCTCTTTGAAGATCTTGTAGCAATCTAGATTCATTGTTACTTGAATTCGAATCCTATTCGCTTTTCTTTGAATGGCCAAATGGCTTACTTTCACTGTCTATGTCCATGGCCCATTTGTATGCATCCTCATATGATGAGGAAGGAACTATCATCATTTTCTTCTAAAGTGATGGTATCAACCTTTCAATAAATCATCGTTGTTTTAGTCCATTTGTTGGTTTCCTTTCCAATTGACTAACTCCTTGAGCCTCCTATTATAGGCTCAAATGTTCTCGTGCTTATGTTGTTGAGTATTATAGATTTATGTGAGGATCTCATTATCATCCCTTAGTAATTTGAACTCTTGTTCAACTTTAAATGCTTATAGTCTCTCCCATGTTTCTTTCTTAGTATTATGAAGGTCTATGTACCAATTTGTTGCCAATCCCCATAGTATGGTTGGAAAACACCTTAACCAATATCTATGGTTTATTTTCCCGTTTGTTGTCCATATGGTAATACAAGTTCTTCAATGTCTTAAGGGATCTTCGAATCCATATCCCCTAAATTTTGGTAGTTTTTGCCTCTTGATACTAGGACTTGGTAGAGGTGTCATCGTAGTTTGATGTGAGTGTAGTGCTTGAAAACTTCTCCTCAAGAAGTTCTAGTCAAGACATACCTTTGCTTCTTGGGCACTTTCATACAAGTCCAAACCCTTGACTCTTCCAAAGACCTTGGTAGTTTGGACTCCACTGGTTCCACCTTCAAATGCCCTTCTTCTTGCTCGAACCTTTAATCAGGTCGTCTTAGGCTCAATTTCATCTTTGACGAGCAATTCTTTGATGCCTTGAAGATAGCTTTCATCTACTTCCCAATCTTTGCTTGCCAAAGAGTTCTCTAACTCCGTTTCACTCTTAGGGGATTCAGTCATTTCCTCCAACAAAATTTGATCTATAAGATTGATGCATGATTCTTTAGGTTAAGGAAGATATCTGCTATCTTCACCCATTCTTCTTTCATATGGTTGTTTGTAGCAAGTTGAATGTTTTGATGTTTACGTTCTTGACTATGACTCCAACTTACACTCAAACTTCAACTTCCACTTGGAGTCAGGCTTTGGCTTTGAATTTGTATTGATGGAGTCTCTTTGGCTACTTCTTGTAGTCATCTGCTCTATTCTCTTTTGTACCCGAGCCTTAAAGATCATTTGATCTCTTGGTTTTGACCATGTTGTGGTCTCTTACTGCCTTTATTGGGGTCTAAGGGTGTTCAAATCTTAAATTGGACCCAACTTCTTTAAGACAATGAAACCCATGTTCACTCCTTTATTTGATAAGACTAGTACTTGCATAAAATATTAAATAATATAACTAGTAGTGCATACCAAATAGAGTAATAGAAGTATATTTTTATTTATGTGAAGTTCTTACATAAAAGTAAACAGGGATGATCAGCTAAGGATCATAATACTTTCCTTGACTACACAAAGTCTATTTAAAGAACCGATGGTTGTTGAGCAGAATAATGCATAGTTGGATAAAACAACTTCACGAAACATTACAAAGTCATTTTATGCTAACTAGAAAAGAGGTCAAAATGTGCAGATCATGTAAAAGCAACCTGCCAAGTATTCTATAAAAGTTATTAATCATCAAGGCATGCAAGCCATTCATCAAAGCAATGAAAAAAAGAGCATCTCATATCAAAGCATCAATTCTATCTAGAAGTCAAGAATGGCACCTCATTAGGGAAGTCCAATAAATACAAAGATAGATGCAAATCCTAAGCATATGTGACAACATCAAATCTCATATGGTGTAGCCAAACATTTTTAGAAGGTGTTTCACAGAAACATAGGCCTTGGTATGATAACAAGGCTATTCTATCAAAATTCATTTATTCATAACCCCTCCAGGCTGAAAGAGGTCCCAAACAAAGGCATCAAAGAATTAGAATATCCTCATCAAAACAATCCTATATCATCATGGATGGCAGCAATGTAAGGCCACCCGTCAAATCATAATACTTAACATATCCTCCAAGAATGGCTAAAGCTACCTGTAAGATACCATTGAATCATATGGAAAATGCTAGTGATAAAAAATTCTCCACCATCTAGTATTAAGAGATGACAAACCATGAAGATGCCATGTGCCAAATGAAGAAACTCATGTTGAAACTTGCCAAAAAATAGTAGGTCAAGTTAAAGAGCTGCTACGTACCTAGGGATATGATATTACAATGTACTTAGGTGGATGGAGATATTGACATGTGGCACACATCTCTTAAGTTAGTTATAATGGGTCATATGGATAACTTGTGTAATTAATTATATTAGGAAATGAGTGGTCATTAGGATCACCCCTCCATTGTATTATTAGGAGGTCTATATAAAGGAGTGACTATCATTGTAAGGATATGTGTGAAGTATGATATTGTATTTGGGATCTCTTGGAGATATAGCATGGCGTGACTTCTTCCATAAGGAGTATTGTACAGTGTTACCCTACCTCAAGGGTTTATTCTATTTTTGCATATATTGGATATTGGATATTGGGGCATCTTGGCCCATGAACATCTCTTGTGTTGTGTGATACACATTATTTTTTATATTATGTCCATTATTATATGTGTGGATCTTATCAAGAGCTATATAAATATATGTCCTTAACCAAGATAGCCTCTAAACCGAGTCTCTTCAAATTAATGCAAGATCATAAAGCACTTCTACTGATTCAAGAAGCAGGCACAACCTAACATAATGATAAACTTGTGAGATGGCACAAACATACAAGCACAAGGCCATCCATCATCAAATGTATTTATAGAACTCATAGATGATGAGAGGTGAAGGGCCCCATTGTTGTGGAGACACTTTTTTGTGGTTTCCTCAAACAGGAATAGAAGTAATTCCATGACACGGTGTCAATCCATCTGAAACCAATAATGGGTGGGGATCCAGAAACCTACCATGCTCTCTCAAAGAATGTGAGTATAGCTGCCACTTCAAGACATCTATTGAGGACTAGATGCATTCTCTTTTTAGAATGTTGATACTCATAAGGCTTAAGTATTGATGATGCATGTACTGTCTTTTACAATGAAAAATGACTTAATGGTTCACAGTCAGGGAGCATCAGGTGATTGTGTGGAAGATTCATGAAAACTATCTCCCAATGTAGCTTTAGAGTAAGTAATACTTGCTTTGATGGGTCTATCCACTTGCTGAATTAGATCAACAATTCCATGTTAATGTTTTTCAAGTCCTTGCCGTATTAACTTACACCTCTGTAAACAGTTCACTCACAGAAAGCCCTGGATTCTGGTTCAATCCACTCCGGATACAGGCACACTGTCTGGTTTGCTGTGGGTGTGGGTTTGGTGCATGATTTGCAGTCTGGATTTGTTCAGGTACATCCATGAATGTACCTAGTGGAATCTAGGTTGCAAATCTCTAATGTCATCCTTTCCATTACCAGCAGATAAGCAAAACACATCACATGGACTGCTGAAGGACTAATAGCCATAGTTATGGTAATGCAGGGCATTGTGTTAAAAAATGAACACAGATATAAAATGAGGCCGCGTATTAAATGTCTCATTAGAATGTCACATTATGTAAACAGTCCGCATCATTGGGTCTCATTAAAAGAAAGACTATGGCAATTTGCAAAGTAAATTGACTTACCAGGGGTTTGGAATGTGAAACAAAAATACCTACTTTGCCCACAATGAGTGATCGAAATGTCATAAATAGTACTAATATGCAAAAAGAGAGATCTATTTAAGGATGAAGTGGTACATAAAAAATATATGTTTCATAGCACATAGAAAATCTATATTTGGGTGCTCATAAAAATCTGCATTCAGTAAATGTGCCACAAGCCCTATTGCTCTATGTTACCGGAATCGGCCCTTTACCCTGCCGATTCCGGGTACGGAAACGTATCCAAACGGATGCGTGATAAAATCGTTGCAGATTCGAACAGGTAGCGGATTTTTTGAGCTGGAAACGTATGGCGTTTTTTTTGCCGTTTTCCTAATGACTTGGCATTTTTCGGTGTTTTCGATGCGTTTTTCACAGATTTCGAAACCTTTTTCAATGCTTCCAAATCTCAAAAACTCTAAACGTGTCCTCTTTTCACACGGTTATTTCTCTCCATCCTTTCACGGCGGCGTTTATTTGTCTGCGCCCAAAACTCAAAACCCTAAGCGATTTCTCTGCGGCTGTGTGGCTTCATTGTCTTCCAGTTTGAGTTGCAGGTGTGAGCATTGTAGGTGAGAGGTGCGAGCGTTGCAGGTGCGAATACCTTAAGCTTCAACCGTCGGACATTTCTACGTGCGTGCGTTCCTGAGGTATGTTTTCTTCAATCCTTTTTTTTAATTTTTACTTTCTATTTCTCTAAGTTTATAACTATATACTAAAATTTAAATTTTAAAACTTATTTATTATATTTAAAAAATTTAACAATGAATTTGTGAGCTTTGCAAATCAATTTTTTTTTTAATATTTTCTATAAATTATGAATAGTTTATACTTAGTTTATAAATCTTAAATTTATTTATTATTTTTATATTACTATTTATAAACTTGTTATTTTTAATTTTTATTATACATTTATAATTTATAAATTTTAATTTTAATTTTTAATTTATGATATAGGTAATAACACTTAGTATCCTTTATAATATTATTATTAATTTATTTAATACCATAATATTATATAATATTAATTATAATTTATATATATTATTATAATAGAATTAGTATTATAAATTTATAATAGTTTAAAATTTAAAATTAGTATTATAAATAATAAATTTATAATATTATTATATAATAATTGTAAATTATAATTACTAATTTTTTAGATTAATTTTAATTTTTAAATAATAAATTAATAATATTAAATATATTAAATCAAAATGTTAATTTAAATTTTAAATAATTTGTTTTTTTCTGAAATTAGAAATGGTAATCAATTTATCTATTTAAATATTTAGCATTTATTGTTTGATAATTCTTAATTGTTTTTGAATTTTTTACAGCATTTGCATTATGGCAACCAGTTCTACTTTTAAAACCGACTCAAATTCACCTCTATGGAAATATGTACAAGTGATACAACAAGTTAAAGGGGGAGGAACATTTGTTTGGATATGCAATCATTGTAAAGCTCAGTATACTAGCTCATACAGTCGTGTGAAATGCCATTTATGTGCCATTTCTCGAGAAGGAATCGCAATATGTGCAGGAGAAACTGGTAAAGGGTTACATCCTCACAAAGTAGCAACATATATTAAAGAGCAAGAGGAAGCAGATGCAAGAGTTGGTCGTGCCACAAACCATCCTTAGTTGAGAGGAGGAGGAAGTGGAAGTGGAAGGGGATCAAAGAGGCCTCCTCCTTCTCTAACACATAGTGACTTTGATGATATTGTAGTAGAGAGCCACCCATTTTTGGGTAGAAGTGATGTCTACCATTAATTGTATTATTTTGTTTTAAATGTTGAACCAATGAACAATGAATTCGATATAATTATATACCTATCATAACATTCAAGTTTTGAAAAATTGATATCAAATTAATTTAGTTTAATTGTATTTCGGATTTGTTATATTTATGGTAGATCTAAGTTTTGTTTAGCATATGCATGATATGTGGTATTCCAAATTTAATTCTTGTTTTTACTTTTTAGGCTGCAAATATGTCTATAACTATGATTTTTATATGTTTTATGTACGGATGTACCTAGACGTACCCACACCCAAAAAAAAAGAAGCCATACCGGCGTATCGTACCCGTACCCGTACCCACGTACCCGTACCCGATTCGGCAACTTAGCAGTATTGCTTCAATAGATTCATCATGTCTGTGTCACAGAGGTTTTTTATAGGGTTTGGGGATGGAAAATGTTTTTGGGGATATGGACAAAACATCTCCTCACCCCCCCTTGACATCTCACCAAAGTGGGGGACATTTCCTAGGACGTCCCCTGTTTTAGGGACTTTGTATGGGTGGCCTGCTGTCCTTGTGACGTCGTAGGATTTTAGGATGTAGCCTACAGCTGTCAGTTTAAGTCTGCAAAAAAATAAAAATCTCGACCTCATTTTTTAATATTTTGTTCTTTTGCTTATCATTTTCCTGTTAGTGATGTCTGCTTGGACATCCTTGCAATCTACCAAATCTTGGAGTCACAAAGGGTTGGTAATAAATGGCATGCTTGAGTCTCCGGTAACTAAAATCTACAACAGGCCAACAATGGATTGCAGAGTCAAGGAAAATATATGGCAAGTGGGTCAAGGTCTACGGAGCAAGGTTTGGCTATGAATTTGAAGCAATACTTTAACAGTGCATTTATTGTTGGTTTGGTGTGTACAGTTATAAATCTGAAACATCATAAAAAGTTAGAAGACCTTTTTGCTGATACTTGAATCATCATCAGAATTATATTTGTTAGGCTGAGAAGCAGCTTGGATACATTTAGCAAAAGGATCATTGGAAAGTTGATGACATAAACCAGTGGTTCAACATCAGGCTCTGCCAATCTATCTGATTTAGATGAATGACTGGCAAGCATGAGAGAAGAATTTCAAATGTTGTCTACAAAGGTGTGAGTCTGTAAGACTATAATAGATTCCAAATAATCTAGTTCACATTTTTTTTGGATCTGGGTTCATTAAAGAGTGCTTGGACTTTGCAGCAACATTCAATAGCTATGTTCTGCTTGAGAAACCATTGTTTCAACATCAGGCTCTACCAATCTATTTGATTTAGATGAATGACTGGAAAACGACATGAGAGAAGAATTCCAAATGTTTCCTGAAAAGGTGTGACTGTTGTAAGACTATAATAGAGTCCAAATATTCTAATCCACACGTTTCTTTATCTAGGTTCATTAAAGAGTGTTTGAAGTTTGCAGCAATATCCAAACTACATGAGAGAAGAATTCTGAATGTTTCCTAAAAAGGTGTGACTGTTTGTAAGACTATAATAGAGTCCAAATATTCTAATCCACGTGTTTCTTAATCTGGGTTCATTAAAGAGTGTTTGAAGTTTGCAGCAACACCCAACAGCTATGTGCTGCTCGAGAGACCATCATTGATATTGGATATCTTCTTTTCACTTTAAGCTATTTTTAATTAAAATTTTAAAATATAAATATTTATAATATTATTTTATTAGCCATCTCCAAAATATAGGAAATTTTCTGCCATCCCTGAAACCCTATCATGATGTCTCCCCATACCCCTACCTCAAAAACTCAAAGCAACACTGATTTTATCTTCCCAATCATCATAATTGTGCTCGTTGAGCATCACTTCAGAATTTGAAGCCATAAATCTGTTCTCAGCATACGATCAGATGAACTCAAACATAAAACATTCCCCACCAATGTGTGGAGCTCAGTGAAAATTTTGCAAGGCTTTAAGTGAGATGAAAAACATGACTTGTATTACCAAGTTAAAGCCTTTGAAATACATTTAAGAATAAGTTCAACAGGTTAAGCTGCCTTTTCCAGCCTTTACTTTTTGCTTCTTTTTTGATAAGGTTCTTCTCTTCATCTTTTGTAATGTGCCACAACCCCATTACGTCAATAGATTTGTCATGTCATCTTTCCAATGATTATTATTGCGTTCATTGTGCATCACAACATTAGAACTTAAAGTCACATTTTTTGCTCTTAACAAATTGTCAAATGAGCCCAAAATCTAAAACAATTTCCATCAATTGATAGATATTGGCGACACCTTTGGAATGCTTTGAACAAGATGAAAAACTAAGCTTGTATGACGAGTCAAACCTTGTGGAATATTGGCCACCAAAAAAGTACAAAATAGGGAAAAACTAGGATGGTTCCAAGAGTACCTCCAAAAGACCTATCCATCATCAAATACCAAAAGCAATCAAAGTAAACACTAGTGCGTAAATCTTAAAAATTGGGAAAGACAACAAAAGATACATGGAAGAGGATTCAATATGTAGAACATATGGCCTTATGAAGTCGAATATCAAAAGTGCGATTTGAAAAGCCTATAGGGGTTATTTTTAATCTTTTGATGCTTTGAAAACAAATTATTCACTTAGATAGCATTTTTCATGGACACAATTTGTAATAGTTTATGTAAACCTTAGGGATACTCAGAGATGTGTCCTTGGGCCTTTTTTGGGAGTCTTTGACCTTGTAACATCTAGAGTATGCAAGGATTCCTAGGAAATGTCGTGATGACTATCCTTGAACCCCTAGTCAAATTGGGTATGCCTTGGAAACACATTCTAGGGATGTAGGGATGCCTCAAAAACACTTATTGGGCCATCTTAGACCCTTGGCTAGACTAGGTATGTTTCAAAAATGGCAAAGAAAATCTTGGAAATGTCACCAAAGAATACTAAAACAAACTTCCTTAGCTGCTCTCTAAAGATATGATTCATACAAGACTGGAATGTAGCTGGAGTATTGGTTAACCCGAAAGGAAATAGGCATAACCAAGAATTCGAAGTGTCCATAATGGCATCTGAAAGCTGTTTTGTGAATATCTTCATCCCTTACCTTGATTTGGTGATAACCATGCCTCAAGTCAATTTTCAAAAAATATATTGCTCCATGTAGTTCATCAATTAGCTCATTGATCTAGGGTTTTGGATACTTGCTCTTAGTGGTCTTCTAATGTAGTGCCATCCTCCTTTTTCACTAGCAATACCAATGAGGCAAAAGGACTAGAGCTAGGACATATGAATCCCAACTCCAGTAGCTTCTTAGTGGCTTTCTCAATTTCCTCCTTGAAAGCTCTTGGGTGGTGATACGAAGTAACCATGAAAGGCTTAGAACTTGTCTCAAGCTTTGTGTGCTCAAATCCTCTATTAGGAGGCAATCCATGAGGCAAGTCACTAAACACTCTACCATGCCTATCCAATATACTCTATATCTCAATTGGATAAGATCTCTTACCCTCGTGTGTGGAAGTATTTCTTATAGATCACTGAGCCACCCACTCAACTGTTCACTTTGGGAAGGCTCTCTCCATCCTCTTAGTTGAAATCTTTGTATGAGCACCATTGACCATACCACAAAGTACAACCATCATACCATCATGATGGAATTTCAGCTCCATGCTTTTGAAATTTTGGGATATTTCCCCAAGGGAATGAAGCAACTGTACTCCTAACATCAGATTTGTTTCCCCTATACCAATTATGTAGAAATCATTATACTTTGTATGTACCTAGTGTAATGTCTAATCCTTTGACCCTCTTGGTGCATGGTATAGTATTTCCATTCACCATCGTGACATCAAATCCTTGAAATTCTTTTGTAGGTAGCCTCCTTTGTCTAACCAAACTCTCATCAATAAAGTTGTGGGTTGCTTCACTATCAATCAAAACTATCACCTTTTGTCTCTTCAGTACCCCCTAAACTCTAAATGGGTGGTACCTGGGTGCACCTGAAAGTGCAGCTAAAGTTCTACTAGTAGCCTTCTCCCCTTCAAGTACTTTCGCCTCTGCTTCTTCCTCCTCTAGTACTGACTTTGACTCTTCTGCTTCTTCCTCATCATCAAAAATCACCTCTATATAATGCATCTGTCCTTTTGGGAGACAGTTATGTCCTGGTTCCCAATGCTCTTTGCATGAAAAGCAAAGTTTCTTTCTTTGGAGCTCATTTCGTGATCTCATCTCCTTAGTAGTTTTGGGCAATTCTTTGCTTTGGTAACTCTACTGAAATGATTTCTTTTGCTGCCTAAAAGTGGAGGTCTTTGGCTATCCATAAGGTGCTGATTTTGATTGCCGAAGAGGTGCTAATCTCTGCTGTCCTATGGCTGAATTCTGCCCCTATTAGTTGAAGTTTTGAGATCCAAGGACTTCTTAATAGCCTCCTGTAAAAATGTAGGATTTGAAGCTTTGACTAAGCCTCTAAGAGGTTCAATTAAGCCTTCAATAAATAATACCACCAGCTTCCTCTCTAAAACATCAGGTACCATAATTGAAAGTCTCTGAAAGTCAGCCACATAGGAATTGACTGTGTGTGGCTATTTGAGCTGAGCTAGTTCACAAAAGTGGATCTCCAGATCAACTCTGTCAAATCTCTCAATCAACTTGTCACTAAACTTGACATATAAATGAATATGATTGTGCCCTAGAGTGTTCAACCCATGGTACCACCTCTCATGTGCTACACTCTCAAGATGAAGGGTAGTCAATTTGATGGCCTCATCCTCCATCATGGGTCTCAATGATGTGTCTAATTTTTGTATCCACCAGAATGTGTTCACTTATTGGATCCATCAAATGTAGGAAGAATCAATTTTCCCAATGCCTATTGGAGATCTCATGGATTTGTTTGTTGCTTTGTCTCCGTTCTTTGACCACCGTTGTTTTTTTTTCAAGCTCATAAAATTTGTGAGTGATATTGCCTCCTCAAGTTTAGTTGGTAGGAGTCTATATGCCTCATAATTGGACACTATGCCATATGCTATAGATGTTTGGATCTCTGGCTCAACAATTACTTCTTCCCTATAGATGAAGTTAGGCCTCATAGTTGGACCAACAACTGTTCTTTGGGCATTTTGGTGAATGTTTGCCCCTGATGAGTTGATTTCACCATTGTGTGTCCTCAAAATGTTGTTATTTTGCATGGTAGAAACTAATTGTGCCATCATATCTACTAACCGTTCTTGTCCCTAGACAAGCCTCTCAAAATGGGCATCATCAACATCCTTGTTATTTTGATTTTTGACTCATTACATCTTTGTCTTTCTGAGGTATCTCTGTGTCTTGTTGTCCTGCAATAATTTCTGGCTGACCTGGATCTTTTCTCCTTTCTTTTTGGTAAAATTTCAATTCCTTGTCACCTCTGTGAGTGAAATTGGGTCTGAAATTTTTTCACAAGAATATTTTCCCTTAGTTGACAGCAAGTTGGCATTGATACCACTGAAATATGTCATGTAGAAATTTCTGGAATAAATCTGAAATGTGACTTATGGAATTTTCCTGCTATTCTGATTTCTTTTTTTTTCTAGGTTAATTTTATTTTATTGCAATCCATAAAGAAATAGATAAATGCTACCATAAACTTATTTGTCCTATTTAAATAACATATTCATGCTGCACTTTTCAAAATGTTATTTGAATAACATATAATTAAATTTGAACAGCATAAAAAAAAAGCCTGAATTAAATCCCTTTGTTCTCGTGGCTGTAGCTGTAGGTTTATCTCTATTTAAATAAGCTGCATAGGCCTTAATATCTCTTTTCAACACTACGATCTGCGTTTATTTTAACAAATATATCCTTCTTTCCACATCACATTTCCAGGATGGGCGATCTCTTTTGTTTTTTAATTATTTTCCTTTTGATTGTGGCGGTTGGGTTTTTCTTTGGTACAGCCAGCTAGCAGACAAAAATAATAATTATTGTAGCCTTCTAAACTTCCAGCACATCCTTTAGTATGTGCATTTGACTTATTTGAGTGGGGTGACCAGCTATGAATTTTCCACACCTTTTTCCATGAACAATGTACGACAAGATCATGGGATAACTGGTATGACTAGTTTTAATTTATATCGCGAACAAATAAAAATAAACTTCTGATTTATTCAAAATTAATAGACCTTGCAAAATTGAATATAATTTTTTTTTTGAATTTTCTCACAGATCTGTTGCAACCTGGTAAAGCCTGTAAATTCTACCTGTAAGCCCAATTTTGACCTCTAACTGAAGCCAACTTTGGAAACCAGAAAATTCTTGTCCTCCAATTTCCGAAGATCCAAGAGTGTTTTCGTCCTCAAGAAAAATTGTTGAACCAAAGCCCTGCACAAGGGCTTCTAGAAATTTGACAATGATAGAATGAATTCCTTTCTTTCATTATTTTTTTTATGCTATTTCAGCCAACCCTAAAAAGTAATTAAAACTTCCTTTTTATTTTATTTTGAATATTCACCCTTTTCCCTTTTTAATTATTAATTACCTTTATTCACCATTTTTCACTCTATGATTTTTATTTGCTTTTTGGACCCATGTAATAAAAATAAATTGTCATTTATACAACGTTATAACTAAGGTGCTTTTTGGACACTTAATAAGTTATTATTATATTATTCCCCAGCAAATCTTCCCTTCAGCCTATGGGGAATAATGGACGGCTTTCGGGTCTGCTGATTCAACTCAGTTTGAAAAAGGGGGCATTGCTTCTACTTTGAAGCAGCAGATCCTTGTTACCTAGTTCTTTTGTTCCCCTGGGATTTGGAAACAATAAAGGGGAGATGTAACAGCTACACAAACACCTAGTATTATTTGCCTGAGTTTAAGTGAAGTTATGTTTGCTTTTGGCTGGCAGTGAGACATGAAGCCAGAAGCAGTGGAAAGGTTGCTCACTAAAAGCAGCTCCTTGGTAAGTGAGACATTGAAACTTGATATTAAACATTGGAAGAAGGAATTGGCAACTAGTAATGGACAAATATGCTTTCATGCTTGCATATGCTAATATTCAGTCTGCACTTATGAACTTATTTTTTCCCTCCTATTCATATTGTAGAAGATATTCTGTCTTGCATAACAGCTTCTTAAGGTCCAGAATCAGGCTCATAGCCAAAGTTCAGGCAGAGTTACAATTCATTGCAGGACGTTTCCACAATATGCAGAAACTTCCTGGACAGCTCCCATCTTTAGAGATTTAGGATGATGATTTTGCAAGTACTGAGTCTTAATACTAGTTTCATTTTTCATTTTTTATATGTTTTTTAAGAAATAGCAGTGGATGTTAATGCAGAACTTTAGTAATATATTTGCTTATACATAGAAATTTTCAGGCAATGTTGTACCTCTCTGTTTACAAAAATTTCAGGTGTAAGGGACTTTTGACTGTTCTTCATAGTTCTCTGTCTCTCTGCAGTATGGTTGAGGGTTTTCTCATTGATTTCCTTTGCCCACAAAAGCATTGGAATATACTAGGACATTTCTAAATCTACTCATTTGGTTAGTGTAGTCTAGAGTCTACAGATTAGCTGCTGAAGGGCATTGGCAATACCAAGGACTTGATGAGTTAAGACCAATCCTTCCCATTTTAACAAAGGTCAAACTGTCAAATACTCCAGAATGCATCAACTTTGATGGCCTTGAAGACCTAGGATGCACGGGCATTTGGGAACTAGAAAATTGAACCTATAGCCTTCAAGTTTCAATGGATACAAAGCCCAAGCCTTTAGCAGAAACTCCGAATATTACTTTGTGTCTAAAAATACATCTTGACAACACATTGTGCATGCGGTTGTCCTGTGATATGTTCTGCTTCTTCAGGCCTAATGATGTGCGAGATAAGTTTTGGGAGATGGTGAGCAGTATTGGTGCTCTTAATTCCTGAAAGATGCTATTAAGTATTAACTGTGACATTCAGAAATAAGTTGATTTGCTTTCAATTTTGCATTGACAGTGTGATAAAGTATGTTAAATTTTTTGAGGAATTATGTAATAACCACCCTTATTTTTTTGAAATCTGGTTAGCTCAACTGTAAAAAAAATGCATAACAGCTTCCTTTCCACTTTCTGATCACTTAGATCTCGGAAAGGGCAAGGTGAGAGCGTATGGTGTTCCGGAATGTTACAAACTGAAATCAACTGCTGAAAGGAAAGGCATCAGTTGGCAAGTCGGTCAAACCACTTATCTAGTGGGATGCAAATGCAAATAGAAAGGAGAACCATCCACTTATTTAGCAGGAATTGCAATAGCACATCCACTTTTCAATGGGAAAGCTTATTTAAACTAAAATTAAATATCAAATACCTGCCACTTATTCAGTGGGGTGATTACAAACCACTTGTGCAGTGGGGTAAGTACCGGCATTAACCAAATTATTCACTGACGGTACTACCAACCAGTATATTCAGTGGGGTGATTACAAACCACTTGTGCAGTGGGGTAAGTACCGGCATTAACCAAATTATTCACTGACGGTACTACCAACCAGTATTACAATCAAGTATAAGAAAGGAATGACTTTGGCAGTAAGACCATCCAAAGTACTACAACATTAGTTCATGACCATTTTTACCATCAAATGAAGTGGGTTAGCTGCTAATATGAAACTGATAACAGTGGCTTATTTCATCTCTAAATCAAATCCAAAAGCATGAACACTCAACAAAGGAAAACTAACCAATATACCTTGAAAACAAAGTGCTGGTGTAATCATGCCAAGACTGAAATCATGGTATAAGCAATAGAATGTAATGTAGCAGCGCTGAAATGATTGACAAAGGTACTGCAAGTCTGATATACCACTGCTGTAGGTCAAAACAGCCACCTAAAATCATCTAGGAACCACTCTATGCAGCAAGTCTCTCCTTCAGTTGATGCCAAACAATGAGATACATACCCAATGCTACTAAACAGCCTCAAATGGCAAGGGAATCACAAACTGCAGGTTTAATAATGCATTTCAGTCACACCAATCAATGAAAATTGTACTGAAACAGGGGCGGCCGGCATAGATTAGTGTCAAACCCCTCCAAACTTTGTATGTTCAATATTAAATTGCTTGAAATTGATGAACATGGACTAGGTACCACCCATAATGGTGAAAAAAACCCAACAACCCAGGCGCTTCAACTTGAAAACCTCACACCATGCTCCCAAGAAGCCTGTATGGCCAGCAAGCAAGATGATACAGCCTCCATCGTTGGTAAATCTGCCCCAAAGATCTGTACGATCTGCAAGAAAGAGGGAAAATTGTTGGTCAATGGGCAATATTACTCTTCACACACTTATTCCCATCAATATTGGTACGGCCAGGTCAGGAAATGGCATGGTACGCCAGCAGGAGGTCTTCTTCAATCGCCCAAGCACAACTCCAACAAACTCTATCAATATTGCAAATAACACTCCCAAAAATATGCAGCTAAAACACCTCAAAAACCTTCATGGCTGAATGCAAGGAACTGGAACTTCAATCTACATAATGGTGATCTTTGAAATAAGACCACACAATCTACCTAGGTATCGTCCCAAAACTAGAAATCCAAAGAGGGTTTTCGTCTTCTAAAGATTTTTGGAAGAACTTGTAGGTTCAATCCGACAGCATAATGTTATCATTCATTAGCATATCCAAAATGAGCCCCAAACACCTATGGATTTTGGAGGGTAAATAACCGATCAAAAATTACAATAATTTTTTCCCTCAAAATTGACCTTTTTGAAATAATAATAATATTTAATGTGCAAGGCCCTCTACTTAGGTGTCCAACTTTTAAAATATTTAAACACCTTTCCAATGAGCTATTACACTAAGTTGTCTTTTTATTATTTCTCAACATTAGACAACATTAGTGAAACATTAATTAATAATTTAATAACTCACCCAAGTTGTGGAAAGTATTGCAACAACATCGTAATCCAATTCTGACCACACCATGATGTAACTAAAGCAATAGGAAGATGATTGGAGCCAAATCGGCGACTTACTAAAAATAGATGTGCTCTCCAAGAAGTTTGAAGAACAACTCAAGTGTTCAAAAACACTTCTGAAAGTGTCATTGCGATCCATACTGCTAATTGGGCTCATTGCCTAAAATAGAAATCCTGAATTACTAACCCTGTGTCCTCCAAGAACAAGAACTTTGGAGTTTCCCCTTTCTCTTACCTATCAGCCTATGGGATTTAGGAACTGAGCTAAATGCTCACAAATCAATTCAGCTCAAATTGGGGACATTACAAATTATGCCGCTATACAAGGCCTTGAATTGCAAGTTTGGATTTGTCTAAAAATATGCTAGAATTTCCTTTAGGATGGCCTGCTCAATACTAAAAAGTTCAGTTTAAAAAATGCAACAACAAGCAGAAGGAACAAGCTGATGCCACTCAACATCTGAGGATTAAATGGATACAGGCTGCTTATCTATTGTCATAATATGTAAATGGTTAGAATGTACTGCCTGGTGTATCAACCATGCTTCAAGATTTCATAAAAAATTAGCTTCACTGCAATGTATTTATTGATGTATTAGGCCAGTAATTTGTTATGCATCTGAATGTATGCCACCCTTTAAGTATAAGAATTTCAATTTTTAAAATATAGAAGAGAGCCATCTGATGGGATCTTTAATAGCTGGTTTTTATTCAGTTGGGTTGAAGTTGTCTCATGTTTTCTTCTTGTGGGGAGTTTAAACCATGTTGTTCAGTTAACAAAATCATTCTTCTGAATGTCTTTCAAACAAATCTGCTGTCAGTTGAAGTGCATGTGGAGTATCAGTAGGTTTCTTTGTTAAATGATCTAGATATCAGATTTATTCCTTCATCAATGCCTTGATTTTTAAAAAAGGTATCATAAAAATGATACTGTAAGGTAATAAGGGGAGAAGGAAAACTGAGGACATCAAAAATTTACTCAAGGCACTACTCAATCACATAATTGCTGTTCTTGATAGTTGAAGGAATTGTACATTTTTAAAGCTTATTGGTGGCAAAAATAATTATTTTAACATGGATTAGTGGAAAATTGTGATGTGCCTGAGAGATTTGGGATACGGTTCAATGGAATACATATTATATATCCCCTTTATTTTTCTTATGAAATTATTTAGTTTGACCTTGCAACTTGCTCTTTCTGAGTGAAAGCTTGGGATAATCTCTTTTTATTTAAATATCTAATATTAAATATGTTGATTTTGCAGTTATGTTTGCCAGGGTGTACTAGATTAAGGGCAGAAGGCATCGTACAGATGGTGAAGGATTACACAGAAAAGAATAGAAATGGGATGTTTGGATTGAAGCATTTAAGGATCCGTGGCCTTTATGGTCTAACAAAAGATCACCTTGATAACTTGAAGTCCTCTGTGAATGGTGGTTTGCAGCAGCAGACAGGAGCAGTTAAACCTCAGTTCTATCATAATGGTCACTATTCATTCACATATGATGATGATCGGTCAATTGATGTTGAAGTTTGCCCGAAATGCGATAATGCAAGGCTTGTCTATGATTGCACCAGAGAAAGGTGTCAGCAAAGAAAAGACCATAAGCTCCAACAATGCCGTGGATGTATATTTTGCATTGCTCGTTGTGAAGAGTGTGGAAGGTGCATTGATGATAATGAATATGAAGAAACTTTCTGTTTAGACCTGTTGTGTTCTTCCTGTTGGCTCCAACTCCCAAAGTGCTTAGAATGCAACAGACCTGGCTGCGGGAGACATGCAGATCACTTCATGAGGAAGCCAGATACCACTTTTGTCTGTGGTGATTGTAGGGGTGTGTCAGCTGGTAATTTAGGACCGGATTTTCAAGGTTTTTCCTGATTTTTTGCACATCTGCTTGATTTCTTAATTTTTCATTTATTCTTTATAAAGTCATGCACGGCAACAGCTTTTTACTGTAAAATTTAATCCATTTATCAGTCGTGAGAAAAGTCAAATGTGAATAGAAAGCAAATTGCCTTTGGGTGGCAAAACTACATCCACCCATGGCCAAATTTTTTGGTTCATTTATATCTCCTAATAAAAACGGACCTATGAAGTGTTTATGGTCCCAAAAATACATTGATTTAATGAGACAATTTATCATTGTCTTAAATTCAATTTAATGTCTTTTTTTCCCTTTGTCTTTTATCATAGAATACAAATATCAAGTTGACGAGAAAATGAGTTACCACCCAATGAGATTTGTTTTGTAATGTTGTCATGTATTTCAGCATGAACCTCCCCGGAATCTAAGCTGTTCCAAAGATGGTTAAGCTACAAGTATTGCTGCCTTGCTGTGGAGCAGACACTAATCAATGTCTTTGTATATATTTTGCTGATGCTCTAGTCATTCAACAGAACAGACTTTATTGTATATTTCATTGGTATCAATATATATGACTTGTACAAAAACTATTGTACAAAATTTTGTACATAAACTATTGTGAGTTAATTGGCCATTGCATAGATGGGATTGCAACCTTAAACTTTGTCATCTTAGATCCAAACAGACTATTTGAGATAATGAAGCAAGTGAATCTCTCTTTTATCAGTCAAACTATCCCAGTTAGGATATTCATGTTGCTGATTGACACTCTTTGCTCTGCTGTTGAGGCATTTCTATACATATTACATATGCTTCTTATTCCTAGTTTGGGGTTTACCATTTAGCTAGTTCTTTTTTACAGTGAATTTTCATGACAATGAATGTTGATGTTAGATGTTCATAGGATAACAAGGGAAAAAACGTGCATAATAGGTGCTGTATCATTTTTACCATTGGGAAGCATAATGATTAGAGTTTATTTATTTATTAGTAAAATGCCATACATTGAAACTGCAACAAACCAAATAAAATAGTAGTTCATACTTTTTGTTGGCTATATATTAGAGTCGCTGAAAACAGTGATAAGTTGGACCCTTAATAACGGTCAACAGAAACAGTAAAGTTATAGTAGCTAAAAACCGTAATAAGTTAAAGGAAATTCACCCAAAACAAACCAGATCTTATTTAGGGCATTAAAACTTAAGTCACAGAATCTGGGCTTCGGAGGGCATAGTAAAGTTCATCAAGAATTTTTAAACAAAGATAAAAACTTGAAAGTAAAGCAACTGCAAAGGAGAAGTGTCTGGATCCATCATTACAATTTCTGCAAAAATACCCTGTAGGACCCTCTCTTAGATTTTGTAGTGATTTAAAGGAAATTCATCAGGAATCTTATCTTCCCCATCATCAACTTTGACACCAAAAGTGCCCAAGGGAGCAGGACCACTAGCAGCATTATGTTGACTGTGTTAGACAAGGTTCTAGAGATTGAAACAAGGAATTTTGGCTGTTTAAAGGACTGGTTAAGGTCCCTGGTTCAGAATTGAGGATGCTTGAGTTTTATTGCAATAGTGAGCTATTGTTGATCCCGAGAATACCTCCAAGTGTTCTGGCATTTGCTGCTTCAGATTCAATATTAATCTGTGTCAGCATATCAATCTTTTTGTCATTACATTTGTCTTGTTGTGATCAGCTTGAGAATACAATAATGAGGAGAGTTTCCGGAGCCTAAGGAAATTTACTAATCTGACAAGCATAGGGTACACAAAAGAAACTCATGGTTATGTGTGATGTTGGCATATGGCATTATTAATATTTTACTTCTTCTGACATTCTACACATTCTTCTTTTACCTTCACGTGTATGGCATTTTACAAGATTATGGTGTATTTAACAACTTTGATGTTCCTTCTTCCATCTACCGTTGATTTTTATTCAAGGATTTAAGGTAATAATTGTTTTGACAAAAAGGCCAGTTATTTTCACAATTGTACTTGACAGCCTGGTAAAATTGTATTGCACACTTGGATTGAGAGACATCCACAATTTTTTCTGATTTGTTTCTTTCTTAATGGAGATGGTATTACTTGAGTGAAATGAGTTCAGCTTACAATTCTTGCACTATTGAAAAGTTGATGGCATATTAGAGGCTTCAGTGAAGTGAATTGCAGTATGATATGCTGTGGTCAAATCATAGTCTGGATTAGTCTTCAAAATTTGTGATTTTTGGTATTGTAGAGTTATAGTTTTAATAGCTGCAGTCTGCAATGTCTATCTTACAGAATCTCGTGTATATAAATAAAGAAATAAATCAAAATTATATGAATGTCCACAGATAACCAAAATTTGTGAGTGGGACTGGAGTAGAGTCAAGAGTCAAACAGCTTATAGGAGCACCCAAAAGAACATAAAATGCTATTCCCACCAGTAACCACAATTGATGGGAACACGTGTGGACATGAAACACTCCTACTCGGAGAACTTTTACTACGGATGAAAAAGTCACATGTTTGCCACCTAAGATTCATCATCCGTAGCAAAGAGCCCTTCGTAATGGAATCATGAATGTCATGATATGAATGTCCAAAGTCACTGCACAAGTACCCTTTGTAACCTTAAACGAGAGTCTGTCTCTTCAGATTGTGTAATCCGGGTACAAGGGTTCTGCTTGATACTGTCCTTGCTGCAGTCTTACATGCAAACTTTCGTATAATTCACTATTAGTGAATAAAGAAATTAGAAGTGCAATTATGTTACGTCCCGAAATAACCAAAATTTATCAGTTGGAATGAATTGCTTGGTCAAGAGATAACAGCTCATAGAAGCACCCAAAAGCTTAGCATCCAAATATTTCCAATGGTAACTATAATTTGATTCTACGGGAAGAAGTTTTAATTTGGATGCAAAATTTCAGTACGTCACTCAAATTCTTGGGAAGCAGCAAATTCTTGGGAAGCAGAGAGGGCGCTGTAGGGGACTAGGGATGTGCGAGGGACAGGGAGGTGGAAGGAGTCGCCTGGTTGGTTTATGATATAAATTCTTGTATCGCCTCTAGTAATTTTTTTCATTATACGTACACATACGTTGATAATATCTATACATAAATTTTACACATAATGAAAAAAATTACTAGAGGCGATACAAGAATTTATATCATAAACCAACCAGGCGACTCCTTCCACCTCCCTCTGTCTCTCGCACATCCCTAGCACCTCTACACACACACACACACATATATTCTCATTCTACTGAAAATTGCCTTGATATCTCATTTATCGTGGCATACGTTGACATTCCATCGATTGAAAGTGTTTGTTTCATTATAACTTTTTAGAGTTACATCTTTTGACCTTTAAAAATTACCTGGACAACTCATTTATCTGAACATATCCCATATAATAATGGGTGAGGGATTTCGTTCCAACCATAACACTCTTTAAATAATGGTGAAAATCATATATTCATGTGCTGCTTTCTCTCTCTTTGTTCATTTTGATTAGAATGTTGTAAAATGCAATAATTATCATATGTGATATAATTGATTCATTCTATATTTACAATATTTATAATCTTGAGCTCTAGACTCATTATTTGTCACACAAAATTAGATTTATAGATGTAGACTTGACTAAGGTCATTTTAATGGGTGATTTGACGGATTCGTTTTTTTTTTTTTAAATTCAAATTCTTGTCTTGCAAACCTTTTTATTAGCTATTATTAGTCGACTTAGCACATGTTATGTTGATTTGTGGGTTGGTTGTATTTAAGGAAATTCATTCATTCATATGAAATCACCTAGGAAAACCAAGGGCTTATGCAAGAATGTCATAATACCTTTATGAGAGCATCATAGCAAAACTATTAGAGCATTTACATTAGAGCACATCAACTTAGGTCTATTGCACATTTGTTTCTTGTCCTTGATCATTTTGCTTAATGTCAGAAAATTGGGTTGCTAGGGGTTTGTTTGAGAACACAATCCTCATAGTTTAACATATTCTCTAATAGTGTTTGTGAACACAACTTGTTCTTAAAACAAGTGGACATTAAATTAAGGCAGGAGAGTTACATTAGGCTACTTCCTACTAATTTAGGTTCATGTGCATTGATCAAGTCTATACCAAAGATTAGGTCTGCACATGTAGAGATTACAACTACACTTGGAGGTGAACTAAGGCAAAGAAGCGTGAGCTAGCAAAACTATATAACTTTGTCTAAGTCAACCCTAAAGATCCAAAACATTGGCAAATTGGTTCCTAACATCTATCACGTCACTTTTGCATTATTGTTAATTGAGCTAATTCTCACAATGAATCTATATTCAATTCCACATTTATTTTAGCATTTATTTCAATATTTGTCCTAACTTGTTAACCTAAGACATTTGTTTATCATTGTGATTTAATTAATGGCCCTAGGCTAATGTAAGTGCTTTATTTTCCCTTACATTTTAGTGAATTGACCGACTTTTTAAATTAAGGGTTTTTAGATTTTTTTTTTAGTGCTTTATATTATTTTTAGTTGTAATTAGGTTTGATTTTTTTCCTTTCCTTTGTGCTTCATAGCTTTATTTACCCACCCTTGTGTTTACTAATAGTTTCTTTTATTTCCACATCTAAACATCTACTTTTTTTCTAAATTTATAAATACGAGGGTGATTTATATTGTTGTCTTTCTATCTCTCTTAGCCATATTTCTTTGCTCATTTCATAAGCTTCTTAGGACTCTAATATTCCTTTGCAAAGAAGTACTTGTCTAAATCTTTACACCAATACACTCCAATGATAACGAGGCATTTTCTAGTGCTTATGTTGAGAACCATTCAAAGTATCATGAAGAACAATGTGATTATGACAGTTATGTATATGTAGCTAAGCAATATCTCACTCTTACTAGACAATATGCTTGTTGATGCACTATTCATGCTCAATCTCTACAATAATTGACTTGTTTTACATAAGACATTAATGAATGTTCCATTTGGCATGGATATTCTTCATGATATTGTTAATTTGTTGGCTTCTTCCAATGTATCTTCTAGTCCTTTATCATCTTCTAAGCCTTCTTCCACAATCAACCCTTCCATGACCTCTACCAAGTATGCTATCACCATATTATGACCACTACCTCTTTTATGCTTGCCTCTAGTGTTCCCTTTGTTGTTGCCTCTACTAGTGTTCCAGTCACTTCCCATCCTTCCGCACATACACCTATTAGTGTTATTCCTCATATTGTCGGTGCTCATACTATCCTCCACTCTTCATAATGTGATTCCTCCTCCCATGTCCATGACATTACCTCTTCTCACACTTCTTTATTATACTTCCTCCATTATTTCCCATTCCTCATACCAATATTATTCCTATCACTACCTTATATACACTACTATAAGGATTTACCAATCTTAAGAAAAATGTGGAGATTCAATCACATCAATCCTCCACATTCTACACCACACCTTCGAGGTTGAAAAGGAGATCCACATATCCATTTTCAAGATTTCATTGTTATATGTTTGTATTTTTTATATAAGGATGAGATCTTAGCCAATTCATTTCCAAGAACCTTAAAAAAATATGTGATGGTTTTTATTGGTTGACAAATTTGTCTTTTAAATGATTAACTTAAATTGACTCCATTCTTCTCAAGAGTAAGAATAAATCTACAGTTGAAGAGATCACCATTGCATTGGTGATCTTCCTTTGAATTTTAAGAGGTACAACTCCCTCATATGATATACATTTGAATTTTTTAACTTAAAAGAAAATGGGGGTATGCTTCTAACCAGAAAGCAAGAAAGGCATCCTAACACCAACCCATAACCATGGAACAAATGCGATTGAAATCAACTTCTAAATTACTAATTGAATTGAAAATAGATTTGCAAGCTACTAATATCACGGCTCAAAGATCATATTACTAACGGCTAGTTGACTTGACTCAAAGAAATCTTGACATCCATTGAAGATATATGAATAGAACACCACGAATACCACATCCACAAAGAAGGAATATTCTAACACTTATCAAAGCTCACAGACTTATTCATAAATGCTAAGTGCTTCATTCAAATTTACTGCTCAAATAAAATAAACACCTTCAAGAAATAATCAAAACTACAAAAAATGATCCTTATTCAGATCAAAATTTAGACCCCTCTTGATATCCGATTCTAGCATATTTAAAATTTTTAAATCGTAATGGGTCAGCCATTTCTTGAAAACCGATTCTTGGGGAAGAGTAAGTGCCACCTCAACAAATAAGCGTTTCATGGGAGGTTAGCTGAGCTCTGTTTGATTAAGACACATACACATTAATGACCATTTTAGGAATGGTTATGATTGCATCACATTCTTCGACTGATTAGGACATCAGAATAAACCACCAACCTTGCAGATGAGCCCTATGTCTTTCAGCTCGTGTGAACAGTCTATATCTTCTCAGTCCGCCAATTAATGACATGCCAACCAAGAGCATATTCATGTGGGTAATTTAAATACACAAGATTTCCCAATGCCAAGACACATTTTTCTAGATTTACATCATATTCCTCTCATTTTCCTATAAATCAGCTACAGTGCCTTCATTTTCTTTAGTGATGATCACAATTTCTTTAGACATGTCGAGCACTGCCAGCGACACAACTTCTAAGAATAAGAGTGACTTCCTCACTATTGAGGGAGTAGAATGTAGCGTAGTGAGGAGGCTGGTCTCGGACCAGCTCAGAGAAGTGTTCCTCATCCACAACGATGTGGAAGAGGGAGTAATCAGGAAGATAACTGGTGAACACTTCATCTTCGAAGTGAATGTGCATAACTTAAAACTACTGGAGCGTTTTCTTTATAACATTATCTACACCCTTGGGAAGTTCGAGTGGGGAATTTGGGCTGTTGAATGCCTGGTAAGGCCAGTCTATTTGCCTTGTGTCGAATATGCCGTGGGGAGCTTGTCTAAGTATCTGTGCATTGATTTGGTGGGTGATGCAATCTACATTGCCACAACTTAGAGGAATGAGCCAACTAGACAAACAATTGCCCTTCTCCGAGTTGGATTGGAGCGCAACATAATGGAGACTTTTTCCCATTATGTGGAGTTTAACGAGAACCTCTTCTCCCTTGCTCAGATAGAGTGCCTCTAGGAGGTGATTGAGGGCATTGGGATCCTTATGTTCACTCTCTATGTTTGAAACCTGTGTGCTGAAAGCTCTAATTTTTGGTTTGTAATACAATATATACATATAAATAATATATAATATTTTTGGCTTTCAACTTAGCTTTGTGTAATGTGATAATTCTGCACTTTCAGTTGTATACAATACCATTCTTCATTTTTCATATTTTTAATGTGTCTCAATGGTTATGCATTCAAATATTATCCCTGGAAATATGTTTATTTCTGATATCATTATTTCCTTTCGTGAATAGATTTTAAATAATAGCTCATAATCAACTGAAATGCATAAATGTCAAACTTTGGGTATGGTTTCCAAAAAGCTTTTGGAGTCCGCTTTGATTTTGTAAATCAACTCATCACTCGCTTTATCGATTTCGTGCAAGACCAGCTTTAGAAGTACCTTTAGGGCCCTCCTTTTCATTAAGGTTTTTGGAAAGAACCCTTAGGAGAAACACTTAGCCCTTAGAAAATCCGTTGTGGAAATGAGTTACATTTCCCAAACCTTGTTAGGGATTGATAAAGGTTTGGAAACCTAACAAAAGTTCTGAAGAGAACTTGTTTTCACTTAATCTCCTTTCATTCCATTAGTGTATGCCTAGGTTATGGAAACCACTTTGGGACCCGACAACTACTCAAAAACTTAATAGGGGCTAGTGTAAAGATGACTTAGGCAAGACCCATTAGACCATTAGGTAGGAGAGAGGTTGTAAAAATAATTTCGGAGCTCGACACAACTTTGAAAACCAAGGTTCAAATGTGAGAACTCGATGTGTTTAACTTTGCTAAAGGGAGTGGACACATTTTTTGAAGGGTTGTAACCAAAAATATGGTAACAACTGGCTCTGGTTGGGGAAAAGAACTATGAAGGACGAAAACATGAACCCAAAATTGTAGCACTAACCAGTTTCTTATCCATTGGGCATAGAGTCAAAATCGTGAAAAGAAGGATCAACAAAAACCAAAAATGGGACAAGCCCAAAAGAAAAAAAATCCACACAAACAAAAGGACTATGTACAAGGTAGGGGGACGCCTACCAGCAAAAATGGTTCAAGATTACTCAAGCGAAACATTGACGAGCAGATAAAAGTATGACATGCTGCAAATAAGGGATGCATGCATGAGCCACATTTGCATTTCCAGCTTCAAGCAACAACTTGAAATAGGATGAGCTTTTATGATAAATGGCCTTTTGTTGTGCATCCCTCCAAAAATTCATTTTTTGTCATATACCTGCACCATCCCTCGCATGAGAGAATTGCCAGTCGAGTTTCCACCCATTACTTTGAACAAACTGGCCTCCAGTATCTTCACTTTGCTAATTGGGGCATAGAACTTATGTGGCCAATGTAGGTTTAGGCCCAAAGAAATTATAGACACCGAAAAATTCCTGATTAATACTATGCATCCGATTCTGATCAACTAATACCATTTCTTCCTAAATCATCTCAAATTCATCAATTAATTGAATAATCAACATTATTTAATTAAATTCAACAAATGCAACTATTAATCAAATAATTAAATTTATTGGATTAATTCACCCTTCTTCTAACTAATTATTCATCATATTTAATTAAATCCTCTCTTAATCCTCTCATTTGATTAAAAGTCAATCAAATCAAATGTCACATCTCCTAATCCTTTCCAATTAATTAATCCTAAATCATCTTTTTAATCATCATTATCAAATCCTCCAACTTTTAACTCCTCAAGAGTTAAATCAACCATGGTCAACTAACTAGGTTGCACATAAAATCAATTTCTTCTAATTATCTAATTTCCTCAATTATCCTCACAAAGGCATATTCTGAGGAATATTGCTCTCAACAACCTCTCATTCAATTTCCCTCCAAAGGTTTAAAAAAACCTTTCACATCTGCAATAACTTCTCTTACAACCTTTCAAATCCTCTTACATCCTCTCAAATTTCATTCAATTCCTCTTACACCAATTTCAAATTCTCAACCAACAACATTAACTTCTTTTCCATCCTCCACTCACACATTTCCCAAAATGTGCTCCAACTTCCTCCAATAGAATTGTGACACTTGGCACATTCTCATTGGCTCTTAATTTATCCCATATTCATCAAATCCTCTCATTCTTGAAACCTTGGCTTCTATAAATAGAGGCATCATTTTCATAATATGGATACACAACTTAGAGCATTATCATTATAGGCATTTCACTCCATAGCTTTTCGTCATTTTCAAGCAATTTAGCTAGATTATAGCCATTTTCATGCTTGGATCATCCACAAATCATTAAGCTTATCAAAGGGATTGGGAAATGGCTTCTTTCCACATTAAAGGAGCATTACTCCCCCTATGGGATGGAGGTTTAGCTAGTTCAATTTAGATTACATGCAATATTTGATTAGTTTCTTGTTATTTTCATGTTTTCTCTTGAATTGGCTAAAGAATCTCATAGGGAACATAGGTTTTCTTTGCTAACATGTTTAAATCTTGTTTGAAGATCTCTTGTTAGCTTGTGCAGGTACATGGCTGATCAACTTAACATCTCAAATTTCACTTGATTTTCCCTTTTTTGTAGGTACAGGAATGCAACATCACCTTTCTACAAATGCGACGCTGCAAAGCACCGCTTTTGACATACATTGCCGCATTCGCTACGTCACGTCGCATATGCACGTCTCTGTTGTGCCACTTCTGATATACCACCACATATGCACTCTATGTTTTCTGTCTCACATTCTTGCCACTTTCACACCACATTTGACATAGCGCCACATTCACGCTCTCTATTTTTGCAGAGCGCCGCTTTTGCATTCACCAGAGCACCACATCTATTTTTTAGCGCCGCATTTGCATCTCAGTGCCACATTTGCAAGAAATAGGGGAGGGTCAAAATTTGAAGTCTTAAAAGCATTTTTTAATGCTCTTTGTGATAATTTTGGGCTTTAATTTCTGCAATTCAATTTCTAGGACCAACTAGATTCAATTTGGACTTAAAATTAACCTACAACTCAAGTTTTGTCAAGTTGGTTAAAATTGAACCTTATATACTTACTAGAATTTTGAGTTTGGATTAAAATTGAACAAACAACTTTCACACTCAAATTTGGTGCTATAAAAAGAACTCACTTATTGTCTTTGAGGACTAAAAAGAATTCGTATTTGCTTTGTTTTGTAATCTTCTTTACAAACTCTTGTCATTTGAATGTGTATACACTTCTCTCACATTTCACGACGATCTTGAGAATCACAAGCGTTTTAGTGCCATTAGGTTGTCTAAAAGATTGCCTCCACATTTCAAATTTGGGTTTTTAAAATTGAACAAATCTTGCTAGTGTGAGAAAAGGCATAACGTGTGTTCTCTCTTTGTTCATGCAAACAAAGATTGATTAAACTACGGATGTACTTACTCACTATTGTTCACCTTTAGAGGAGCCTACCTAAGACCAATTCGAAGGAAACTCCAACCAGTTTTTCACTTGGGCCGCTATATAAATGGATAAGACTAAACTATCAAGTCCTCATGGTATGTATGCCTTAGCTGTACAATGTCTTTCAGAATGGGGTACTACTACAAAAAGTATAAGTGCCCCTAGTAGGATTGATTAAAGTCTTTAGTGGCTTGTTGGACGCTTGCAAGGTGCCATGTCCCCAATCACCCTGACTAAGAACCAATTTGTTTAGAAGCAAAAATCCTTACTATTTGTTGGTGCAAGAATGGTCGTTCTAAAGCCATCCCACATGCTTGCGGTTTTGAGTAGAGATGAAAAGTTTTTCATGGGAGATTCATGAGAACTTGAAGCTTGGCTACCTTGTAGAAGTGAGTGTTGTGGAGGGGAGCCAGTGTGGTCAAGATTCTAATCATTCGCTTTGAATAAGCGCAGCTGAAGAAATCCAAGTGGGAATTCAACAAATATTGTCTTTTCTATCCTAAGGTTGTACAATTTGGAAATTAGTCAAACACATTGCTTGAAATCCAAGATCTTGAAAAAAAACATTCAACAAGGCCATCAAAATTTCAAACCCTTTAGAAAAAGAAAATACCTTTGAAAAGTCCAAGTATTACTGCTTGTCCCTAAGGATTCTATCCTTAGAGGCTTCTAAATATTTGGGCCTATATCTCAATTTGTTCTCTATAAAGTCAACATTAGGGAACTATTGCCTTAATTCTTCCGATTTCTACATAATGGACCTTGTGGGATGAAAAGAAATTGAGACATAGACATTCAGTTTGAAAAGTTAAGCAAGAAAGTGTTTGTGGTAAAAATAATCCATTAAGCAAAGATAAAAGACAATTGAACCCCACACATGTATTTGTTCAAATGATTTCCTGCAAGATCAAAGTCCCAAAACCAAAGTCCATTAATCGTCACAAACGTCTTTGTCCAAGAAATCTCAAGAAGCATTAGTCTATGCTTTATCAAGTTAGAGTAAGATTGGTCTATAAATTTTACAAACGTGCATCAAAGGACAACCCAAACTTGTACTCATTTTATTATTGTCAAAATCTCGCTCTCTTCCAATGTTTTGAGTATCTCACTTAGGGTTGAAGAAGTTCTTAGAAGTATAGCATGTTCTTCAATATCGAGGTCTTGTAAACAAAAGTCTCTCTAGGTTCACCTAGGATCAAAATCGAACACTTTCATCCATACCAAAACGTAAATCAAATCCCATCTCACAAACAACTCTTAGAAATCTTAGAAAAATCATTTTAGACTTTTGGAAAATGCTTCTAATCAAAATCAAAATCATTTTGGCTAAGTGTATGTGGATGAATCCTTCATACACTTAGTTAAATTATCACCTTGTGGACAAGTTTATTCGAAGATAACATCTAACATCTTAGGGTTTATAAGTTCATTATCAAATCCAAATCAAAATCCAAAATCAAATCCAAAATCAAAAATCCAAAAGTCCTAAAGTCTAGTATCCCTCCAAGGTTTCTTAAGAGTTCAATCATTCACATCACCCATCTTTCATTTATCCCATCATCACTATTTGATCCTTAACACCTTATATTTTCTTTTTTGTACCTAAAGTTTATACCAACCTAAGGAGTTAGAGGTTTACCTCCCATATTCTTGAAAGTTGATCCTTATTTTATGGTCCAAACTACATCTCAACACAAGAAAAACATGGAAGCAAACAAAGAAACATCCACTTCAAGTGACTTGAGTCAAACTGCACTTGAAATCAACCCCATTGGATCTAACAATCCCCCACTCAACCTTCCTCTACTACCACAAGATATTCAAGAGGGAGGTTTCCAAGTGGAGGATATCGCCAATAATGTCCTAGGAATGACTCAACACAAAATCATGGAAATAGTCCAAAATACTCATAACCACAAGATTGTCAATAAAATGATGAGACTTAATCCTGCACAATATATGATAGCATTAGCAAAAGAAGGGGATAAACTCCCTTCTGATTATGATGTGAGCACTATTGTGGAAAAACCTCCTGGGATTATGCCACTGGTATCATTCACACCTTCCTTCCAAAACACCATTCAACCCATCCCACAACCAACATCATCTCATGCTCCAAATCAACCCATGGTTACCAAGGGAAGTTCATTGCTCCATGCTCTTCAAACACATCCCCTTGTAAATATCCAAGATTTAGATGCAAACACCATCTTGGGTCTTCCAAATACCGTTCCTCAAGATCTAAAGCATCCATACATCCTGCTCATCTTTCATGACACCAACAATCCATCCACCTTTGCCACATCACGAACATATTCTCTTGACACACAAGTCTCTCTTCCCATGACTTCAAAATGACAAGTAGGTTTATTTGGACAAGGGGGAATCTTTGATCCCTCATCATCACTTTCTCAAGGAAACACACCACCCATCTTTCCACCATTTCCTCCTCTAACATCAACATCCACACCAATCCTCGGTTTAGGGAATCCCCCTTTACCAATCATCAATCAACCAAATCAAAATAATCCTTCAATTGTGAATCAAATCAACATACCAAATCCTCCAAGCATGCCATCGATATCACAACACCAGGTGGAACCAATCCAAACAACACAATCAATCACTACAACACCTCAAAATGTGGTCTCCCAAGGAGCTAGCATATCAACCGCACCATCTACCACACAACCCCCTATCATCACTCAAGCGACACCTCAACAAAATATTATCACACCATCTCACACCATTTTGAATCCTCCACCTCCGCCACCAAATCCAAACGTGGAAAACCAATACAACATCACACTGCAAGCAACTCAATAAGCCTATCAAAAAGCATTCCAACAATTTCAAGCTCAACAAGACACACAAGCTGCACAAGCCACCCAACAAGCTCAAGCATAGGCACAACAAGTAACACAAAAAGCACAATAGTATGCACAAGCTCAAGCTTTATTGCAACAACAACAAGCTGCCCAAGCTACATAAGCCATCAACAAGCTCAAGCTCAGGCACAAGCTCAGTATCAAGCCCAACAAGCTCAAGTGCAAGATTTGTTACAAAAACAAGCTTATCAACAAGCTTTGCAACAATACCAAGCACAACAACAAGCAGCTTAGTTACAAGCCCAACAACAAGCATTGTTGGCACAACAACAAGAAGATCAACAACAAGCATTGTTTGCACAACAACAATTGCAGGCATACCACCAAGCGTTGATGGCACAACAAAACTTGCAGCAGCCTCCCATGAACACACAAAACAACCCACCTGTCACTCAAACAATCAAGCCACCCAAAAACACATTCATCCCACCACCCGATCCAAAAAATGATGTGTCTACACAAATAAAATTTCTCTCGCAACAAGTGCTAGATCTAAAATCTGGAAAAACAACAAAAACAAAAGGGAATTTATGCCCTTATCCATTTGATAGAAGCATTGCAATGGTGCCATTTCTACAAGGGTTTGAGATACCTAAATTTGAAAAATATCATGGGAATGACAACCCTGAAGATCACATCAAGGAATTTCATGTCCATTGTATGGAAGTTGCGTACAACGAGTCTTATCTAATGCAAATATTTCCTCAGAGTTTGACTAGTCCAGCAATGGAATGGTTCTCCCGCCTTCCTCCCGAAATCAAGAAATTCCAAGAAATTGTGGACTTATTCATACAAAACTATTCATTCAACATAGGCATGGATGTGAGTATAGAAGAATTATCTGCTCTCGAACAAGCCAAAGGGGAAACATTTGCATCCTCCTTACATTGATGGCGATCCAAGGCCAACAGGAGTGAGTGGACTATGCCAAAAGAACAACAAATCTGTACTACCATCGCCAATCTCGAAGGGAACTTGTCCTTCCATCTAAAAATGTAATGAATCACTACATATGACCAGTTGATCCCCAAGGCGCTCAACATTGAAAGAGCCCTTATCGCACAAAGGGGGACACCTACTTATCAAGACAACCATCCATCAACCAGTTACAATGAAAAACCTCGCACGTGGGAAAAGAACAAAAACATTACTAATGATGGCGTGGTTGACACCAAAGTCATTATCAGTGCCCCAAGGCAAAACACATAATCATATCAGCAACCACAAGTCAACAACCAAAACAACACAAAAGCCAACACATTATCACAACTCAGCAATCAAGTGGTCAATAACCTAAACAATCAAGGGGGACCACCCCCAAGGAACAAGTATCCCCCTAAATGGAAATACACACCACTTAGGGAACTGATTGAGTCTGTCATGCAACAAATGGTACAAGCAAACCTCATCAAGATCCCTGTTTATGACAAATATCAAGAACCTCAAGTTAAACCACCATGGTATAACAAGAAACAACTCTGCGATTTTCAAAAAATAAAGGGACACATGACAACCAGTTTCATGCGACTTAAAAATATGATTCAAGATCTCATCGATGATAGAACCGTAACCATTGAACAACCCGCAGGAAATCAAGATCTCAAAATATACACAAATCTGATGCTAGATCACAATAAAGGAAACAACAATGGTAAGGAAAAGAATAATAATGTGAACCATGTTTACGGCCATGTTGCATCCTTAGATGAGTGGGTCACTGTTGTCAGTATCAAAGGATCTAGAGCCGACTGTGGAGTCACCACACATGGTGGAAAATTTACCATTATGGACCATCCCAACCACCCAAGGCATCCACCACCAATCCAATGTCGATTCCCAATGGTTATAATATCTTGGATCAATTGAATAGGACCCCTTCCCAAATCTCCATCATGGAGTTACTGAAAATCTCACCAGCAGCACATAGGGAAAACCTGGAAAAAGCATTGGCTACATCCACCGTCCGCATGGATCTTGATGCATACCAATTCCAAGCTATGGTTAGACACATTACCATACCTCATCTCCTAACATTTTCTGATTAGGACTTCCCAACTCAACCATCTCATAACCGTGCACTCCATCTTGAAGTCTTAGTCCATAAGAATAAAGTCAAAAAAGTCTTGGTGGATGGAGGTGTAGGGTTAAATATTTGTACTCTCAAGCTAATAAAGAATATGGGATTCTCTGAAGATGTCATTGAGAAAGGTAAGGGTATTACTATCAGGGCATATGATGATTAGGAATGGGTGTCTCAAGGCACCATTCAACTCCTTATTCAAGTGGGGCCAACAATCATGGAAACTACATGCCAAGTCCTTGATCTTGAACTACCTTACGATATCCTCCTGGGGCACCCATGGATTCATGGGATGCAAGCTATTGTATCTATCTTCCATCAATGTGTCAAGTTTCCTTATCAAAATCAAGAGGTCACATTCCATGGAGATCATGAGCCATTCTATTATTGTAAGAATTTGGAAGCCAAGTACTACAAAATCCCTCAAGTCCCAAAGAATGATGAGGGACCCACATCTCCATATATAGACCCATCTACCTTAGCCTCTACTTCTAAGACAAAGACACCCTCCATTCCAAACATCTCTGATATTAAAGTCATTATCCAAGATAATAGATGTGGGGATTACAAAATGAAAAAGAGTGCCTTTGTAATAGGAGAGTTACCTCAATCTCCTAGATCTCATGGGAAACCCCAACCGATTGACACACCATCTCAAACCTTCAAAGAAGACCCTTCTAGATTCAAAATATGGGGGGACCTAAGTCAGGAAGTGGTAGATGAAAAGGATATATCAAGCATATTATATCAAGATGAAAGGCCCATACCCGACCTTCCCATGGACAATGACAACAAAAGACTACACTTAATGCAGGGATGGGGCTATAATAAAAATGAAAAACTTGGGAAAAATAATAACGACCTTCTAGAACCTATCATTCTCGAGAAGTGTATGAAGAATCTTGGCCTTGGATGTACCGCTTTGAAGATAACCAGATGTGGCAAAGGTGCCCCGATTAAAAAATTCAAAGCTGCCCCTTAGTTACTAGTGTCCATAGGTTTACCTTTAGATAACTATACCTTTGATATAACCAATGTGTGTGACGAGGACCCCATCACTGACCTACCCACGTTATTCGAGGATTCCTCTCTTTTCATGATCAATACCCTATCTTTCAAACCAAGTAACCAGACCAATGAGCTAAAACTTGTCTACCCCAACTCATCGATTATGACCAATGAGGACCACTGATCTTAGACACATTCAAAAACGATGAGGCTCTCTTAGAATTCATGGGACTGCGAGATACTCTACCATGTGGAGATCATAATTTTGGGTTTGAAATTGAGCTAGACACACATGCATACTATGGGGAAATGATTAAATCCCTTAGTCACAAAAGTGAAAATTTAAGAATAATATCTAGGTCTTTGAGTGAAAACCACACCATGGCACTTTCTGATCCAAAAATAGTAAAAACAAAGGATGTATCCAATGGTGAAAACCTTTCTAAGGTGCCAAAGGATGAGGGATTCAATCTTCCCCTTAGTGCTATTCATCAGGAAAAGTAAACAGTCTTGGCAGAGAAATGCAATCCAGTCAACCTAGGAACTGAGAAAACACCACATATCATCTTCTATGCAGAATCACTTTTGACAGAAGAACATGAACTTCTAGTTGCTTTTCTAAGGGAAAGAAAGGTAAAATTTGCATGGACCTACGCTGACATGCCTGGTCTTGATCCAGAGGTTGTGGTTCACCATCTAGCCGTCTATCCAGAGGTGAAACTAGTAAGACAAAAGCTGAGGAAGATGCATCCACAAATAGCATTACTAGTCAAACTTGAATTACAAAAGCTCCTTGGCGTTGGATTCATACGACCAATTGATTATCCATAGTGGGTTTAAAATATTGTACCTGTCTCTCAGCCCACCGGAGGCATCTGCATTTGCACTAACTTTAGGGACCTGAATAAAGCATGCCTAAAGATGACTTTCCTCTCCCAAACATAGACATGATTGTGGATATGATGGAAGGGCATGAAATGCTATCATTAATGGACAGATTCTTAGGGTACAATTAGATCATGATAGCTAAGGATGATCAACACAAAAGAACTTTCACTTGTCCATGGGGGACCTACTGCCAGAATATGATGCCATTTGGGTTGAAGAACGCATGAGCTACCTACCAAAGAGCTATGATGCTAATCTTCCACGACATGATTTACAAAACTGTGGAAGACTATGTGGATGACATATTGGCCAAATCAAAGAAGCGACAAGATAAAATAGTAGCACTAAGCTCCATCTTTGACAGACTAGAAGAATACAAGGTTAGGCTCAATCCTAAGAAGTGTGTTTCATTGTACAATCAGGGAAACTTGTAGGGTATATTGTATCTATGAGGGGAATCGAGATAGACCATGCCAAATTCAAAGTAATTATCAAAATGGAAGAACCAAGAAAATTGAAGCAATTAAGGGGTTTGCAGGGAAGGCTCCAATCCATTCGCTGATTCATAACACAGTTGGAAGATAAGGTTATCCCATATTCTCATATACTCCACAAGGGGGTAGCATACAAATGGGATGATAAATGTGATTAGGAGTTCAATAAAATCAAGGAGTACTTGCTGACACCACCAGTCCTTATGCCACTGATTCCGAACAAACCATTGATCCTATATATATCGACAACAACAACAACCCTTGGGGCTCTCTTAGCTCAACATGATGAAAATGGGAAAGAGAGAGCTATTTACTATATCATTAGAACCATGGTACGACATGAGCTGAATTACACATTCATAGAGAATGATTTCCTAGCAGTAGTGTTTGCTACAAAAAAGTTTATAAATTATATGTTAGCCCATCAGATAAAACTCATTGCCAAGATAGACCCTCTCAAGTATCTACTTTCCAAAGCAACACTCATAGGGCGAACGAATAAATGGGTTATGATCCTAACAAAATATGACATTGAGTATGTAGAACGAAAATCCATTAAAGGACAAGTAATTGCAGACCAACTAACAGAGGCACTGATATATTCAGAAAACCCATTGATATCAGAATTCCCTGATTAGTCAATCTTTAACCTAAGTGTAGCAGATCACTGGAAAGTATATTTTGATGGGTCCTACACATAACACGGGCCAAGAGTGGGAGTATTCTTCATCACACCACAAGGAAACTGCATACCAAAGTCATATAATTTGTCTTTTCTTTGCACGAACAATATTGCAGAGTATGAGGGTCTGTCATAGGACTCAGAATTGCAATACAATGGAAGATTATGGAACTTAAAGTTTATGGAGACTCTCAACTAATCATCAATCAGGTCAATGATGAATACCAAACAAAAGATGACAAGCTAACCCCATACAAGAAACTGGTGGAAAGCCTCAAATAATTCCTCATCAACATCACGTTTGAGAAAATACCAAGGACAAACAACAGAGCAACTGATGCTATGGCAACAATCAGATCACTACTAGATATCCCACGCAATGTCCATAAACATGAATTCCTGGTAGAGCAGTTTCTCATACCAACTTTCGAGGTACCATAGTTTGAGTTCGTGTGTGAAATTGTTGGTCCTGATGACCCTTGGTATCATGACTATACACCTACTTGAAAATAGGAGTCCTCCCTACCGATATCACCCCAAACCTTAAGAGAACATTTGTCAAAAACTCATCCCACTTTGTTATCTTAGGAGACACCCTATACCGTAGGAGTATCAAAGGAATCTTGTTGCGATGCCTTAACCCTAAGGAATCGTTAACTGCTTTAAATGAGGTACATGATGGCATTTGTGGATCACATTCAAGTGGTATGACCTTGGCCAAGAAACTGCTGAGGGCTAGGTACTATTGGACTATGATGGAAAAGGAAGCTCACAACTATGTCCAAAGATGTTTACAATGTCAACAACATGGGGACCTCATCCATGCACCAACTTAAGAGCTTCAACCGATTATAACACCTTGGCCCTTTTCATAATAGGGGCTCGATTTCATTGGTAAAATCACACCCACCTCATCCAATGGACACAAGTTCATTATCATCACCATTTACTACTTCACAAAGTGGGTAGAGGCCATCCCAATGACCTATATCATAGGGAATCAGATCTCTAAATTCATCCTAAACTACCTTATTTTTCGCTACGGTATTCCATAAATCCTTATCTTAGATAATGGGACACCTTTCAAAAACCAGGATGTTCAAGAACTATGCCAAAAATTCAATATCCAACATTGCTTCTCTACTCCATACTACCTTGAGGGAAATGACCAAGCTGAGGCTTCTAATAAAACCATCTTGAAAATCCTAAAGAAGACAGTCAATGAAGCTGGTTGTGACTAGCACTTACAGCTAAATCCTACCTTATCGTCCTACTGAATGAGTATCTACATGCCTATAGGTGCAACACCCTTCTCCATGGTCTACGGATCAAAAGCCATCCTCCCCATTGAGATCAAGCTCCCATCCTTGAGAATATCATTGCAAAACCTGATTATTGATGAAGAATATCGGGTGTCACGGTTGAACGAGTTGGAACTACTGGATGAGTGACACATGGATGCCTTGAACCATCTACAAGTCTATCAGAACCGTCTCAAGAGGAGCTACAACAAGAAGATCAGGAGTTAGACCTTTCAATTCAGAGAGCTCATATTGAAGGAGAATCAAAAGAATGTACCAAATACACACAAGGGAAAGTTTGAACCTATTGGTTGGGACCCTTCATCATCATAGCGAGCTAAAAATCAGGAGCATATTAGCTATCCACACCAAAAGGTGAGCCTCTACAGGAGCCTATCAATAGCTCCCATCTCAAAAAGTTTTATGCCTAAACTTGTAAGGTATAAATCCAAAAATACAAAAAATAAAATAAAATAAAAAAATTGAAAAAAATTAGAAAAAGGATTGAAAAAAGTAAAGAAAAAAATCGTCCTCTAGTGAAAACTGCTTCAGTGGCGCTTTGGGCAGGTACCTTGTTGAAAACCTGGCAAATAGGCGCCTTGTGTAAAATAAGCACTTTCCATCCACCATGATCTCTACGGCTTGTTCTATATCATCCATCCATCACTTGCTATCACATTCATTCTATCGATCCTTCCCACACCCATCTGCATCGGCATCATAGCTTGATCCTGTGTTTGTATCATGATCCCTCCTAGTACTACTTGGCACCATTCTTAAGGTTAGTTTGTCCTACCTATATCGAAGTAGTCTATTGCATCACACTGGGGGCATGTTCTTATACCTACATTGGATCGAATTCATGTATATTCTTGAAATCTTCCTTAAAATAAAAAAAAGTCCAAAAAATTCATAAAATTAGAAAATCAAAAACATCCAAAACATATCAAAAATCCAAAAACAGGTCAAAAAGTAGGAAAAAGTAAAACAATGGAATTGTCTTGTCGAAATACGAGTCTCTAAGCTCTAAACATAGGCAAGGCCATCATCGATGTGCCCCTGAGACACATTAGGTCAGTCTTTAAGAGTCTGTCATAATAAGCTGGCAATCCATTTGTTCATTTCTCATCAATAAACGAGTCTTTGTTAGGCGAGTTGCATGGTCTTTGCGTGTATAATGTAGGAAAGAATAATTTTTGATCAACCCCCGAGGCTCCTAGGATAGATCTTTAGGTTAGGTTCTTAGTCAAAATCTAAAAAAACACCAAAACATTGGAAAATTTGAAAATCAAAATATTTGTAAAACATCTTGAAAATATCAAAAACAACCTCAAAACATTTCAAAAATACCAAAAACATTCAAAGAACCCAAAATTCATCCATCCCATTTCATGATCACCCACAATAAACATCCACTCATAATAAATGACCATCACCTTCATCCTTTGGAAAAACAAATAGAAACAACCACAACAATCAGCAAAAGCAAACTTTTAAACGTAAAATCAAACTCTTGATCTTTTTAGCAAACATGTCAATCAACCTTATATCAATAGCCTTTCAAACAACCTATCAACTTTCCACCATCCACTAACATGTCCTAGGATGCATCCTTCCTACAATGGGCATTATCTTTGGCAAACACTTTGGATACTTATCCTAAACAAAACATATCCCCTTGGCTAGAGGTATGAAGAACATTAGGTTGTTTGTTCACTTGATCTTTTCTTTGATTTATCTTATTGCACTCATTCCAATAACCTCTCAATGATGTCTATCAAAATGATTTAGAGAGAAAGGAATGGGGCATTGATCATTATCTTTCATTTATTGTGCTTGTTGGACGTTCTTGTAATATAACTTGGCGAATACTTGCTTTGTTAGGTATGTATAGAAGGTTTTTTGGGCAGCTTGTTGACTATTGCATTGATAGGTTATACCTTTCTGTGTTTTGGTTCAAGATGTTTGAAACTTCTGAAGTGCATCCTAGCAAAGTTTTCATATGTCAGGTGTGAACAAGAATACTCCTATTTGTTTTCGATTCCAATTCCATCTCACTAGATACAAGGCCATCCTGGTTTTGTATACCTTGATGCATCATATCTACGTGTGTGATAAAAAATAAGGAAATTTATGTTATTTACATCCCCAATCCCTGGATAAGAAACACATCATCATCATTCATCATCACATCTAATAAAGTCTCGACGACTCATGGACTTGTTGGACTTCTGCATCTTAGAATCAAGTGTTCATCCATCTTATTCTTCTACTTATATCCATCTTATTCTTCTCATTCTTATATCTCTACTAATGTTTCTATCCAAGTATCAAATTTGTGTGATATATCAAAAATATACATGAGGCTACCCATGGCCGATGACTGACTATACATCATCAAAATTTTCTACATCAAACACTTGAGCTTTCTAGTCCTCTCTGAGTTGAACTGATCCTGAATTTTTTTCGCGAGCTTGACCTAATTTTACAATTTTCACCCGATCTCTTGAGGGGGCAGTGTAGTAGCGTAATTTCTTCCATTGGGGCAGCAGTGAGCCATCCAAGAAAAACAATTTTTTTTTGAATTTTGATCATGGCAGTGATATTCTTTGAACCAACATAGTAGGTACTTCGCTTCAAAGAGGGGCAACACCGAAAAAGTCCTAATTGATACTATGTATCTGATTCTGATCAACTAACACCGTTTCTTCCTAAATCATCTCAAATTCATCAATTAATTGAATAATCAACATTATTTAATTAAATTCAGCAAATGCAACTATTAATCAAATAATTAAATTTATTGGATTAATTCACCCTTCTTCTAACTAATTATTCATCATATTTAATTAAATCCTCTCATTTGATTAAAAATCAATCAAATCAAATGTCACATCTCCTAATCCTTTCCAATTAATTAATTCTAGGTTAATTAATCCTAAATCAGATTTTTAATCATCATTATCAAATCCTCTAGCTTTTAACTCCTCAAGAGCTAAATCAACCATGGTCAACTAACTAGGTTGCACATAAAATCAATTTCTTCTAATTATCTAATTTCCTCAAATATCCTCACAAAGGCATATTCTGAGGAATATTCCTCTCAACAACCTCTCATTCAATTTCCCTCTAAAGGTTTTCAAAAAACTTTCACATCTACAATAACTTCTCTTACAACCTTTCAAATCCTCTTACATCCTCTCAAATCTCATTCAATTCGTCTTACACCAATTTCAAATTCTCAACCAACAAAATTTACTTCTCTTCCATCCTCCACTCACACATTTCCCAAAATGTGCTCCAACTTCCTCCAATAGAATTGTGACACTTGGCACATTCTCATTGGCTCTCAATTTACCCCACATTCACCAATTTCCTGCATCCTTCAACCCTTGGCTTCTATAAATAGAGGCGTCCTTTTCATGATATGGATCCACAACTTCATGCATTTCCATTATAGTCATTTGAGTCCATAGCATTTCATCATTTTCATCCATTTTAGCTAGATTATAGCCATTTTTCATACTTGGATCATCTTCAATCATCAAGCTTATCAAAGGGATTGGGAAAAGGCTTCTTTCCACATCAAAGGAGCACCACTCCCCCTATGGGATGGAGGTTTAGCTAGTTCAATTTAGATTACATGCAATCTTTGATTAGTTTCTTGTTATTTTCATGTTTTCTCTTGAATTGGCTAAAGAATCTTATAGGCAACATTAGATTTACTTTTCTAACATGTTTACTCTTGTTTGATGACTCTTGTTAGCTTGTGCAGGTTTGGTGTTCACATAAATACAAAATTTTGAGGTGTATATCATACTATAGTACCCAACCAAGGCACTCACGTTCAACATGATTCCCGTGAGCTTTGTAAGTATCCACTCAAGATTCTTGCCTTGTTCTAATTCAACACACTTCAGGCTCTTTGCTACTATCACCTTTCATGATGTTAAGAAGAACAAGGGTCAGAAGCCCCAATCTATCCATTTCAGATTTGTGTAACTCAAATAGAGGATTGTTGGTAATTTTGAAACTCTTATCTACACTATTAGGTACATACAAGGCTTTGAAAATACTTGGTACCTTTTTACAGTTGTTATATCTATGCCTTTTCAATTGCTCAAAATCTATGATCGTTGTTGTGAGTCGACCAATTGACTCCTTGACCTCAAAGGTGAATGCTGTGAATTATGGGGGTGTGGAGATAAATCATGTCATAGAACCCCTTCATTTGTCGAGATGGAGAGTATGACATGATACTTTGGAGGAATAGGCGAGGAATCACCATCTTCGTTGTTAGAGCTATCAGAGCCCCCTTCTTCCTCACCATAATGCCCAATGTACATATTGCTTCTTTCGTCAACATTGGGTCCATTTGAATGAACTTCTTGGCATAAGACTAGACCTAGGCCTTCGTTTGTATGGGGTGAGAACCACCTTTCACTTGATGCTCTGGGATCGACTCTTTAAGTGAGTCTTCCATCTGACAACATTTCTGAATGGCTTTGATTGAAGTATCCTGACAACAATAGATCATCTTCTATCTTGATGGCTTCTAGTTTAGTGGCTTCAAAGTTTTATATCCTTTTTCGCTTCAAATGAAATTGCAACTCAGGGTGCAAAGCCACCGTGAAGATAGTTGATAGATTAGACTGAGTAGGCATGCCAAGACAAGGAATCCATTTCAAGATTCAAGACAATCTATCAACATAGTCCCTAATATTCTTGTTCTCTCCTTTTTTAATTTGAAATAGGTGACCTAACAAAATTTTGGTATCAATGATTTATTTGAATCTTGCAATCAATTTTTTCTCCATTATGTCTCAACTAATGATACATCCATCTTCCAAACATTGGAACCAGTCTACCGCTTTTTTGACCAAAGATTCCATGCAGAGTCGTATAGCCACATTTTCCTCGGTAACATCCAGAGTCCCACACACGGCGACAAAGGCTTGGATGTGAATCTCAAGGTTTTGGATGCCCTCCCTAGTGAATTTCAGAAAATGCTCTCTTGATCTTGGAGGCAGAGGTAAGTGCTTGGATAGAGCCAGGGGGCCGAAATGAGCTCTCCATGGTTGTGGAGTGACTGATGCCATCTTGTGTGCTCAAGGCTTCTTATGAAAGTAGAGGATGTCTTCAATCATAGATTCACCAACCTCCTAATGCGAGGAGGTAATCTTTTACAAAAATATCTTTCATGCATTGAATTCTTGATGTATGATGTCCAAAAAAAGATCCTAATTTTGATTTGGGGTAGGTCGGGGATGAGGGTACCACACAATTTCTATCTTCAACCACCTTTCGACCACCCTTCTAGCTGGCCGTTGTGCTCATTCTTCTTCCTCGTCAAGAATAAAATTTGTTCTCATGTACTCCGCAACACTCCTTCGGTTTCTCCAAGCGAGTGTGTTCAACTCAAAGATAATGTCCTACTCATAATTAACCCAATCTACGTCAGGCTGTAATATAGGAAAAATGTTTTCATGGGGTAAAACCATTGTTATACATGTCAAGACAACTTTAAGCTTCTAAGTTTGATTTCCCCAATGGAGTTTCCAAAAATATGTTGGTTGACAAATTTTTCTTTTAATCGATTAACTTAAATTGACTCCATTTTTCCCAAGAGAAAGACTAAATCAATCACCAACAGTTGGAGAGATTACCATTTCATTGATGATCTTCCTTTGAATTTTTAAAAGGTACAACTCCCTCGTATGATATAAATTTGGATTTTTTAACTTAAAAGAAAATGGGGGTACTCTTTATCTAGAAAGCAGGAAAGGCAACCTAACACCAATCCATAACCATGAAACAAATGCGATTGAAATCAACTTCTAAATTATTAATTTAACTAAAAATAGATTTGCAACTACTAATATCATGACTCAAATATTAGATTACTAACAACTAGTTGAATCAACTCAAAGAAATCTTGACATCCACTAAAGATATATGAATGAAACACCATGAATACCACATCCACAAAGAGAAGGCATATGCTAACACTTATCAAAGCTCATAGACTTATTCATAAATGCTAAGTACTTCATTCAAATTTACTGCTCACAAAAATAAAACACCTTTAGAAAATAATCAAAACTACAAAAATTGATCCTTATTCAGATCGTCTCTCACTCATGCATCATAGTGCAAGGGGATCAAAATTCGAACCCCTCTTGATATTCAATTCCATCATATTTAAAAATTTTAAATCGTAACAATCAACTATTTCTTGAAAACCAGTTCTTAGGGAAGAGTAACCACCACCTCAACAAATAAGCATTTCATGAGAGGTTAGCTAAACTTTGTCTAATTAAGACGCATACACATTAATGGCCATTTTTAGGAATAGTTATGATTGCATCACATTCTCGATTGATTAGGACATGAGAATAAACCACCAACCTTGTAGATGAGCCCCGTGTCCTTTAGCTCATGCGAAAAGTCTATATCTTCTCAGTCTACCAATTAATGACATGCCAACTAGGAGCATATTCATGTGGGTAATTTAAATACAGGAGATTTTCTTATGCCAAGGCACATTTTTCTAGATTTACACCACATTACTTGTTGAGTTCATTAAATTTGAAGCAAATTGAATGTCCTTTATTCATTAATTTCCTCTCAAGCGAACTCCACTCACTTCCATTTTCCAATAAATCTACTGCAACTTGCCTTCATTTTCTTCAATGATAATCACAATTTCTTCGGACATGTTGAGTACTACCAGCGATGCAACTTCTAAGAATAAGAGTGAATTCCTCACTATTGAGGGATTAGAATGTAGCGATGTGAGAAGGCTTGTCATGGACCAGCTTAGAGAAGTGTTCCTCATCAGCAACGACATGAAAGAGGGAGTAATCGGGAAGATAATTGGTGAAAACTTGCTCTCCCAAGTGTATCTATATACCTCAGAACTATTGAAGCATTTTATTTATAACATTATCTGCACCTTTGGGAAGTTCGAGTGGGGAACTTGGGATATTGAATGCTTGGTAAGGCTAGTTTATCTGCCTTGTGTCGAAGATTCTATGGAGAGCCTATCTGAGTATTTGTGCACTGGTTTGTTGGGTGATGCAATTTTCATTGCCACAACTTAAAGGAATGAGCCAGCTAGAGAAGCAATTTCCTTTCTCCGAGTTGGACTAGAGCACAACATAATGGATACTTTCACCCATTATGTGGAATTCAACAAGAACCTCTTCTCCTTGACCAGATAGAGCACCTCCAGGAGGTGATTGAGGGTATCAAGATCCTTATGTTCACTCTCTGTGTTTGAAACCTGTGTGTTGAAAGCTCCAATTTTTGGCTTGTAATACATATATACATATAAATATAGTCTTTTTGGCTTTTGAATTAGCTTTGAGTAATGTGATAGTTCGATAATTTTAGTTGTATTTTCATGTTGTATGCAATGCTATTCTTCATTTTTCATATTTGTAATGTGTCCCAACGACTATGCATTCAAATATTATCTCTACAAATATGTTTATTTTTTATATCATTATTTCCTTCTATGAATAGATTTTAAATAATAGCTCATAATCAGCTGAAATGTATAAATATCAGACTCTAGGTAGGGTTTTCAAAAAGATTTCAGAGTCCTCTTTGGTTTTGTAAATAAACCCATCATTCGCTTTACCTATTCCATGCAAGATCAACTTCAAAATTACCTTCGAGGCCCTCCTTTTTGTTAAGGATTTTGGAAAGAACCCTTAGGAGAAACACGTAGCCTTTTAGAAAATCTACTACGGAAATGAGTTAGGTTTCCCAAACCCTATCGGGGACTAAAAAAGGTTTGGAAACCTAACAAATTTTTTGAAGAGAACTTTTTTTTGCTTAATATCCTTTCATTCCATTGGTGTATGCCCATGTTATGGAAACCACTCTGGGACTCGACAACTACTAAAAAACTTAACAAGGGTTGGTGTAAAGATGGCTTAGGCAAGACCCATTAGATCGTCAGGCAGGGGAGAGGTTGTAAAATCTTTGTCGGAGCCTGACACAACTTTGAAAACCAAGGCTCAAATGCGACAAATCGATGTGATTAACTTTATTAAAGGGAGTGGATGCATTTTTTGAAAGGGGGCAACCAAAAATGCAGTAATAGTTTTTTTAGTTCTATACATGCAAAGGAGAGGATTCACTACCCTCAAGACGATAGGGTCTTAAGGAGAAAATAGCCCTCAATTACCTCAAAGATCAAAGCTCAAGTGAAAAGATAAATAATAAAAGAATGCTTGCACAATTTAACCAAGTTCACACTAACATTTAAATAAGGAATGATGCTAAAATTACTTAATTACAAGAAAAAAATGACAAAATTAAAATATCTAATATACAAAAACAAAAAGCACATAAACTACAAATTATACCCTTAAGAGGATTATCTCTCGATCACAAAAAATAGTGTGTTACAGGGACATCTACATCTCATGTTGTTGTCTTTGATGAAACAAAAAGTAAGAACCAAAAATCCAAGATATCCAACTTGATAAACCTATTCATCTACACACAAATAGAATGGGAAGAATGTTGCGGGTTGTTTCAGGGCTTACCTTAGTCAAACCCCCATTTTGGTGTTTCCACCTCCACGAATAGCTAGATAGGATCGAGATAGATAAAAATGCATAAAGAAAAAGACATGTGATAAAAATAATCCCCACAAAGGAGGAGAACCCCTATCATGAATATAGTAGATGAGATGAAATAGACAAGATAAGATAACAAGAGAGTATTACCAACAACCTATGGATCCCCTCTTGGATTGATAGACATGATGGAATTTGCATGTAAGAGAAGTCTTGACTGTTGTTTGAGAGAGTATTTCAGTAGAGCTTTACTGTGAGAGTGAGAGCAAGAAGAGAAAGAGAGAGATCAATAAGTTGTGAAAATGAGAGTGAAAATAGAGTTTTGCGAGGTTTCATGGGTAGGAGGAGCCATTACACACACATCCTTGCTGCTACAACACATGTTATAGGAAAGGAATGTGAAACATTTACATTTGAATCTTGAAAAGTTTGGGGATGCTAGCGGGTCGCAGAGACGTCTATGCATCACATAAGTGTCCTACCAAAACTTTACATAAGTTCGGTGTTCAAGTTGCTAGTGCTTCATCATTGTCATCTATGAAGTCAAAATTGTGAAATTTTGACTTGTAGGTTTTTTCCATAAAGGAGGCGGGTCTAAATGCATAAGTGTGAAATTACCACAGGGTGCAATTTTACACTACATTTTCCCCCCACTTTAGTGAGTTGATTTTTGGAAAACAAATCAGCTACATAAAGTAGTTAAGAAGACATAAATTTTAATTTTGAAATTCCAAGCATACACGATGTTAGGATCTCACTCACTCGATCGAGATTTCTAGATGGACTATCCCGCTGATTATGAAAAATGATACTGTAGAGGTCATAGAGGTCAAGCAAGCGGATACTGACAATGCCTCCAACATTTGAACCTGACAAGAAACTACAATGTTTGATGTGAAATTTGGTTATGCAAAACTCAAAGATGGGTTAGTTTCAAAATTAGAAGAAGCTACCGCAATGAGAAGAATGCTTATGAAATTTTTTGATGAGTCAGAAGAAAGAAGTGAATATATGCCCCCTCCTATTTTTGCCACTAGCTAGGTGGGTGAAAACAGGAAGGTGGGAAAGGGAAAATTTTCCACAAAAAATGGGAAATTTTTTTCCTATATACGCCTGGTGTGGGCCCATGGAAGGTCATTTTCACTATTCACTGTGAGGATTTTGTTGAATTTTTGAGAGAGTTTTTAGAAAAATGCCTCATAGACATGACCTGCGGCTTCCAAGGATTGAGTAGCTACAGACCGACAAGGAGAGGGGTGAGCCACTAGATGAGGTACAAGGAATTTTTTCCCCTAGCTTGTCATATTTTATGTTTTTTAGTTGTAGAGAAATAGTGAGTAGCACAGGAATCCAATCAATGTGGCGACATTTGACATCCATGTTGTCATCTAGTTGACAAGTAAGAGTCTATTGATCGTGCAAGCATCTGTCCTGCATGCTGTCATCAAATAATAAGATCTTGGACACTAGCATGCCATGCAAATGTTTGCATGGCGTGTTGTTGTCTCAAAGAAAAACTTAGGAAAATTTAGATGTAGAGTAGAAGTAGATTTTCTTGACATGGTGTTTTATGTTTTTGTAGGACTTGACCGAGATCCATGAGCTAATAATTATGCCTTAACATGCAGAGGGTTGGGCTATGGTGGGTCTACTTCATGCCGAAGATCTGATTCCATGCATCGATCCTGATGGCGTTGATGGAGAGCTGGGATGCAAAAACCTCATCTTTTCATCTCTTGATAGGGGAGATGACTATGACCCTAATTGATGTCTACCACATCCTACTTTTTCCCATCCAGGGAGAGGGTTTGAGGATGGGTGCACAACCTAGGACACACATGTGACACAACACTACATCAATTTTATCATTCCCAAGGACACCACTGACCACATATATATGAGGTTGTTGGAGCAAGGTCACATTGCAGTGTCGCTAGTATGTTGCATTATAATTGTGATAGTGGAAATACACGTCGCTATTGTGGGCGAGGCTCTCACCTTCATATGTAACACTCAAACTAATCTACAGTTTAAGAATGGAAACTAAATACCAGTTTTAGCTGAAATGTAACTAACTAGTTTTCATCCCAGGGCTTCCTTTGCAATTTCGAATGGAAAAGATAAAAAAATTGAAACAATTACATCATAATCAATTCATCAACTAAATTTTAAATTTTAAATTCTAACTGAAAAGGAAAAAAATAATTATATTCATTATAACTGAAAATTCACATATGATATTAACTAACTTTTCCTTGCTTTTGAAATGTAAAGAGCATTTATTACAACTATGAAATATACATGCTAAAGTATTTATAACTGAAATTAAGAGAGAGAAAGAGTTACAAGAAAATACAGTCTGAAGACTTCCTGTTGGAATGCTTGAGCAAGACTTGTCATCAGGGGAAAAATAAATATCATCAAGGGATTTAAGGTTAAGTTGTATTCATTATGCATATATAGAGAGATTTAGTTCATTATCTTTTCACTTCTTAAGAGTAATATTCTTATTCTAAACATATATAGAGAGATAGAAAGAGAATTGTCACCCTTGATGGTCTCTATAGAATAAATGGACTCGGATTGGAGAAATGGCCATGATTCTAATTCAGAAATTTTAAGAACAAAGAACAAAGAAGACTTTGGCTAAGACAAAGGAGAATTAGAAAACTGAGCATTATAATGAAAACTCGAACTAACATTTAGGTTCATAATTGATCAAGGAAAGGTAATTCGAATACAAGAGAATTAAACTATACAACCTCATAAAAGAAAGTGTCTTCCATCAACATGTTCTAGAAAATAACAAGAACCGATTACATTATGATTTCATCAAGAGTAAGGAATACAACGAATTTTACTTTCCAACATGATGATTTTCAAAAAAGAAACATAGATCTTTCGATGATAAGCTTTATCAAATTTATGATTCTCATTACGTGCCTGATTAATGCAGGTCTAAAGCTCATAGAAGAAGCCCGATCTCTTCCCAAGGAACTAAACAAAATTGACAATGCAACTAAAGTTCTTACTAGCTAGAGAAAGATTTAGAGACAATTACTCAAAGATCAAATCAATTACACAGAAACTAGAACTCAAACACTATGAAAATGCTTCCACGTATTTCTCAAGAAAGGAATTAAAACCATGAACACCACACAAATATGTAGTTGACTAATAGTGAGGAGATTAAGAGAATGATAAATAAGAAAGTATGACGAGTTAATTGCAGCAAACAGAATGAGGGTTCCCAAAACCAGAAGAACGCCGATGAAGAAAAGATGAGGAAAAGAGTGGACTCCCCAAAAGATGATAGTCTGATAAAGAAAATCCATACCAATCAAGACTCTTCCATAGAAAGGTTCACATGAATTATTCTTCTTGAACGTTTCATTCAAGAAGGGAGGTCAGGGTGGCGGAGGTTACCGCCTGGACACCAAAGGAGTCTAGCCTCATTCTAACTCACAATTCCAAAGGATATTCAAATGTTGAATATTTATTTAATTTTATTTGCACATCAAAAGGTGTTGAAGAGTTAGATTAATTCAACTTCAAGAGGGGAATGACAATACACTAATTAAGTTGACTTGTTTTTCTTATAATTATTTACTTAAATGATATTCAACCAAGGTTACGACTTCAATATAGCTTTCTTACACCCACTCGTGGCTTGATGATAATTTTGATCTTTTATTAACTACGACCTCTCCTTGATGATATTTCCCTTTCCCTCAAGGTGTTAGCTATCCTACAACCACTTGGATAATATATATATATATATATATATATATATATATATTAAATATAAAATCATGAACACATTCATTTATGCATATATAAGAAAATAATTCATATTGGAAGTTACAACTATTATAACGATCATAATTTCATTGCCATAATATTGTTCAAGACAAAAAGGGATGTAACAAAGGTCACGTCACAGTGTTGCTAGTATGTTCCATTATAATTGTGACAGTGAAACTGCACGTCACTATTGATGGGCAAGGCTCTCACCTTCATAGGTGCCTCATCCATTGTATTAGATCGATGGAGGAGAAGAGGACAGTCTACACCTGGGGTCAGAGTATGCTAGCACATATTTACCATGACCTCAAGCATTATGTACATTATGAGTATCAAAGCATCATTACCTACACACTCCTATAGGTGTGGGAATTTGAGCATATTACTTGTATGCAGCCAGTTGAGTATCCCTGGGGCATAGGACAGGGTGACCCTTGTGCACACACATACCAATTGGTGCATGACTGGAATTTTAGAGACCTACTTTTTGGCGGTATACTTTTGATAGATTGAGGAATGACAACATTCATTGGCAGCCATATAGGTATGTAGGGACTTGGCCATCAGACAAGAGGAAATTGCAAAGGATGTAGTAGGACAAACTCCTAGTCGAATAGTCAGATTACATTATTGTACCATATTACTAGCACCATTTCATGTGATAGTTCAACCAGGTGTAGGCCATACCTCCAACTGCACCCATATACATACGATCACATTGTAGTGTGCCCAGAGTAGGGGACCATCCTTGTCCCACTATTGTTGATGTCACACTCAGTGATGATGATGGCAAGGAAAAAAAATCTCCTGAAGGCCCTAACAACCGATGATGTCAACATATCAGTTGGCTTTGCCAATTGGTGGCTACTAGTAGGTCCTACCCTGATTTTCCCAATATATGTCCCCATGGGATATGTTGGTACTTAGGGGTCCAAGGGTGAGGTGGTAGGGAGCATCAAAGAGGAGGCTGAGGTAGTGGCCCGAGTGAAGGAGAGGTCGAGGTAGTGACAACGAGTAGCATCACTGGTACGCACACCCATGGACTCGGTCGCACCACTAGGTTTCCGATTAGTCATACCACCTTCCACGACTACCATAGGGCTGAGAATTTCCTCCCCCAGTGGTGCTCCACCCTTGAATCCACATTGGTAAGTTGGGGACCCAAGTACAGATTTAATTTGATATTTATTTTCAGTTATTTCATTATATGCTTACATATATATGTTTTGATGATGGAGTACCTGATAACATCCACTTTATCTATGGTTGTAGGGTTCACAAAAAAGTCGCTCAACTTCTTTGGTGGATGCATTGTAGAGGCGATCCTAGTCGTCTAGATCCGGGGGAAAGTCCTTGATGCCTATAGGCCACCCACATCAGGGTGCCATGCCCAATTATTTGAGCCTATAGTGTGACTGAGGATGACCTACAAGGAGAGATAGGTGGAGCTAGTCTAGCATTTTGAATAGCTGTTAGCAATGATCAAGCAACAAGATCAAAGGGGTGCAAAGCTTTGTACTATTCTCACTGAGATAGACCAAGCCAAGATGTGAGTTGAGAGTGCCGAGTAGGAACGTGACACTCTACAAAGCCAAGTTGATGACATCATGAGATAGGTAGCGGTTGTGAGAACAACACCCACTAATCTCCAACATCTCCAAGTTCAACGACTGAGGGATGAGCTGGAAGTGATGCAAAAATAGGAGGCCACACTGACAGAGCATTCCACGACCTTGAGGGAGTAGGTGGGAAAGTTACATGGAGAGTTGTAGGGATTTCAATCGTGGAGCATGTCCATGTCATGATCACACTGATCTCACTCACATGACTCTTTTTAATAGCCTCCACCACCACTAGCACTAGAGGGATCTGGGGGCCACACCCCTAGGGATAGTTGTATCATATTATCATTGTATAACATTTTTGATGTACAAATTTATACATATATACATACACCACATTTTTTATAGTGGTGTGATACATGTACATGACATTATTTTGATACAGATATATGTGCGCGTGTGTGCGCGTGTGTGTGATTTTGGATCAACATCATGTGTTCTTTTGTGTATTCTATCTTTTCATGTATGGTTATGCTATGAATGTATGTTTAGATTAGATTCTATCATGATCTACTTAAACACACATCAGATGTATGCTTAATTAAATACAATGATATTCTAATTGATGTTTAATGATATAGATAGAACATATGATATAAAATGTATGGATAAAAGAATTAATCAAACACAATGCACTTGTACATATGTAGCATACAAATGAAACACATGTATATATAATTCCAAATTAAAGAAATTAACTACATACACATGTTTACATCATAACAAAAATTAAAAAGATAAAGTGTTAATGAAGGAATGCCATAGCATAACAGACTACAACCCTAAAAGGGGACAAGCATCGTGCACATGCCACATAGACCTTATGCATAATATTTGGGAAGATACATTGTGTTGACCAATTATTTTAGATGAGTACCATCCATAGATGATAATCCATATGCACCAAAACCATATACAAAGGTGATTATGTAAGGATCCAACCAATTAGGGCTAAATTTCCCCTTTTGATTAGGTGTCACATTTAAATTTCTCTAATTCTCATAGAGAATGAGATCACCAACCTTAAAGGCACGAGAAATAACACTTTGATTATAATGTTTAGAGATAGAATTTTGGAAAGCCTGAAGATGACCGAGGGCCTATAATCGATGCTCATCGATAAAATCAAGTTGATTTAGATGTTCAACATGGTAAGTGTCATCATCAATTAACCCTTTAAGGGAAACTTGCAAAGGTGAAATTTCCAACTCCAAAGGCATAATAGCTTCAATTCCATACACAAGGTTATACAGGGTCATTCCAGTAGTCATACAAACACTCGTGCGATAGGCCCATAAGGCATAAGTCAATTGAGTATGCCAGTGCTTACTGTGTTTATTCATTATTTTTCAAAGAATCAATTCAAGAGTATTATTAGATGTTTTTGCTTGGCCATTGGATTGAGGATATTAAGGTGTAGAAAATTGATGTTGAATGTGAAATTTCTCTAAGAATTGCTTTACCTCTTTGTTCTTAAATGAAATACCATTGGGTAAAAGTACAAAGTTGTGTCACACTTTTAGCTAACTTATCAACACAAGTGAATTTAAGAATTTCTAACTAAAAATTAATTTTGGTCAAACATATGATCTTGTAAGATTCATTCTAGATAAGATAGATATGTCCACAACTTTTCCAACTAAAATTGTTGGCTAAATGCATATGTAACACCACTTTGAGACCAATTTACCAAAAAAAAGATTAATTTGAAAAAATCGACGTTTCTACAACTTCTACTCATGTAAATAATATTATTTTTAAAATATAAAAAATACCCTTTTGTAGATCCATAAGTGTAGTTTTCAAATATATATATATTTCAATAATTAAATTACTATTTATATTTTCTTTTATATTTTTACTAAAATTAGGTTTTCAACACAAAATATTAGGTTGATTACCATGTCAAGGAAAAATAGTAAAAATTATTAAAAAATTGAAAAAAAATGATGCACTAGATAAAAGAATCTATATCAAGATGGTATAATTTTTTTTTTCCATTTTAGATAAATAGATAATATGAAAGTTGATGTTGAATGGAAACTATTATGTTTTAATACACACAAATTTTAATATTTATTCAAAAAATATATATTTATCAAAATTGGAAAAAATATATGCATGCATTGAAGATTCAAGTTATAAATACACACACAAAAATTGAAGGAAAAAAATACTATATAAAGATTGACGTCTCATGTAACTTCATTTTTCAACATTTTTTTGGCAACTAAATTATAGTGTCAATTTATAAAAAACTATATTAAAATAATTTTTTAACTTTTTCTAAAAATACAACCATAAAATATACTAAATATTTTATTAGTTTACATCATTTCAAATTTCAAAACATATATGTCACTTTTTAGTGATTCAAGTTTAAAAGTTTGATCAGTGTTGGTCGTTTCCTTTAAAAAGTGTGACACAACTTTGTACTTTTACTCCATTGTCAGAAACAAGGGTAGAAGGCAATCCAAAATGAGCAATAATATTATTCAGAAGAAAGATACATATTGCTTTAGTGTTAGTCGATCAAAGTGGAATAGCTTCAACCCATTCATAAAGTAGTTGGTAACTGTGATGATGAAGGTATGCCCCTTAGAAGTAGGTGATATTTTATCGATATATCCAATCCCCATTTTGCAAATGGCCAAGGAGAGGTTTTATTGTGAAGATCTTATACAAGGGCTCAAATAGGATTATTGTGTTGCTAGCACTAAGGACATTTCTTGACAAAGGAAAAGGAGTCTTGGTCCATTGTTTACCAATAATATCTCATATGAATCAATTTTTGTACTAAGGATTCACCATCAAAAAGTCCACCCATAGAGCTCAAATGAGCTTCTTGAAGGGCAAGGGGTATTTCAGCCTTAGTGAGACATTGAAGAAGAATACCATTGTAAGATTTCTGATAAAGAACATTAGACAAAACAATGTATCGAGTTGAAAGATTTCATATTCACACATGAGTATTTTTAGTTGCATCATTGGGAAAGTTTTTAATTTTTAGATAATTATAGATGTGAGAATACCATTCCCTAGAGTCTACATGAGAACACATGAGACTACGAGGTTCAGGTTGATCCAAGGTAGTGGGAGAGCAAAGAATTTGAACCACAAAGTGGTAGTCATCTACACCATTGTCCGAGGGTACAAGGGAAGTTGTGCTTACCATTGCATCCGCATGACGATTCTCTCTCCTAGGAACATTGTCTATGGTAAAAGAAGATAATCGATTAAGAAAGGATATAACCAAATATCAATACTGAGATTGCTTGCTTTTCTTAGCTTGGTAAGCTCCTGTGCTTTGATTTACAATAAGCTCAAAATCACCATGAATGCGGATAAGTTTGATATTTAATGCTATCACAACATGTAAGCCGACAACAATGGATTTGTACTCAACAATATTATTAGTGCAATGAAATTCTAACTGAAAAGATAGAGGAATTAGCTTTGCATTGGGCGAGATTAAAACTATGCTTGCTCTGAAGCTAATTTGACATCTTGATCCATCAAAATACATTTCCCACATAGGTTCATGGTCTAACACAAACAATTTTTCATCCAGAAATAGGTCCAAGTTACGAAGAAATGAGGTGAGGGAGCCTTTGCTAATTGATCTACAACTTTTCCTTTAATCACCTTCTGAGTCACGAACTTGATATCGAACTCAGAGAGAAACATCACCCATTTCTCTAACCTCCCATAGAGATCAACTCTGGTAAATAATTTTTTAAGATCACATTTTACAATCACATGAGTATCTGCGTGGAGTAGATAATTTCGTAACATTTGCATTGTGAAAACAAGAGCGAGACATTGGTTTTCCATAATAGAGTATCAAGTTTCATAATCAACCAGAATATGACTAATGTAGTAGACTAATCTTTCTTTACCATCATCATCATGTTGAGCTAACAAAGCTACTAAAGCATGAGGTGATGCAAAAATATATATAAAAAAGGGTCTATCCTACATAGCTGACATCAAGATGGGAGGATTAGCCAAATAACTCTTGATAGATTCAAAAGCCTTGTGACATTCATCGTCCCATCGAAAATGGAAATAGTTCTTCAACAAGTGTGTGAATTGAAGAGCACAATCAACCAATTTAGATATGAACTGTGAATTGCCTGAATCTTCCCTTGCAAGTTGTGCAGCTGAGAGATGTTCTTAGGTGGAGGTATGTTAACAATTGCATCAATCTTATTCATATTGACTTCGATCCCACAATGGGAGACAATAAGTCCTAAAAGTTTCCTGGTATCCACACTAAAGACACACTTAAGAGGATTTAGTCTCATTTATAGAGTTGAAGCCTTTCAAAGATAAGATGAAGATTCACAATGTGATCTTGGTGAGTTTTAGACTTAGCCAAGATGTCATCAACATAATCTTCTAAGATTTTATGAATGAAATTGTGAAAGATAAGAGTCCAACATTCTTTAATCCAAACGACATGACTACATAGCAGAAGGTACACCAAGGGGTAGTGACTTGGATGTATTATACTGATCTTTCGGGTTAATACAAATCTGATTATAGCCCGAGAATCCATCCATGAAGGATAACAAGGAATGGATTGCATTTGAGTCCACACTAATATCAATATTGGGAAACAAAAAATTATCTTTAAGAGAAGCCTTATTAAGATCACAAAAGTCAATACAAATACGAATACGACCATAAGGTCTTCTAACGATGATGATATTCGATATCCAAGGTGAATAATGAATATGATGAATAAAACCAACTTTTAAGAGCTTTTATATCTTTGTCTTGAATAATAAAGAAACCTTGAGATTCATTTTGTGGGTCTTCTATTTAATGGGATTGGTATCGGGACATAGAATGATATTATGAATTCCCACAAATTCATCAATATCGGGCATGTCCTCATATGACCAAGCAAAGATCTCAAGATGAGAATGCAGTTAATCATTGTGTTGTTTAGATTCTTCCAAAGAGACATTTTCCAATATTAATTACTTTTTCAAATTATTTAGGGTCCATAAAGACATCAAAAGTAACCCCCTTAAGGAGAGTACTACGATCTTTAGGATGAGGCATAAAAAAACTATCTACATTAGATAGAGTATCCTTCTCATCAAAACTCGTAATCAACTCCCCAAAATATGCATGTCTATTCAAGAAATATGGGAATCATCATTTATCGTGATAGGAAGGTAGGTTAGAGTAGAAACCTAAGGAGTCTTCTAGAGATTCATCCTAAGAGAAAACATCTAGAGGGACTTCTTTAGAGTCTACCTTGCTTTCAATGTATTCAAGATGAACTAATTTAAGAGGATGAGATTTGGTGGAAACCATGTTGAAATTTAGACACGATTTTACCTTAGAATTTGTGGGGCAGCATCCAAGTCTGATCTCAAAGTCACGTGGATCAGCCTCTAAGGGGACTTTAATACCTTATTCATTACATCCACAACTTTTACCTCTCTAACCAAATTTAGAAAAGATATTGAACATTGGTCCATAATGTGATTGTAATTTTTGTAAAGAAGGGGGATTAGTGTAAAGAGCATAATCCATACTGTAAGTGTCACCCTTCTTTACAGAAGCATAATCATTCTTCTTAGCAAGAGATAATGAGATCTTTGGGATATCTAGGTGGATCAGATCCACTTTGTACTACCCGACATAGGATTTAGTAAAGATCAAGGATACCTAATCATCACCAAGACATGTATCCATTCAAGAGAAGAAGTGGAAGGAATGGATTCAAGACTTTCTACTTTGGGAGGATCTTTTTTAGGGTCATCTATCTCAAGAGTATCCTTTGTGATAGGTACTACTTGAGTAGATGTCAATAAATTGGAAGATAATGAAGGGAGAAGATTTTTAAGAGTAGCTGCAACCGAAGTTTGACTAACAATTGCCACCTCACATAAGTGTACAACATCAGGGTCAACCTTGATTGTGATCACCTCATTGTTAGCCACAAACTTCATGAAATGATGCAAGGTAGAAGTAATTGCTCCCAAATCATGAATCCATGGTCTTCCCAAGAGAATATTATATGGTAATAGTCCTGGCATAACATATACTAGGGTGGGTATAGTAACGGGTCCCAAACTTTAAGGTGATATTATCATGCCTAAGGCTTGTCGATTGACATTATCAAACCCATGAATGTACATGGAAGAAGCAACAAGGGAAATTGAATCAACTTTGATTTTAGGCAATAAATCAATGCTACATATGTTGAGTGTCGAACCGGTATCAACAAGAGCATGTCTAATACCAATATTAATAATATAGACTATTATCATTAAAGGATTTGCTTGATTTTATATTTTTGGAGGTGAGATCTCACACTGATGGAATGTAATATTTGGCGAATCCACATGAATATGATATATCAATGCATTAAAATCCATTGGACTAGCGAAAGAAGGAAAAATGATCTTTTACATGGCTTCTTGAAGCATACCTTGATAAATCAGAGCAATTTGAAGAAAATCCATAAGTGAGATCTTAGTGGGAGTAACAAAAAGTTGCTCAAAAATATCATACTCACTCGGTGGCTTGGTTGCAGGTCTAGGTGCTTGAGGAAGACTTGGTTGAGAAGGTGGTAAAGAAGTAGGTTTATTAACATTTTGTTGATTCCTTCTAGTGTTATAGGTATGGGATACCACTCTATAAGAGGGAGCCTTAGATTTAATGAAGCTCATGTAAAGGTTTGGCATGTCATTTTCAACAAGAACCCCATGAATAGAATAAATTCTTTAGGAGATGGGCTAGTCAAAGTCACATAAATGACCGATCTCTTAGGCCTTTGAGGGGCGATAGAGACTATGACTATATTTATGGACTCTTCGAATTGCGATGGAGATTTCAATGGATATTTTTTTTAACGAAGTTTTGAGTAGGAGATGCCTCTAAGAAATCATCTAGGGCATCATCCAACATATCAAAATCCTGTTTAGAAAAGGCATTATCAAAAGCATTAAAATTTTGAAGAAAAAGATTTGGCATGATTTCCTTCACATCAAGTTCACCAAAATGTAAAGGAGAGGATTCACTACCCTCAAGATCATAGGGTCTTAAGAAGAAAACAACCCTCAATTAACTCAAAGATCAAAGCTCAGGTGATGAGATAAATAATAAAAGAGTGCTTGCACAATTTAACCAAGTTCACACTAATGTTTAAATAAGGAAGGATGCTAAAATTACTTATTTACAAGAAAAAATGACAAAATTAAAATCTCTAATTTATACACAAACAAAAAGTACATAAAATATAGATTATACCTTTAAGAGGATTAGCTCTCGGCAATAGACAATAGCACACTGCAAGGATGTCTATGCCCCACACTTTCATCTCTAATGAAACAAAAAGTAAGAACCCAAAATCCAAGATATCCAACTTGCTACACCTATTCATCTACACAAACAAAACATGAAAATGTTGGGGGCTATTTCAAGGCTTGCCTAAGTCAAACCCTTGTTTTGGTGTTTCCACCTCCATGAATAGCTAAATAGGATCGAGATAGATAAAAATGCATAAATCAAAATACATGTAATATAAACAATCCCCACAAAGGAGGAGAAGCCCTATCATGAATATAAAAGATGTGTGATAGAAACAAACCCTGCAATGAGGATAACCCCTATCATGAATATAATAGATGAGATCAAATAGAAAAGATAAGATAACAAGAGAGCATTACCAACAACCTATGGCTCCCCTCTTGGATTGATAGAAGTGATGGATTTCACATGCAAGAGAAGCCTTGATTATTGTTTGAGAGAGTATTTTAGTAGAGCTTCGCTATGAGAGTGAGAGAGAAAAAAGAGCAAGAGAGAGATCAAGAAGTTGTGAAAATGAGAGTGAAAATAGAGATTTGTGAGTTTGCATGGATGGAATAGCCATTACACACACATCCTTGCTACTACGATGCATGTCATAGGCAAGGAATGCAAAATATTCACATTTGAATCTCAAAAAGTTTGGGGATGCTAGCGTGTCACACAAGTGTCCTACCAAAACTTTACACAAGTTAGGCATTTAGGCTACTAGTGCTTCATTGTTGCTGCATATGAAGTCAAAATAATGAAATTCCAACTTATAGGTTTTTTCCATAAAGGAGGCGAACCTAAATACATAAGTGTGAAATTTCCATGGGGTGCAATTTTATGACACTACAATACATTTTTTTGATGATCTAGTTATTGCCTTCTTGAAACATTTTTGAATTAATATGGTCTTGAAAATAATGGTGAATGGTTTGACTTAATTGTGCCCAAAAGAGTGATGACCCTATCAACATGATGTGTTATTTAATTTCAATCATTGTGGTAAAATAAAGCATCAATTTGAGGTTGGTTAGCTACAAATTATCTTCCTTGAGGGACTTCTTCCTACTATTAAGAACAATGTGCTTAAATAAGTAGTTTTCCTTCTTTTATGGACATGTGCAATCACGTAAATAATATTGAGATCATATTTTTTTCATCAAATAACCTTAATTATGGATCATTTTTCCATATCCTCTTACCCTTAAAATTACCAAAAGTCCAATACTTTTTTGAAGGTAACAATTCCAAGTAAGAAAAGGAAAATGTATATCAAGTGGCCAATACTTTCAACATGCCTTCTTTTTGGCTTCATACTTTTAGGTATGTTCCAAAGTTATAAAGGCCCACATACATTATGCTTCAAAGTTTATCGAACTCTAATTCAATTACTCTTCCATCTATATTTCCATTAGATCCAACTAACGGATACCCAAGAATTACAATGAGTGCATTTTGCATCTTCCACAAAGTTAGTGGACATCATGTTGAGTAGCATTAAAATATTTTATTAAGGATAATATGATTTATATTGAAGGTGTTAATAATGGGGGGAAGCATTTGGTTGCTCCCTCTAATCAAAATCTGAAGATTTATTTTATTCCATTTTCTAATCATTTTAATAACATCAATGCATTTCATGAACATAATTTTATTGCCATTAATCATATACATGTTGAAAGAACTACTATTGATGGTTTGAAAGGAAGAAAAGGTGCATAATATACTTTTTACACTAATCTATGAGAGGAGGTATGTGTAAACATTAAAGTAATCATACAATTTCAAGGAAATCAACACAAAATTAATAAACCATAACAAAATTATTTGTGGGGAAAACCCATTTCAAAGAAAAACTCACACTCTAGAGAAAATCAATATATTATTTAATTATCAAGGTTACAAGACACTTGCAAAGTTTAAGCTCTTACTAGAGTATCACCAACCATAGATTTGGAGATTTTGATAGCATAATAGTACCTTCAAACCTCACAATCAAAACCTCAATCTCAAGCACCCAATAAATAGGAGACACAATACATGAAACCATGAGCTAAAACTACTACAAAATGTGGCACCTAAGTTTGAAACTTGAACCCTAAATGAGTCCATAAACTAAAAATAATATATTCCATCCACCTATCATAAACTCATTGTAATCCACTCACAAACTTGGACAATCTTTTGGATCTATTATATCCATTCATAGATGCCTTATGATGTGTCATAACACACATCATAAGTTGGTCAACAAGTGTAACTCCCTTTTACAACTCATAGGTGTTCTTACATTCCAATATGTGTGGTCCAAATTCCAGAGGCCATAACTTTCAATTTGAGAGGTCAATTGGGTCTATTTTTTAAAAATGTAGTGCTTGAAGAGGTTCATATCTTGGGAATTATGGAGTTGATTCCAAAAACCTATAACATTTATTAGATAAAAAACATCAATAGCCTAGAAATAGAGTTTTCATGTTTTATAGCTTGAAAATGACATTTTTTTTATTCTTAACCTAAGAAGAAAGGTTGAGACACCTTTCTTAATATTATCCCACTTTTCAAGCCTCTTCTAGAGCAAATTAAGTACCAACACTATCAATTAATTTCTAGGGGTCAAGAGACCTATAGACTCACAACACCACTTTAACTTTTTTGTGCTAATTGAATTTTTCAATACATTTTAAACATTTTGTAAAGTGTCAAATTTCTTTAGCATCACCCTCCCATTCTTTACCATGTTATGAAAAAATAGAACTCGACATGTAGTTCACACCCACATGTTTTAACTCTCACCTTGTCTTAACCATTCTATAATTGGGCTAAAGGTTTTAATGAGATGATTTTGATATAGGGTAACTGTAGGATGGATGTGTATCTTTCTAGATTAGACATACTTTAGTCTATTTATGTTTCTTTAGCTACGATTTCCATTTTCAGATTTGATGCATTGCTTGAGTGTGCAAGATATTCATATAGTCATGGATTTCTATATTCTTGGACTTAGCTACATCTTGTCCTCACTATTTCATTATGGTAATGCGATCTTGTCTATGCTCATTAAGTTTGGCAGTAGGATCAACTATTACACATTGTTATATTTGAACCATACTTATGTTGGATATTTTTAAGTTAGTTGTGGGTTTTAATATTTTCTCATTGGTGGCTATACATGTACTATACTTCAATTATTAAGTATTGGATAGATACGTCTGATGGTTTCCTTGAGTGTGTAGGAGTAGGTTTTCCTCAATAGTCTAGAAGTACCTTATTCAATTGTGCTCAAAGTTGAGCCACAAGATGTGCTTTATGTGGCCTTATGAGCCTAAATGTAAATCTGTCAATTACAAATTCATGGGTCACTTGTAGACTTGTAATTGTGCCTATATGCTTTCCCAGTTCTTGTGATTATGCTAGTTGGTCATTTTTTTTATAAATTATCTATTTTTAGTAACTTAAGTTATATAATTAATTTTTCATTAAAGATTCCTTGAATTTTGTAACTTAATTTAATTTAATTACTTTTTGGAAATTATGGTGTGCTGATGGGATAGAAGTGTATGTTGATGAAGATTTCAATGATAGATTATTATGTTTTTCACAATCTTTTTATGACTTGAAATTTGTCAAATCTGTGTTATTTCAGAAGAAAAAAAAAATATTTCTTTATTTTTCATAAAATGAGTATTTTTTGTGTCAACATTGAATTATTTAATCAATTTAATCATGTGTTATATTAAACATTGAAAATTGAATTCCATTATAAATGTATCCTTATAAATGGGAAAAATGTCTATTTTTGGATTTTTCTTTTGAGATATATAAAAGGAAAAAACTCATTTTGGGCATTGGCATTTTTTTTGGGGGGGGAGGGGGGAATTTGGAGCTATTTTGGCTCTCTCCTCTCCATGAAAAAATATTATCTTTTGGGCATTCGATTTTACAAGTACAACCCTTTTTTTTTGTGAGACAAAAGGTGCAAAGAACCTGAACAAAATATATTAAAAAGCATAAAAGGTTACAAAAGGAGCCTACAGTTTTTGGAGTAGATTGGCGAGGGATTGCTTGCTTGTTATGTTTGGAAGGAACCTCCTTTGGACAAATTTTTCTCTATTTTGTTGTAGTTTTGGTGAAAGGTAAGGGGTTTGTCCTCATTCCTTGTGATTATTTTTATTTATGTTTCCCATTTCCCCCTTCAGTGGGTGCATTGATCTTCTCATTTGTAGGGATTGTTGAATTGATGGAGAATTAATTCAACAATCTTGATTATGTTTATTTGGGAAAAATCTATTTTACATTGAAATGATACTTTTTTTTCTCAAAATTTATATGTGATTAGAAAATAATGATTTATGTACCCTTAGATTTAAAAGGGTTTGTTAATTTTTTTTAATTTAAAGTTTAAAATTTTGGAAAAAATGCATTTGAAAACCCCCATTTTGGAAAAGCTTGTTTATGCATTTCTTTTTATATTAATAAACACAAGTTTTGAAAGGGCCCAAAACCTTGTACAATGAAATATCTCATAGAAAAAACATGTCAAGTACCATGAGATATGGGGAAAACATGGGAGAGAAGGGCCCAAACCCTAAAACAAAGTAGGCCTGCAACCAAAGACAAAAAGAGAAACACAAGGAAAAAACTAATAGGCCCCCAAAAGGGGGTAAGATATGACTAAAAGAAAGTTTCCAAAACTAAAAAATCAAACCAACACAATGGTAGACCCAACCTTATTCAATCAAAAACCCTTCACTCTAGTATAGATTGAGAGATAGATTTGGGTAGACCTTTATTTGCCTTTGTACTATTGTCTAAGAGATATTATCATTTAAATCCTCAAATCTAGGCGAAGTAGGAGGGATTTTCCCCAATGAGGTACCATACAAGGGTGCAATAGAATTATAGAAGTGTAACAATAAAGAAGTTAAACATTTAATAACCTCCTCTGAGTAGGTTGAAGCTAACACAAAGTTGAACTAGTAGATTGAGAAACTTGAATAAAAGGTGGGTGGGAATCAGTAATTGGCATTTATGGAGTAGAAGGAGCAAGACTTGTCAAGGTCACACTAGTCATGAGAGAAGCCCCCATGAAGCCAATAGGGGAAATGGGGAGAGAAGATTGTTGGCATTAGTTGTCATTGTGGTTGTCATTGATGTCAACACTTGAGGAGATTGTTATGATGTCAATACTTGGTGAAACTATTGTATTGGTTGTATTGATGCATTGGTTGTATTGCTAGCATTGGTTGTCATTAATGTCAACACTTAGTGTGTCGGTTGTCTTTGATGTATACACTTGGTATGTGTTGGAATTGGTTGTCAACACTTGGTAAGTTTGTTGCATAATATTTGTGAAGTTGTTGTTTGACATTCGTTGTCATTTATGTATGGTGGTGTTGTTGAAGTTCATGGTTGGATGTCGTGCCTTGTTTTATGTCAAGTAAAGGTGTATTAAGTATGGTTTCTATCAGTAGAGATGTTATCATGATGATATATTAAGATGAGGATTATAAGTAATGTTGATGGTGGAAAGATGTTGTTGATGGTCTATAATATGCTATATGATCTCTTCTATTATTATTGAGGAAGTAAGTGTTATTGCAATATTGTTCTGGCCTCCACAAGTTGATGAAATTTTTTTGTTCTATGAAGTTGTGTTAAGATTGTTGGGAGAATGCTCTGCATTCCTTTGTTGTTGAAGATATGGTCTTGCAATTTGGGATTCAATGTTTGTGTTCTATGGATGTTGCATTCCTATATTTTTAGGTCACCAGTGTTGCCGAGGAGGTTTTTATTAATTACAAAAGGTTAGCAGTATTGTTGGTTGTTTGGATTGGTATGGAAAATGCTTTTTATTTCTTTGCAATGATGTCTCTGCTCCTATAGTTTGGTGGATGTGCTCTTAATATCTATGCAACATCTTAGTTCAGTTTTGACATGTTGAAGTGGTCCACAAGTTGTTTTGTTAATGTTATATCTCATGATTATGCATTTTGTGCTTTTGGGTTGAAGTACTTTGTTTTTGTTTAGTCTACGGTGGTTGTTGGTGGCATGACTGTGTGAAAGAAGTGTTTGAAAGTGTTGTTATATTTTCATGGAATATCTCTATGTGGTCTACACGTCAATAATTGATCTCTTTGGTGCCGCATATTTTGTTGAGTTGGCCTTCTGGGCAATTTGTGAATATTTGGTTGACATGGCTTGTTGTCTTTCTTGCGCCATGTGCTTAGGGATTTTTTCCAGCATATGAAGTGGTGTTAAGATGGATTTCGGTCCTAACCTATCTTGTTGAGAACCGTATTGAGTAAGATTCATTGCAAGTGTGTTTTGGGCCGACTAGTATTGTGCTACACGTTTCCTTGTTGTCAACTTAAGTTGTTGTGCACCAGTGTGTGAAGTGTTTTGGATCACTTTGGAAGATGTAATAAGATTTTTTTTGTTCCTCTCTATCTCTTGGATAGGACCACACTATTTTTTTGTGGTGACTTGTTGAAGATTATTGTTTATCCTCTTCCTAGCTAACCTAATTAATATTTTGTGATCTTATGTTGCATATATATGAAAGATCAAATTAGTTGCAAAGTGTGAGGGAGTGGAATGTATCAAAGATCTCACAGAAGTAGTGCAAAAGTGTGTGGAAAATAGATCAGATGTTCCTTAATACCTCAGTCAATAGAGTGTATTGTTGACATATGTTGTAAATTCTAAATCTTCATGTATCCTACTCTGAGATAGTGAATCTCATTAGGTCCTTTTGTATCTTTCCTTGGAATCGTGCACTTCAGTTTGCAAGTCCTTTGTATCTTTCCCTAAGGTTTTGCACCTTATTTTGCAAGTCTGTTGGCAGTGAGCCTTGTTGTAACTTTTGTAACTAGTGAGATTCATATATTGTGAGTTAACTCTCATTATGGTTTTTCCCTCATTGGGTTTTTCACGTAAATTTGGTTTTATCTTGTGGATGTGTGTTCCTTGTTTAAGTTTTCATTGCTACTGATTTGGTTAAGGGTTGAATTGTTGTATCTTTATGAAACAACAAAAAATTGATTCACTTTCGTATGGTTTAGGACATAGAGCAAACCCACTTCACACTTATTTCATTGAAGGGAAACCCTAAAGATCTCAATCTAAAGTATGCAAAGGGGAAATATATTTTGTAATAGGGTTTTCCTAGGGTCTAACTATAAACTAATGAGGGGTTCACCACTAAGCTAGGGCTTGGAAAGATAAATGAAATGAAAAACCTAATAGTTAAACCTAGTGCAATGCAATCTTTCACTAAATGACCTAAAAATGCATGTAAATCAAAACAAAAAGCTGCAAGAAGAAATGCATGCACCTGGAAATATGAAGAAGACTGAATGAAGGCCTGAAATATTGAAAATATTGAAATTTTGGCACATTGGAACTCATACACCATTTTGGGTGTATCAATCCCATATCAGGGTTTTTGTATAGGAACTGGTTTCTAGAAAAAGGGTATCTGAAATTGCAAAGATATAGAAAAATTTATGTGGTGGTTTCATACGCCACTTTCGGTGTATCAGTCCCATTTTGCTTTTTTGGGAATTCAAAGTTCAAATCTATGCTCCAATCTCTTCTCTTTCCTTCCAAATTGATTTTCGTGTCTGAATCTATGAAAAGACTTGTAAAACAGAATATAAACCCAATTTCGTTACGGGGGATTTTCCTCAGTCAAACCCCTAGTTTGGTACTTAAAACTTGATAGAAACAATGAAATATGAATGTAAATGTGAACATAAACCCTAACCTTAAGTGTGTCTAAGATTAGGAAATCTGAAATGCAATGCAACCCTATTCTAATGTGCTAGAATGAGATGCATGAATGGGACATGAAGACGAATGACTCACTTTAAGAGATCTCTAATCACCCAAATAAGCCCTAATAATGCTTGTACCTTCCTCAAGCTGAATGTAGAGTGATAATGGAGGATGGAATCACTTAGGAAATAAGTCATTAGGCTTGGCTTGATGGCTAGTTGCATCTCCCCAACCTAGAATCCATCATGATTCACCATAGACAACCATGATCAACCCTTGACAATGCTAGATCTTGGATGAAAGTGACCTTGAAGACCTACGAAAAAACTCTAATGCTGCTCAAAGAATTCAAATTTACTTGCTTTTGAAACTTGGATGCTCTTGTGAAAGAATGCTTGAAGACTCTTGAATGCTTAGATCTTGAAATTGCTCTTGAAAATGCTTGCTTAGATGAAATAATGACTTAGAAGATTTATTATATAGGAATTTACACCTAATTTACCATTATTTAGATATCAAAAGCCAACATCAAGCAAAAATTTGAATTAAAAAGTTGAATTTCCCGCTAAAACCCTAAAAAAAGCCCCAAATGGGACTCATACACCACCTCTGGCGTATGGATCCCACCTAGGGGGACTCATACACCACCTCTGGCATATGGATCCCACCTAGGGGGACTCATTCACCACCTCTAGTGTATGGGTCCCACCTAGGGGGACTCATATGCCCAAGTTGGCGTATGAGTCCCATCCTATATTTTTGGGGTGGGTTGTTAAAATTTTAAGTGTTTTTGATGGTTTTGTCGGGTTTTTAGTTGAAACAAGCTCGAGATCCAAAGTAATGGGTCTTAGGGGCCTATTAATGATGAATTAAAGGGTATTTAATGCAAGGGTACCAAAATAGGTCCAAATTAGGCAAGGGATTGTGCTATCCTCAAGAAGGGAGTATAATTTCCATTGCCACACTTTCATTGTTGAGGGTTGTTGACCTTATTAAGGAACTAAATTGCTATATCTTTCTTTGTTGCTGATTTATTTAAGAGTTTATGATCTAATAAATAAGTATGAGTTTGTTGAAGGGTTTATGTTTTGAAAAGACTGATTCACCCCCCTCTCAATCTTCGGGTGTGTTCAACAAAGATCCAACACATTGATAAGACACATCATCTTAAGAGAATCCATCCTCTTTATAGTTGAAAGAAAAATATTAAAGTGATCTTTGTGATAATTTCTCCACCGCATCAAAATTCCCTTGCGTTGAGTGAGAGGACAATCAAAAGCTAGGTGGTTGATAGTAAGATATTATCTACATCTAAAGGGGAGACCCTCATAATCAATCAATTGAGTCCAAGGCATGTCCCCACCATAAAAGGAATATCCCCATGGAGTAGCTTATATATATAAATTTCCACTAAAATGTGAGCATAGTGACCCATGTAGGAGGTGGTAGAGTCCACTTTTAAGAAGTGACCAATAGAATTTTGATGGGACTAACATTAAGAGATTTAGTGAGGGGGTTGAAGGTTGTAATCCAAGGCTTCACCAATAGAGAGTGTTACTCCCACATCTATAACTTATTGTAAAGAACCAAATCCCTATATTTTAAAGATTCAAAAGATGCAATGAAGACATCCCTAGTATAAGGGAAGAGTTTGATCATTCCTTCAATAAGAGGCTTTCATGAATCCAAGACGTGTAAATCACAAGGGAAGACCAAAAATAATTGAATCTACAAACCAAACCTCTGTACAAATAAAAATCTTTATTTTATGCACATCTTGTCGACAAACCAACATCTAGGTAGTTTGTGGATTAAGGAGGGCATAATTTAACTCGCACAGGATGAGAAATACCCTTAACACCCAAAATGTTTGCAAAAGACCATCGATGACCTATGTATGTAACTATAAAATTTATAGCACCAACAATGGGTAAAATACCCATTGAGATAGAAGAAGAACCATTTTTACATCCAGTACTAGGGCCAAAATCAATCACATGAGGGAAGCTAGGGTAAGGGTAACCAACATCAACAAAAATGGAACCCTACATTGAAGCACCAAGTTGTGCACCAATAATAACATAGTTCCCAAGAGGAATTGCAATTGTTAGAGAAGGAGCCCCAATAACACAAGGTTTGATATCTAGGGTAGGACTACCAATCAAATTCAAAATAGGTCCAACACTAGGGGTGGTGTGAGAAATGAGAAAGAGAATTGATGTACTACCAATGGTAGGCTCAAGGAGGAAATAATTAATGACTGGGAGAGGAAGAAGAACAACTCCAAAAGAAGATGTAATGAGAACCCAATTTTCAACACCACAATTGGAAGACGTGTCCCCTAAATCTATGGACACTCTTGAAACAATACCCAAACAATCTCCACTCACATTTTTGATAAGAAGAGAACTAACATCAAATAGGCATGAGAATGGGAGAGAGACTATTATTTTATACATTGTTGATATTACAATTTATAAATCAACATATTTAATGTGGCAATATGATTGGTCATGTAATGGGATGTAAATTATTGGAACGTATGCATGTGTTTCTTGGATCCCATGTCTTTGTTATACACATTTGAATGGACTCATTTATATGCTCATAAAATTGGTGTGTTCCTCCTAATCTTACATGAGTGTATTCTTATGTTTTAATTAGTGTTTACACATGGATGGTGTTGATAGTATCTCTTTTTTATTTGTATAAAATAATTTTGTGTATTAATGTGAATAGCATGCTTATGCATTGGTTAATAATTTTATATCCTTTAAGTATGTGTATAGGCATAAAATTGCACCTCGTGCAATTTCACATACATTCTTACACCCGCTTTAGTGTCCACTCCCTTAACATCTTGAGTAGGCTTATTGTAGCCCCTGCATCAACCCTTTCCCCTTCTCAGGATGCTCCAACACCCCTTTTCAACAGCCACCCTCGCATGTTGGCTTGCATCAAACTTTGTACTTCTTCTATTTTCACCATTCTGTAGCGTGACGTGTCCGGAAACTAGCATGTCACACGGACGTTTGTGTGCTGCACTAACATCCTACGATGTTTCTGTCTGGTGTGGAGCCTGATTAGTCTCCAAGTGGGAGATTGTTGCTATATGGTGACTGATCATGCTATACTATACACTCTTCATGTGTGCTATTTTTTTGCGTCGCCACCAAAAAAGGAAAAATCACTGAAAAAGAAAAAAACTAACTTTGTAAAACCCTAATTCTGGAAGCTTATAAAAAGCTTGTTATAATCGGTTGGGATGAGAGTTACAATATGATGAAAAAGGAGATTATTTTTGAGATTGTAATAAGTTTTGTACTGGATAAAAAAATCATTGGATGACTATGGTTTTGTGGATGTAGCCCGGATTGGGTGAACCACATTAAATTCTGTGTTAATTTTTCTGTGTATTTTATTCCTCTGTTTTATTGATTAAATATGCATTTAATTCTTAGATATTTTCCTTCTAACCCTAACAAGTGGTATCAAAGCTATGTGGGTGGCCCATGGAAGCGTGGAATCTAGGATTCCTCGATACCAACAGAGTCAGTATTAGAGCGAGTTGTGTTTGATTATTGTCTGTAAGAAGGTCTCATGGTTGAGTGAGAGTCTCACGATTAAGTGGGAGCAATGACAAACAAGGGTAAATTAAAGGTAGATAAATTCAATTGGCAGAACTATTAGTTATGGAAGATGCAGATGGAGGATTATCTCTATCAGAAGGATTTATGGAGGCCGTTGGAAGGGGTATCCAAGAAACCAACAACAATGAGTGATGAGGAATGGAATCTTCTGGACAAAAAGGGACTAGGATCCATTTGTTTATGCCTGGAACAATCAGTGGCATTCAATATTACAACAACAAAGACAACTCAAGAGTTGATGGAAACCTTGGCGAAGTTATATGAAAAGCTTTCCGCTTCAAATAAGGTATTTCTTATGAAGCATTTATTTAATATGAAAATGGTAGAAGGTGGATCAGTTGTTGATCATTTAAATGAGTTTAATACGGTTACTAGTCAATTAAATTTTGTAAATGTAAACTTTGATGAAGAAATTAGGGCTCTTTTGATTCTGTGTTCTTTGCCTAAAAGATGGAATAGCTTGGTAATGGATGTTAGCAATTCTATTTCTAGTTCGAATACATTGAAATTTGATGATGTTGTTGGTGTTATTTTGAGTGAGGAAATTCGTAGGAAAAGCTCAGGTGGAAGATCCACATTAGGAAGTGTTTTGAATGAAAAAAGCAAGGGTAGAACAAAGGAGAGAGGAAAAAATTCTAGAAATTGTGGGAAGTCACGAGGAAAATCAAAGGATAAAAGGTCCCAATCTAGAGACAAGAGGGATTTCTGGTACTGTGGTAAGCCGGGTCATTTAAAGAAAGATTGTTGGTCTCAAAAAAATAAAGGAGACAAAAAATGAAGGCAATAAAGAGGAAAATGTGGTAAGTAATAAATCTGATGAGGATGCTTTGATTCTTTCCCTTGATAATGCTGATGATTCTTGGGTGTTAGATTCAAGGGCTTCATTTCATGCTACGCCCCATAGAAGTTATTTTCTTGATTATTTCCAAGGGGATTTTGGGATAGTTTATTTGGGAGATAACAAACCCTATCAAATTGTTGGAAAGGGAATAATTAAGATTAAGTTGTAGAATGGGAATCATTGGCTACTACATGAGGTAAGGCACGTTCCAAAGTTAAAAATAAATTTAATTTTAGTAGGGCAACTAGATGATGAAGGTTGTATTGTTACATTTAGTGATAAAAATTGGAAGGTTACAAAAGGTGTGAAAGTAGACACCTTATATCTTTGTACAGGTCATATTGTTCCTCTACTTTAGCTATTGCAGATAAAAATCAATGTTCAGGAACAGTTGCTATAGTTCAGCAGGTAGAAAATCAGACAGTTGCTATGGATCCTGAATCAATACTATGGCATAATAGACTTGGGACTATGAGTGCAAAAGGTATGAAAGTACTTCATTCAAAGAATCTTTTACCAGGTATGAAATGTGTTAATATGGATTTCTGTGAAAGTTGTGTGTATGGAAAAAAGAGAGAGTTAGTTTTCTTAAAGATGGGAAGCAAAAGAAAGATGAGAAATTGGAGCTTGTGCATATGGATGTATGGGGACCAGCTCAAGTATCTTCTCTCGGTGGCTCTCGATATTATGCCAATTTTATTGATGATGCAACAAGGAAGGTATGGATTTATTTCCTTAGGTAGAAATCTATTTTTTTTGGAACTTTTAAGAAATGGAGAAGCTTGGTTGAGAATGAGACAGGTAAAAAGTTAAAAGATCTTAGATCTAATAGTGGTGGTGAGTATTGTAGAAAAGAGTTTGAAGATTATTGTTACTCTAATGGTATTCGTAGGCAAAAAATAGTTGCAAGGACTCCACAGGAAAATGGAGTGGCTGAGCGCATGAACAAAACAATAATGGAGCATGCACAGACTATAAGATTGCATGTTGGGTTTCCTTTAAACATGTGGGAAGAGGCTATAAATTCTATTGTTTATTTAATCAATAGAGGTCCCTCTAATCCTTTGGGTTTTGGTATTCCAGGGGAAGCATGGATAGGTAAGAAAGTGAGTTATTCTTTTCTCAAGACCTTCGGTTGTGAAGCATTTGCACATGTAGATTATGAAAATAGAACCAAGCTTGATGCAAAATCAAAGAAAAGTATATTTGTTGGATATGGCATTGATGAATTTGGTTATAGGCTTTGGGATTTTGAAAATCAAAAAATTGTGAGAAGCAAGGATGTCATATTCAATGAGAAAGTGTTGTACAAAGATCAGTTGCAGCAGCATGATAAGAAAGAAAGTGATTATGTAGTGCTAGATGATACACCAAATAGCGATGTTCCAGTGGTTCCTCATTCTCTGCAACAACAACAACAACAAATACCACAAACTCCAGTGACTATTAGATGATCTTCAAGGATAAGTAGACCTCCAGAAATATTTTATCCCTCTTTGTATTCTATTTTATTAACTGATGTTGGTGAACCAAAATGTTATGATGAAGCTATGCAAGTGGATACCAAGGTTCAGTGGGAGCAAGGAGTGGAAGAAGAAATGGGCTCCTTGCTGAAAAATCAAACTTGGGAATTATGCAAGTTGCCTACAGGTAAAAACTCTTTACCAAACAAATGGGTTTATACGCTGAAAGAGAAGGATGAAAGTAAGAAAAGATTTAAAGCTAGATTAGTTGTAAAGGGACTTGCACAAAAAAAGGGTGTTGATTTTGATGAAATATTTTCTCTGGTTGTTAAAATGACTTCTATTCGTACTGTTTGAAGTATTGTGGTTGCTAAAGATTTGTATTTAGAATAGCTTGATGTTACAACAACCTTTCTCCATGGTGATTTGGAAGAGGAAATATACATGGAATAGCCACAAGGATTTGAGGTCAAAGGTCAAGAGAAATTGGTGTGTAGATTGAAGAAAAGTTTATATGGCTTGAAGTAAACATCTTGGCAATGGTATATTAAATTTGATAGCTTTATGGTTGAGCATGGCTACAGTTGATGTTATTCAGACCATTGTGTTTATTTTAAGAGGTTGGATGATGATAGCTACATTATCTTATGTTTATATGTTGATGATATGCTTGTAGCAGGGTCTAACATGGATCACATAAGGGAGTTAAAAAAATAGTTAGCAAATTCATTTGCAATGAAGGATTTGGGGGCAACAAAGCAAAACCTTGGTATGAAGATTACAAGAGATAGGAAAAATAGATTTTTTTTTTTTATCTCAAGCTGATTATGTTGAGAAGGTGTTGCAAAGATTTCATATGGAAAATGTAGAAGTTGTTAGCACACCTTTGCCCAGTCATGTTAAATTGACTAAGGATATGTGTCCAAAGACACAAGAGGAGGAATAAAAAATGTCCAAGGTACCATATGCTTCAACTGCAAGTATTTTAATGTACGACATGGTATGCACAAGACCAGATATTCAACATGTTTTAGGAGTTGTTAGTAGGTATATGAGTCATCCCGATGTTGAGCATTGGAATGCAGTAAAATGGATTCTCAGGTATTTGAGAGGGACATCCAATAAATGTTTATGTTTTGGGAGCTCTAATATTGATTTAAAAGGATATGTTGACTCAGATTTGGTAGGGGATGAAGATACTAGGTGGAGTACCACAAGTTATGTATTTACAGTTGGTGGTATTGCAGTGAGTTGAATTTATCAGTTGAAAAAGGTGGTTGCTTTATCCACCATGGAGGCAAAGTATGTTGCTGCAATAGAGGTGGCAAAGGAGATGATATGGCTACAAATTTTCTTGGAAGAGTTGGGAAAACAACATGCTGATAATTAATTGTTTACAAACAGCCAAAGTGCTATACATCTTGCAAAGAATTCTTCTTTGCACTCTAAAACCAAACACATACAGTTGAGATATCATTTCATTCGGTCAGTGTTGGAGGATGGACAAGTTAAGCTGGAAAAGATACATACAGATGCCAATCCAGCATATATGTTTATGAAGGTAGTGAAAAGGGAGAAGTTGAGCTCCTCTTTAGCTTCGGTTAGCCTTCAAGGTTGACTTCAAGTATAACAGAGCAACAGCGTCCAAGGTGCTTCTTTCCAATGGGAGCTATAAGTGCAACAATGTCATCCAGGATTAGTCTCCAAGTGCGAGATTGTTTGGTGTGGAGCCTGATCAGTCTCCAAGTGGGAGATTGTTGGTATATGGTGATTGATCATGCTATAATGTACACTCTTCATGTGTGCTATTTTTTTGCGTCATCATCAAGAAAGGAAAAATCACCGAAAAAAGAAAAAAACCAACTTTGTAAAACCCTAATTCTGGAAGCTTCTAAAAAGCTTGTTAGAAGCGGTTGGGATGGGAGTTATAGTATGATGAAAAAGATGATTATTCACAAGATTGTAATAAGTTTTGCACTGGATAGTAAAATCATTGGATGGTTGCGGTTTTGTGGATGTAGCCCGGATTGGGTGAACCACGTTAAATTCTCTGTGTTAATTTTTCTGTGTGTTTTATTCCTCTATTTTCTTGATCAAGTCTGCATTTAATTGTTAGATATCTACCTTCTAACCCTAACAATTTAAATATTCAAACGAATGTTTCTGTGCATGTTTTCCACTTGTTAGCGAGTTTTGTTGGTGGTAATGGATGGGAATTCCTGAAACAGCTCAAGAAACTTCTTCTTTCTCCTTAAATGTCATCTTTTCACCTCATTTGTAGGATCTTCTTCCTCTAACTTCTTCCCTAGCTTCATTCTATATTTTAAACTTCACTACATCACTTGCTTACATAGCTTCATACAACTTATTGTAGTAGCTTCAAGCTCTCTCAATCTCTCTTAGCAATGCTCTTTGTAGCTCTCTTAGCTCTTACATCCCCATTTCCCTTGCCTTATGCTTGTGAGCATCTTGGGATTTCATATCTCCTTTCTATTGCATTCTTACTTTGTGATACGGGTTCTCCTCCTTGAGTGGGGATTGCTTTTATCACCCCTTTTGTGATACAGGTTCTCTTCCTGGAGTGGGGATTTCTTTTATCACTCACACTTTGTGGTGCGGGTTCTACTCCTGAGCGGGTTTTTCTTTCACCACACACTTTGTTCATTTCACTCTTTATCTCTATCTTCTTGGCTATCCATGGAGGTGGGAACACCAAAACGAGGGTTTGACTGAGGCAAACCCCTACACACCCCCAACAATTTCTCCAAATCTTATAGACGTAGGTATTGAAGGCATTCACTTGCTAGAGGCTTCATCACTCACGTGGTTGTAAGTATTTTTTTCCTTTCTTCTTCTTATCTCTATCAGTTCTACTTCATTTCATTGTAGTTCTATTACATTATGTTATTTCTCCATATTTTACAAGTTCTCAGCAACTGAAGTAGAAGTAGTCATTTAAGTATTTTTTGTGACATTCTCATTTTCTAGTCCGTACGAGACCCCAAAATGCCGCACTTTCGTCTATATTCTATGCTAATGTCCTTTGGCTGAGAACTTGTCAGTTTGTCTAGAAAATATTTATGACCTGCTCTTTCGGATTCTAAAACTCCCGCCATTGTTCCTGAGGTAGATTAGGGTGGTTCGCCCTGTGAGGCACTCTGAATGAAGAGAACTCGTGAGTAGTGAATCCCCCTCTTCTACATTTTGGTGAACCCGACGTGAAGAGGGTATTTTTCAAAAAACCTAGGAATTTATTTACCCCTACTTGGTGGGGTCATAACTTTTGACTCGGTGCTCAAAATTCAGAACTCTTTGCACCATTGGAAAGGCCTCCTAGAGAACTAGTTCAGTCCCTAAAATGTAAGTGCCTTTTTGTAGTCAAATTTTAGGGACTGATGCAATTTCTAACCTCAAATTCCACTCCAAAGAGGTCTCCAAAAATGTGAATTACTAGAACATAGAAAATACCAAAAAAATCGTAATGAATTTAATATCTTCTTTTATTAGTTCAGTATCTAATTTTGTTCAAAATGTTAATGATACTTCATTTCATGCTTGTGATAGTGACTTGGATTTACCCATGTCACTTGGTATCTTTGATCCTTCTCACAAAAATCCTCTTACTTCAGAAGATATTTTGTTGCAAGAAGATGAAATCATTGATACCTTTCTTAATGTTACTTTACCTTCTATTCATTCCAATGCACTCTCTTCTAGAAATGATGCATTCATGAATGATTAATCTACCCTTCATTCCAATACACCCTCTTCTAGAGATGATGCATTTGTGAATGATGAATATCTTCCTCATTCTAATGCACTCTGTTCCAGAGACGTTGCATTGGTGAATGATGAATCTCATATTTGTTCTGATGCACTCTCTTCTAGAGCTGACACATTAGTGAATGATGAGCCTCCTTCCACATCTAATTCTCCTTGGATCGATGTTGAGAATGTTTCTTCAAATAATTATTCCACAGTTGATCCTGTTTGGATCAATGTTGAGGATATGCCTTCAAATAATTGTTCTACTAGTTGTGATGAGTTTGCAAATGTAATCTATGTCTATGCTGCCCCTCAAAGGCCTAAGAGACATGTCATTTACGTGACTCCAACTAGCCCTTCTCCTAAAAAGATTTTTTCTATTGATGGTGTTCCATTTGATGGTGGTTCTCCTGATCTTTCTAAGGCTCCCTTTTATAGAGCGGTAGCCCATACTTATGAGAATAATATGAATAAACAACCAAGCCTTCTTCAAGCTCCTAAACCTATAACTAAAGCACCTAGTTATTACGATCTTTTCAAGCAACCTCGTGTCACTCCATATAATATCTCATTGTGATATTTGTTTCAGTTTGCTCTGATTTATCAAGGTATGCTTTAGGAAGCCTTGCCAAAGATCCTCTTTCCTTCTTCTACTAGGCTGACGGACGCTAATGCGTTGATGGAGTATATTCGTGTGAATTCGCCAAATACTACATTCTATTCATAGGAACTCTCACCTCTGGAAGTACAAAAGAAAGCAGACCCTTTAATGATTATAGTTAATATTAATAAAATTGGCATTAGATGTACTCTTGTTGACGTTGGTTCAGCACTCAATGTGTGTAGCATCGACCTATTGCCTAATATTAATATGGATTCATCTTCTCTTAATCCTTCTTCTGTTGTCATTCATGGGTTTGATAATGTTGGGCGGCAGGCTCTAGGTACAATAGTATTACCTTTGCAGCTTGGACCCATTACCGTACCCACCCTTGTATATGTTATGTCAAAAAAACTACCATATAACCTTCTTCTTGGTAGACCATGGATTCATGCTATGGGTGTAGTCTTGTCTACCTTGCATAAATCTATTAAGTTCATTGCTAACAATAGAGTAGTCATAGTCAAGGCTGACCCTGAGGCTATGCACTTATGTGAGATGGTAGTTGTCGGTCGAGCTTTGGTTGTGCCTACTCTTATTCCTTTAGTATCTTCCAGTGTGTCAATGTTTACTCCAGCAGTACCCACTACAAAGGATACTCTTGAGATAAATGTACCTAAAGAAGATTCCTTTAAAGAAAAGAGTAGTAAGTCTTCTCCTACCTTTTCTCAAGAAAATACATGTCTTGGTGATGATTTGGGTTCTTTAGACTTTATAGAATCCTTCACTGGAGAATATAAAGTCAGCCCAATCCACTCAGACCTTCCAATAACATCATCCACACCAGCTATTAGAGATGATTGTTCTTTTGTATTATGGGATGGTGTGAATGCAAATTGTAATGTTCTTAGTGTTGATCCTCCTTCTAAGGAAGATGATCACACTTCTGAAGAGGTTAATGTTGGTAGTCCTGTCAGGAAGGATGATGGTGATCCCATGGAGGAGTGTAATCCCCGTCGTTGGGACAATGCTCTTTATGAGCATCCTCCTTTTCAAGATTTGCAAACATGTTATGGCCTTGAATTTAAGCTTTTCCCTAAATATGGTTATGAGCGTAAAGGTTGTGGGTGTAACGAACAAGGAATTCAGTATAGAATTCATGCCCCACAAGCATAATTTGGGACTTGGTTGCTCGAATGAATGATCTAAATGGAAGCCATGGCTGAGTGACAAGAATTCTTCTCAACCTTGTTTTGTTGAAAAGATTCTTCCTCCATTTTCTTCTATCTTCGTACCTTCTTCTTCTTGTGAGAAGTCAAACCTTTCTTCACAAGAGAAAGGATTGCTTCCCACTCCTCACCCTTTATCTAAGCAAGAGTGTATTTTGTTGTAGTTTCTAAAAGCCAACTTAATCACTCTTCCTTCTCCTACACACAAGAAATCTCATGAACATGATAAGAATTATTTTTGTGCATACAATCGAGTGCTTGGCCATTCCACTAGTGAATGTAAGGCCTTGAAGGATAAAACACAACTTCTTCATTCAGGTGCCATCAAACTCCCATTCAATTGATGCACCTACCTTTTCTTTGCATGACAAGTGATATCAAGGTTTACCTCTATCCTACGTGTTCTAAGTATATTGCATGGTTCTCCTCCCCTGTATGTTGGGGGTAGTGATAACCTATTTTGGAGATGTGAGTCCTTCTAAAGGACCCCCTCTCTTCTCTCTATCTTTCAAATGAAGAGTCCCTTGAGAGGACCCCCCTCTTCCTTTTTAAGGGTTTCCGAGGGAGCCCCTTTGAAAGTCTTTATCTCAAATGGATTCTTTCACGTCTAGCTTGGGGGAAGCCTAACTAGACCTATTTGATATCTTCACGTCTAGATTGGGGGTAGCCTAACTAGGATTGGGGGTAGCCTGACTAGACCTATTTCATACAGTCACTTCTAGCTTGGGAGAAGCTTGACTAGACCTATCTTTTTTGTGATTGTCCAGCAACGCAACTTGTAGCAGCCACATGATTCTATGATTTGTATTGCTTTACAGGACCGAGGACCTATAGAGCTCCTTTACATCCTTATTTGGTTATACGGGTTTTCCTCCTCGAGTGGGGATTGCTTTTATCACCTATACTTCATGATACAGGTTTTCCTCCTTGAGCAGGGATTGCTTTTATCACCTATACTTCATGATACAGGTTTTCCTCCTTGAGTGGGGATTGCTTTTATCACCTATATTTTGTGATATGGTTTATCCTCCTTGAGTGGGGATTACTTTTATCACTCTTGCATTCATTTCATTTTTATCTCTCTCTTCTCAACTTGCATATACTGGATCGAAGATCTACATCTTCTTCATCCTGAGTATATGTCCTTCTTCTCTCCATTTAAGAATTCTTCTATTTGGGGACAACACATAGTATTGAGACAATCTTCTACATCAAGGTCTCTTTACTTTGCTGACTTGAATCCTTTAGATTTTTATGTTCTAACACTGTTGTCTGGTGCAGGTTTTTCTTGTCTAATGCATTTTTTTTGTAGGTCTCCATCCTAGGGGCATGCTTTCATGGTTCAGAGAGTTATTTGCTTCCTCTACAGTATCCTTTTGGCATTTGATGTTATTTATGTTCAGTAGATTTCCTTTAGTGTGCATATTAATTTAGATTAATATGCCCGCTAAAGTGGGGGAAAAATGTATAGGCGTAAAATTGTACCCCATGCAATTTCACATACATTCTTGTGCCCACTTTAGTGTCCACTCCCTTAGCATCTTGAGTAGGCTCATTTTATCCCCTACATCAACCTTTTTCCCTTCTTAGGATGCTCCAACACCCCTTTTCAATAGCCAACCTCGCATGTTAGCTTGCATCAAAATTTGTACTGTTTTTATCATTTTGTAGCATGGTGTCCAAATACTAGTGCGTCGTGTAGACGTCTACACACCGTGCTAGTGTCCTGCGACGTTTCAACATTCAAACGACTATTTTTGTGCATATTTTCCACTTAACAACGAGTTTTGTTGGTGGTAACGACTGGGAATTCCCAAAAAATAGCTCAAGAAGCTTCTTCTTTCTCCTTAAATGTCATCTTGTCACCTCATTTGCAGGCTCTTCTTCCTCTAACTTCTTCCAAGTCTTGCTAGCAATTCTCTAGCTTCATTCTAGCTTTTAAAATTCACTCCATCACTTGCTTACACAACTTCATACAGCTTGTTGTAGCAGCTTGAAGCTCTCTCAAGCTCTCTTAGCAACGCTCTTTTTAGCTCTCTTAGCTCTTTAGTTCCATATCCCTTGCCTTATGCTTGTGAGTATCTTGGGATTTCATATCTCCTTTCTATTGCATTCTTACTGTTATCTCTTAAACTTGCACCCGAACTAAGTTGTGCAAGTCTTAGTTTCATCCACTGTAAACAATTGTCTATTATCTGAATATTCATGCTCCTTATTTTGGTGTATCACCCAGTAATTTCATTTTTAACATTTCCTTTTCAGTTAATCCTTCTCCCTTTTCCCCTAAAAAATTAGTAGATTAGGTGATATAACCAGCTAGGAAGTGGACCTATTCGGAGGTTCATTCTCACTTTGGGTGACCCACAACCCGAGAATGCTCCCATGTTTCTCTAGCTAACTGAGTCTCAGAACTCAATGTGGGTGCAAGTTTAAGAGATAACAATTTTTGGCATGCCTGGTGGGATTGTCAAACAAACAGTTTGGAAATTACATGTGTATTATTGGCTTTTTATATGTAACCAGTAAGTTTAAGGCCTTTCAGAGGTTAATATCAGCATATCATAGCGACTCTGTGTACCAGTGCATCATTGAAAACTTCAAAATATTGAGAAATTTAGTGTTTTTCTCAATACTATCAGCCTTGGGAGGTAGTTTGAAAAACACCATGGAAACTCCAACCTCATAACAACTAGTTTCAATAATCCAGTTATTTGCAATTAATAAGGTTTGTTGTTTAGGCTTGCTATGTTTCATGTCTTATCTCTACAATGTCTAGTTATCAACAATATAATGGTTATTCTCCTCCATTTCATGAAAATTTAAGTTTTTGGTCTCCAAACAACCCTTCTCCTCATTGCAACCAACATTACTAGAAATCCTATCATGCTTTTCACCCTCCCACCCCTACTCAATTCCCCTTACAAAATATTAATTGCACTTTGAGCTAGACTTGTAGCCTCCTAGGTCAATCCCAAAATTCCAACAATATGAATACTGAGTTGGGTAGCATCAAGGAGGTGTTGCTGCAGTTTCAAAGGTAGATGTTAGACATAGAAAGAGAAAATGAGTATAAAATGCAACAAGAGGAGCTTTCCTTTCAAGCTCACATTCATCAACAAGAGTTGGAAGCACAAATATATGAGAAGGAATTGTTGGCTAGACAAGCTGCAACTAAGGAAGAACAAATGAAGCAATTTATTTCACAGGCCCAAAGGCTAGAACCCCAATTAGCCTTTCATGTTCCAAGTGAACTTGAGAAGGAGGAGGCCCCAAAGTACAAGCTTCCAAGTTTCAGGTAGGATGAATCTAGCATGAACAACTACGATGAAATTGCTAAGTTGGAGGAGCATGTATTTTCAGTTTCAAGCTTCAAACAGATTACTTCTTCTCAAAGCTCAAAATTGATTGAAAATATTCCTCAAGTAGAAGGCACTTGTGAGGATGTAGTTTTAGAACAACTAGAAGACATCAAACAATCTGAGGAGTTTCTAATTGATGACAATCAACAAGACAATGGAAGCTTAACTCAGGAAGAAGAGCCTAAAACTAAACCTGATACTATCCTCCAAGGTGAGAGCTTTGATATCTTCGAGCATGTTTTAATTGAAAGGGATAATGTTGAGCTTTACAAAGAGGTGTGCACAGACATAATTCAAAAAATTTGTTCAAAGTTGGGTGGCAATGAATCAGAAGTTGTTACTCATGATGAACTAGAACAATAGGTTCATGAATTTGAACAAGTGCTGAAACAACAGGAGGAATGTGAACTTGAGAAGGAGGAATCCATTCTTTTAAATCAAGAGACTCTTCATGAACCTAATTTGCAAGGTCCTAGCTGGTTGGAGGAGCTTCCTTTCTACTATGCAGAAGAGTTGGAAGCTGATATACCAATTGAAGGTTGGCTAGATAAGGCTTCTTCATTGTTTGAACACTCACCTTCCTTCGTTGAGGAAGACAAGCCTGAATTGGAATGTCTTTCTTTGAGTGATAATGAGGATTATGAGTAGCTTCCTTTCTGGTGTATAAAAGATCATGGGGCTAATGTTTTAATTGAAAGTGTGCTAGAAGAAGTCACCTTGTTGTTTGGACATTTTCCTTCTTCCATTGAAGGAATGAGTGACCATTTGGAACAATGGTATGTAAAGCAAGTGGGTGATCAGGTGCCTTGTTTGTTTGAAAAACAAGAAATCACTAAGGAGATTCCAAGCTTTGCTCATTCAAGGGGTTTTCCAATCAGATATTTAGCCAGTATGGGGTCCAATGGAACACCAATGATCAATATTGCACTCGCACATGAAGGTACAACAAAAGATGGTATCCAAGATGCACTAGCAGCTAAACAAGAGTATGTTCAACTCACTTATCCTCCCTTGAATAACATTACATATAATCTATTTGGGGAGGTAAGTGAATCTGTTTATCTCTTTCGAGAATTGGTGCATCAACTTGTTGAACATTTCTTAGTATATTGTCTTTTCTTAGCTACCATCATGAATATAAATCACTGTATATTGAGAAGAAGAGGCAGCTATTTCAATCTTCCTATAAATGGTTTTGTTTAAGTAGTTTTGTCTTGCTGGTTAGGGTAGGTTAGAATAGGTTTAGCTGCAAGTTTCAATTCCCTAAGTGTTGTTCCAACATAGTTAAATAGTTTCCCTTCTGTAGTTTTCCTATTTTCAATAAGTTTCCAAGTGTCCTAATCTATTTCAATGAGTTACAAATGAGTTACAACCATGTATAAGGTTTCTCTAGGTCTGTTTCCGAGTTTCCCAAATGACTCTATGCCCAATGGACAAACCTAGACAACTGATCTTCATGTTTAGCAAACAAACACACAACAGATGTCGCCAAAAAATGTTACCTAATTTCACTACTTGCTCAATTAGGTTGAGCTTTGTGTTTAGAAACCAAGATAGAGGTACATTTTTTATTAATCTTTCCTATATTACATTTAATTATATATAAACAGAAAAATCAGAAAGATTACCAGATTATAGTAGCAAATCATTGCATTTATACAATTGCAAATAACAGAGAAAATATTTACACAAATCTTTATGAAAAGTAATCTTTATTGATTCAAAAATGTTCATTGTCTCACACAAGCCGTGAGATTTAACTTATTCAATACAAATGAAGAAAATCATATACATGAATAAGTAAACATGTAAATGTGCATATAAGGAGAGAGACTAGTCATTTCCTGAGAATGGCTGGTTCAATCTAAGTTGTCTTGCATTGCTGCTGCCCCAAGTTGTCTGTGTCCTCCTAGCTCTAGGTTGCTCCTAGTTCCTGCATCAGGAAATAGCAATGGTGTTAGAGCAATGCTGTAAGCAATGAAAAGTTTCAAACCTTACATGAAAAAAAACCTATGCATGTATAAACTATTCTCCAAATGCATTAAACAAGCAATCCATACTTTAGGTTTCTAAGAGAACCATCAAGTCATCAAACACACCTAAAACATGAAATTTTTTTTCTAAGTTGTTTGCTTCATGTGCAGATATAGGAAAAGTAATGTTGTTGTTCTGTTTTATCAAATTTCATCACGTGGGATAAATGTGGCTCCCACAAGGGTTGAGCCCAACATGTTTTGTTGTTCTTTAAAGATGCATTGACAAAAACTTATCAAGTAAGTTCATCCCTTTATGGCTTATGTAAATAAGCACACATCATTTATGGTAGTAAGTTATTGGTTACTGTCATAAGTGAAATATGATTAACCATCATAAATCATAAAGCATGAAGTCAAGTATCTAGAGCTATCAAGAGGATATCAAGAATATCAAAGGATAGATGGACATTCATTCACAAGTAAAATGAACAGTCACTATGCAAGAGGAGAACAACAGAGATCAAGGGCAGCCATCAACAATCACTAGAATAGGTAAAAGGTAGGTTATAGACTATGCGTAATATCTATGTTTTAAGACCTAAACTGTTGTTTACCAGTCATATCAAGTGCAAGGTAGAGCATACCATGACAATTATACTGTGACAATGAAATAGGGTCAATGCAATAGTCCTTTCAAAGAAGAAAGGTTGTTTCATGAAGCCATAAGGGAGCAGTCTAATCATGCAAGTCATGACCATTATAGTTATTGAGAACATTATCATGAGAGAATATGATAAAACATAATTGATATGAAGGGATTATCATGAAAATGGCATGACAATAGTTGCAAAAATCTCATAAATGAAGTGCTTATAACACTGTCCAATAGTGACAACCAAGGCTTTGTTTGCAGGAATGTGTGACAATCTTATATGTACAATCCATCCAAGCTAAAGGTAGTATTGTTTTTAAGTTATTAATGAGAATCATTCCAGTAGGACAGTCTTCATAGTAGCTAGAGCATCAATCTTTAAAATGAGGAATCATACACCTATGAATGACAATGTAACAATGATGATTGCGCCATGAATAATGGAGCCTTTGAAGCACGTACAATGATAGGAATAAATTTACAACATGAAACCCTAGGGTTTTTCACAATTGAAAAGTAGGTTCAGAGTCTGGAAAACTCAAGAGTTAGGGATGAGTGCCTGTAGCATATATGGCTACAACTATTGAAAGACAAGGAAAGTGAAGTTTGAAAGAGATGCAACTCATGGCCATTTTTTTAAATTTTTAAAAAGATTCTTGTATTTACAAAATGTTAAACTTCAGAATGAGGGTGATGAAATATCTAGGAAATGTCATGCTAAGGAAGGTACATTTTTCTTCACATACAATGAAACCCATCTGGGTTTTCCTTTAAAAATGAGATCATAGAGAAATGCATGGTGGAAAATAAAACCTCAGGGGAAAAAATATATGGCCACAACCACTTAAATCTGGGTTTTACACATTTTTTCATAGAGAAAGAAAAAAACAACAGATACCCACAATTGAAAATCTCCATGGCGGCCCATAACATGAATATGGAAGCTCTATGAATGAAAGACATTGTTTTCTTCAAGAAAGAGATCAAATGAAAATAATCAGATATTTATTCTGAGGGCTTACCTTAGTTTTTGTCAGATTTTTGCTTGAAAAAATGCTTCTCTTAGTCTTGTTTTTGTCATTTCATTTATAGAGAGTGAAAGCTTCTAAGATACTCTTTATGGCGGCCCAAGCTAGAGCAAAGGCATCAAAAAAGAAGGTAAACAAAGAAATACATCAGAAGTATACCACAATCGCAGCCTAGGAGCTTTCAAGAGCTTCAAAATGGAAAGATAAAAGCCAGATTTGAAACAAAGAAATGATCTACCTTTATGATTTCTGCCTCAAATCTCCAGGAAAATTTTCATAATGGCATAAATAAAGAGATTCCAAGCAAGATCTTGAGCTAGGGTTCCTCATGGTGGCGCTTCTCTCACCCAACAAAGTAAAGTGATAAATCAAAATGAATGTGTGTCATTCATTTTTAGGGTTTGAGGCCCCAAAAGGAACAATGGAGGAAGGCATTTTTTTGCCTTATGTTTTTGAAAAGACTTTATTCTTTTTGTCTAGGTCATGGATTTTAGTCATGTGTTTTTATTTTTGAATAATCTTCAAAAATGAAATTTAAGACTTGAGACTTAGTCTTCAAGTCTTATTTATATTTGACTTAGTCAAGTAAAAATTTTATTTTGCATTTAACTTCAAAATTTGTAAAACTATATTAAAGTGGTGGAAATATAAATCACTTTAATATAAGTTATTTATGAATGCAAAAAATAAAAATAAAATTTCTATAGTTAATGATAGTTCAAAAGGAGGTGATTAAGTTTTCAACGCATGACAAAGAGGGAAGATGGATATATGCTTGAATTTATGGGGTGCAAGCATGTGCCAAGAATATTGGAGAAGTTGTTTTCAGTTTTCCAACATGAGGAGAGTATCTAGGGAGGTTGTGAGTCGTTTTTCAACACATGCCAAAGATGTAGGAGCAATTTTAATTAATTTATGAGCTTATGAGGGAATCTTGGAGCCTTTTTGAGTTGTCATCATGTTGGACTTGGTCAAACTTGACCATTTCAACATTCTAGAGCCTTTGTGGAGAAGATTAACATGCTAGATTTATGGCTTTTTTTTGGCATTCAACCCAAGGAGGTTGGAATCTCCTTGTTTAGTGCAACTGTTTGGACCTTTGTTACTTAGTCACTTTTGTAACTCTTTTTTCAGTCAGTTCTAATTATGCAACTTTTGTACTTAGTGACTTTTGAAGTATTATGATAGATTTTGACATATTTTGTAGCTCTTTTGGATATGAATAATAGTACAGACCTTGAAACAACAATGTTTTGAAGTTTCTTTGCCATCTCAATCTTTTCTCTTTTGTGTGCACCATTGATTTGATCAAGTTGATTGTGAGGTATTATCTACTTCTCCTTTTAGCTTTGTCTCATATTTAGCACCCTTGGGAAAAAATGGTATTTTAATGCAGGTTATATTTAGTGTGAGAATTGCAACATAGTTTCTAATAGTGAATTTCTTTTCCTTTTAGAAGTATGAGCATCAAGGCCTCTTTATGAAATATTCATGCAAGAATAAAAGAGTGAGTTGTGCAAGTCTTAGTTTCATCCACTGTAAACAAGTGTCTATTATCCGAATATTCATTCTCCTTAGTTTGGTGTATCACCCAATAATTTCATTTTCAGCATTTCCTTTTCAGTTAATCCTTCTCCCTTTTCCCCTAAAAAATTAGTAGATTAGGTGATATAACCAGCTAGGAAGCCGACTTATCTAGAGGTTCATTCTCACTTTGGGTGACCCACAACCTGAGAATGCTCCCATGTTTCTCTAGCTAACTGAGTCTCACAACTCAGTTCGGGTGCAAGTTTAAGAGATAACAATTACTTTGTGATACAGGTTCTCCTCCTTGAGTGGGGATTGCTTTTATCACCCCTTTTGTGATATGGGCTCTCCTCCTGGAGCAAGGATTGCTTTTATCACTCACTTTGTGGTGCAGGTTCTACTCCTGAGCGAGTTTTTCTTTCACCCCACACTTCGTTCATTTCACTCTTTCTCTCTATCTTCTTGGCTATCCGTGGAGGTGGGAACACCAAAATGGGGGTTTGAATAAGGAAAACCCATATACAGCCCCAACAATTTCTCCAAATCTTACAAACACAGGTATTGAAGGAATTCACTTGTTGGAGGCTTCATCACTCGCGTGGTTGTAAGTATTTTTTCCTTTCTTCTTCTTATCTCTATCAATTCTACTTCATTTCATTGTAGTTCTATTACATTATGTTATTTCCCCATATTTTGCAAGTTCTTAGCAACCAGATTAGAAGTAGTCATTTAAGTATTTTTTGTGACATTCTCGCTTTTTGGTCCATACGAGACACCAGTGCACTTCTGAGATATCAGTGCGCCGTACTATCGTCTGTATTCTGCACTGATGTCCTTTGGCCGAGAGCTTCTCAGTTTGTCCAAAAAATATTTATGACTTTCTCTTTCAAATTCTAAAACTCTCATTGCTATTCATGAGGTAGATTAGGGTATTTCACCTCGTGAGGCTCTCTAAATGAAGAGAACTCATGAGTAGAGAATCCACCTCTTCTATAGTATGCATTTCTTGCAAATACTATGTTATTGATTTGATCAATATGTGTGTATTGATTGATGACTATGTATCCCATCAATTATGTGTTTCTATTTAATCCTCCCTTCCATCCTTGTGCATTGACTTGCATACCAAATATGTACATGTGATTCATGGTTATTTGACTAGTGTGCCTCTTCTATATTTTTTATGCTACCTCATGGATACTATGTTGACAACTCCTATGAATTCATTGATGGTGTGGTTAAATCCTCACACATATTTACTCATCATTCTTGGATTATTTTTGGAATCAATGGGTGTACACATAAGTGGTTTTGGTAGGAGCTCATGTGTGCATGCGTGGTGATCCATGCATTGTTGTAATTATCTTGTGTATACTTGGTTGGATGTTGCTTCACTTCTATGTTATATGAAATTCCATGTATATGATGCAAATAATATAGGAGTGCTCAATTCCTTTTGTACCTTAGATTACTCCTCAAATCAAAGCTTGTGATCTACATGTGATTGAAGATCCTTTTCCAAAATTCCACTTGTGCATGCATCTTTCAAGTGTTTTCTTGATGGTGTGGGGATGCTCTCCTCATGTGTGCCATCTTGGTGTGACATTGTGTTGATGCATTTAAGATGGATTTAATCATGTTTTCTTAATGAGTCCTTGTATGTGTGGTGGTGTTATGTGTTTGTCCAATCCCATGTGTGGTTGTGAGTGTGTTGGAATAATTGGATTACTTTTCTCTTAGTTTAGTGGGGTGGGCCTAACGGTTCCACATGATTGGGTGGCATCAAACCATTGGTGGGGAAGCTCTTGGATTCTTACAACAACTTGGAGAGTGTGAATGGACCCCATTATCTCTTCATTTGGTATCATGGTCATTTTATGATTTTGGAGTAAATGTATTAACTTAGGATCATGGTTGTCCTTATTTATAAAATATATATGATATGAAATATTTGTGTTGTAGGGTGAAATCACAATAGTGACTCCCAATTGTGTGACATGATATTTTTGAAAGTGTTGGGCACTCAAAAATACTCAAACACCTTCAAACAAAGATACCTTTGTTTGAAGGTGGCCTTCGAATGAAGGTATTATTTTAATGTTAAAAATAAAAGTAAACACAGTAAAATGACTTTTCAAAATTCATTTCACTTTCATATTCCAAGCTTCGCACAATGCTCTTGGGTCAACTTCAATAGAGCTCTTGTTGATATCAATAGTGACAAATCACATGTTTTGAAGCAATCATTTACATTCAAATTTCCATGTGGCTTTGAACAAAGTTTTGTTACATCTAGTCACTTAGAAAATTTTCTATTTAATAGGTATTTTTCAATACCAGATCATTGATTTTTCAATTGATCAAATATAGTAATTTTTTATGGTTTTTACACCATAAAATGTTTAATTCAAACCTTAAACAATTATTTTGAAACCATCAATGATTATTGTGAAACCCTAAAAATATATTTTGAAACCCTAAAATCTTTCACTAAAACCCTAATCAATTATTTTGAAACCCTATAAAGTATTCAATTGAAACCTCAAAAAGATAGTTTGAAACCCTAAAATATTTAATTAAAACCATAAAATGTTCAATTTTGAAACCCTAAATATTCAATTGAAACCCTTGAAACAACTATTTTGAAACCCTTAAATCTTCAATTGATCTTGGTATATCCCTAGTTGCTTGTTGGGTGATGAAAATATGTTCCCTTTTGTCTCAATGTCTCCTTGATCAATTAGATATTTGATTTAGTTTTTAGGTTTCATGCATTTTCGGTGGCATGGTTGTTTATCTTGTGCTAATTGCAATATTTATGTTCTTTGAACCATACAACTTTTGGCTTGGACTTGTCAAAAATTATTTTAGAGTAAAGGTGATCGTGTTAGCTTAGAATTTTTTTCGCTGATGATATCTAACTTTCTTCCCACTTGATCACGTTTCTTAATTATCTATTATCAAAATTGAACCAGTAGTATACACACACACACACATATATATATATATATATCACAACCTAGAGTTAAGGGGGGTAAGATAAAAAATAGTGGGTTAAATAACTTTTAAAATAATATATGTTGGATCTATCCAAGTCATACATCTTCATTATGGAATATATATGCATAGATTTATCCTTTATAGATCACAAAGCTTACTAATTTCACATGTTGTGCATCCACTCCAAATTACTACTTAAATTGTAGATAATTCATTACCAACTTGACACTCAAAAAATTGTATGATCTCCTCTAGCATAATTTTATATAATTAAATGAGAAAATGATGAATGGATTGTATTTTAATTTAAATTTTTGATGATAAATAAATCTCTTTCCACTTGATCATGTTTACTAATTATCTATTGTCAAAATTGAACCATTAGTATACATGCATATATATATCACAACCTAGAGTTTGAGGGGGTTAAAATAAAAAATAGTCGGTTAAAGTTTCAAAAAATATATGTTGAATCTATCCAAGTCATACATGTATGAGCTTCATTATGGTATATATAGGCATGTAAATTCATATTTTAAATCACAAGCCTTACTAAGTTCACATGTTGTGCACCCACTCCATTACTACACTTAAAATAGTAGACAATTCAATACCAACGTTGAAGCGTAAAATTGCACCCTATTGTAATTTCCCACAATATACCCTTACTTTAGCCTTATAACATTGATAATGAAAAATCCACCACCTTAAACCCTTTGTATTATCTACGCTTTGGAATTTTCCATCGGTGGAGGGAATTTTTCCTAGGATGCTTTCGTGTTGGATAGATGTCTGCATGCCACTCAGGCATCCCTGATAGATTCCCACGTTAGTGGTCATTAAGGGGTTATATTTCATGGCATCCATGAGTTGTAACATCTCCTGCGAACACAAACCTACCTGAAAACATCCCTTTTTCCTCCATATTCTCATTTTGAGCTTTCTTTGATTCCATTCACTCTCTCTCTTGGTCTATCATATTCTCACTTAATTCTCACAACTCCACTTCACTTTCACTATTCTTGCTTCTTTCTACATCACTTTCTTGTAGGTTTCAAGCTATTGGCACTACATTCTCACATGTCCATCTTGCACCTTCGAAGCTACCATCCTTCCTTTTAGCTTCCCAAGCTTGCCAAAGGGAGGGTAACACTTTATTGTTGTCAATTTCATTGCATTATCAATATTATAGATAGCATATAGATTGTTTTTTCTTTCTATGCATTGTGTCTATTTCCTTTCTTTATCATTTTCTCTCTATTATGGTTTATTGGCTATCCGTGGAGGTGAAAAGACCAAAGAGGGGGTTTGACTAGGGTAAACTCCAAAACACAGTCCCAACATTTTTTCGCCTCTATGTGTAGGTACTTTGTCCATGTAGAGCTTACAGGAGGTTGGATAAGTTCCGTAAGTTGGATTTATACTACCCTTGCTCATCGTTTCATTATAATAAATTTATATTTCAAGTTATAGTATTATTGTTGTTGTAGTTAATCTATTTTATGCATTAGCAACATTTTATTATTTTCATTTAAATTGTCGGATTAATGTTTTTGGGTTATTAGCACACCCTATGAGTTTTAAAATGTAGACTTTTTTCTCTCTCTATACAAGACGCTAGTGCATCCCTGAGATGAAAACATGGTACATTGTCATCCAAGTCCGCACTAACATCCTAAGGTTGAGAGCTAGTTAGTCTGCAGTTCGAGATCTCTATGTTCTACCCACTCAATTCTTGAAATCCTCCATTCTTGAAAACCCCAAAAACATAGATTATATTGTTCTTTGTTTGTTGGCCTATCCTTTTTCCTTTTTCATTGAGGTGAGTAAGGGAAATTTTATCCCTTTAGACCCTATTCATCTTGGGACTTTGAAGTAGTGAATCCCCTCCACATTTTGGTGAACCTGACGTGAACCTTCCATCTCCTTCTCTTTGGTTTGAATTTTTTTCTTCTCTCGTGTCTAGGGTGTGTTACAGATAGTGTGTTGTGAGGATTTTATGAGCTTTATGACCCAATCTACGACCTCCAAAAAATTTGTAAGAAGAAGTCTTTGAAACATTAGAATGGGATCTAAAAGGTATAGTCCCCCTTGAATCGGTCCTACTTTTGAAGAAAGTGTTTCAAGAATTTCTACCAGTTTCTCTTCTCCTTTTGGTGAGGCAGTGAATCACATCCCTACCCCTTGCCTCGCCCTTTGTATTTTCTATGGAGGATGATGTTCCTCTCATGGTTCTTGCAGAGAAAATCTATTCCATAGACATGAGACTCGAGGAGCTTGAGAGTTTCATGGAACATGACGATAATTTTTCCAAAGAAACTCTTATCATTGTGCATGTAAGAACTATATTGGGTAAGGATCAGAGAGGCATAGATTTTCTTCAGGGGATAATAGACATTGTAGATAACTATTTCCCCACCTACACTTCTAACTTGGTTGTCATTCAAGATCGTGGCTCATAAATCATTGGAAAACAACTGAATGTATCCATTCCTAGGGTGTGAATGTGTATGGCTAACACAGGTCTTGGTACTAATACGAACTTTGTACCTAAGAAAAATAATACAATTAAAGTAAATAATGCTCCTTTGGGTTTCAACTACTCTACACCTAATACACAGAGTGTCCATGCTTCTTGCTTTGGTGTTGATACCTCTATAGGTATCGACTATGGGCTCTACCGGTGTGAGTGTTGGTGGTCCTTCTAGAGGTCCCTCTGGTCATACCTTGTCTGTTGATCTAGCACTTGCTTAATGCTCTTCTACAGAACATGGGGTGCATACAAAATCCATTGGCAAGTTTAACTAGCTCTTCTTCCTAACCTATGTTCCAACCTTTCCATCATCATAGTCCCCTTTCCATTTCCATTTTGAGCACTCCTATTCCTCAAGGGGTGGAGATCCCTAATTTTGAAAAGTATAATGGTTGTGGGGACCCGTGGAAACATGTCTCATCCTTCAATGTGTTATGTACTTATTTCTTTCATAATGATGCTTTGTTGGCCAAGCTATTCCTGCGTTCTCTCAAGGACGTTGTTCTGGAATGGCATTGTAATTTACCTAATAATTTTATTCTCTTTTTACCAATTAGTCAACTAATTTCTCCAATAGTTCCATACCAACATTAGGCTAAAGATTGCCTTCAATGATCTCATTTACTGTAAGTAGGGAACCCACGAGAAGTTGAATGACTTTATTGCTTAGTATCAAGCTATTTTTGCTCATGTTTCCTATCCTTTTCCTCACTTCGATGTTCAAAAGGTGCTTATTGGGAACTTGTAGACTACACTACAATATAAGTTTATTTTGATCAAGTATCCTTATCTCATGCATCTATGTGCCACTTTGAGAGAATACCACTAAGTGGTTATTTAGTATGAGAGTTCATCCTCGTTCTCCTGCTAGGATGGTTGGTTATTCGTGTCAATCTCGAGTAAGAACAAGGCCATGGCTAACATGGTCTATGTCCCTTCAAACTAAAACAATATAGGACAATTTTTTTTTTACTAAATTATCAGAATCATACACTAATTTCTTGCAAAAAATATTAAAAGATAAAGTAATAACATTACCTAAGATTTCACCATTGTTTGAGTCTTATCCTGAATGGTACAACTTTAAAAAGTTATGCCAATTTTATCGAGTTGTTGGGAATGATATTGAAAGATGCGTTCACCTGCATCACATGATTTAGGATCACATCGATGATGGGACCATCTGCCTCAATGGTAGAAAGAAAAATTCTAATAAATCTATAGCCAAGCCTAACAACCAACTATAGATATACACAAATTTTTTCTTGTCATACTATGTGAACTTGGTCACTCCATCTACTTTTGATCTTTCCCCATCTGAATATGTGAATGTGGTATCATTCACTCATATTCCTCTTGCAAAATGTGTGAATGATGTTCCTGATATTACATTCACCTCACATGGTCTACCCTTGAAAAAGGAGCCCTCTTTGTTGTATGTTCCTACCCAAATCAACTGTAAAATTGTAACTGGTGTTATGGTTGACCCATTGAGCCAAGTGAATGTTATCATGGAGGAGGCCTTGTTTATTAACAATTTGCACAAGGAGAAATATGATGAATCACAGGTCACCATTCACACTTATGATGGATTTTCTATTGCGCCTATGGGATCCATTTCTTTGTTAGTTTCAGTTTGTCCTAAGTCTATGGATGTTCCATTTGTTGTGATCACAAAATTAGACGTATTCAAAATAAGGTTGGGCATTCCTTGGTTGGCCTCTATGAATCCAGTCACTTTTGGGATCCACAAATGTCTAAAGTATCCCCACAAGGGTACCATGCACATTGTCCATGACACTAGATACAAGCCACTAGTAGCATGTAGGGGCTTCTCTCTTGACCATTTTTGGCTTGCCCCAGTTGAACCCCTCCCTCCTAGGGGAGATCTCTTGTATTGGGCTTATTATAGGTATACGATTGTTGGTTTGAAACCTAAAGGTGGTTTTCCTCCATTTCCCTATGTTGTGTCTTTGAAGGCTTGTTTGTGTGCACAACAACAAGCTTCACCCTCTACCCCTCCAAAGGGGAAGGATAAAAGCTATCTCTTTCCCTCAAGCATTCCCATTCTAGTTCCTCTATCTCAAATTTTGCACCTCTTGCTTCTGCTTCTCATCCCTTGGTGGTGTCCTTTGTTCCTACTCTTGTGCTTAGCACAGGAAAGGGAAAGGCACCTATGTTTTAGAAGTTGAAGCCCCAAGTTTTCCAACTTCCTGTTCTGCCCATAGTAGCCCAACCCACCCTATATGGGAGGGGGAAGTTTTTCCATGGGGTTGTTCCTACATCTCGGCCTTTGTCTATTCTCTGTTAGCTAATTCACCACTTCATACATCAACAAGTTGGCGGAAGCCAACTGACACTGAAACTAGCCACCAGACAATACAATCCTACACTCTATCAATTACAAATTTCTTTGCAGAGGGAAAAAGGGTATGAAACTTTGGATATAGCACCTTCACAACACATAGAACTTAAATTTTGAACCACAAGACCATATATTCCAATGCGAAGGAATGCAAAGCCAAAAATTAGACCTTTGTGAGCATCCTCATAGAAACCACACTATCTTCAAACTATCATTTTCAAAACACCTTTCCTATAGTCCAAACAACATGAAACTTGGATCACACATGCATTGAAAAAATATGAAACTAAATTCCAAACTATAGGAGCACAACATCACCAACAAATAAATGTAGAGCATCTATCAAATACTCCAAAAACCTTGAATAACCATACTGTAACAAAGGAAACCAAATTGCAACCAACTTGTGACAACACAGACAACTAAACTCACACATTATTTATACTTTTGACATAAATGACAACTAGAATACAACACATGGATGTCATGATAGAGCTCCTCAATACATTTCCAAGGCCACCTACCATGCTACCTGGGGCATAGCCCCCATCTACTAGGAGGAACAACATGGGTAATGAAGCTTATCACCTGTTGCTAGAACTGTGGGCTAGAAACAACCCATCGGTTTAATAAAACAAAAAAAAGAGAGGTTTAAATAAAAAAATTATTAGAAAACTTTACAATTTTAAAACCAATTTCATACCATACAATAGCTTGCGATGAAGTGCAAAAGTATGAAGCTGACACAAACCTATGCCAACACTGCAACTGTAAAGGAATATTCTCCCAAGATGCTATAATATTCACCGACAACATACCAATGACTATAGATGATGATGTCATACTATAAATCCATGTATGAATCCATATGGATTCGTACGATCATACATAATATGATGACAATGAAGAAAAAAATTTGATGCCCCTAGGACAAATTGTCCAATTTTTATGATTTAATAGGTGATATTTAGGATTTTGGGCCTTTCAAATATTGATGATAGGGTTAGTTTTGGCCCAAAGTGCTCCAAAAATTCACCTACCTCTAGGATCTGGTAACCTTGACCTAACTTGAAACACTTGTAGATCTGGCCCAATATGTCAAATTTTGATGAAACAAAAGCCAAATATGAATTTCTTTGATACCCTAGATTGAACTGTGAGGTATTTGAAACCACAAATCACACTGAAAAAATTCTTCAAGCAAAAATATGTCCCTCAAATCTAAGAAGGATTCTATAACACTGGAGATTTGATACCACATAGGAGTTGAATGTGAACTCCCAATCAATTTATGAACCAAAATATCTTCCACAAGAGAGAAATTATAAGAATATATTGCTATGATTAAGGATTTAATATTGATTGATTGAATATGTAATGTACATATGATTCCTATCTTATAAAGGCAAGGTTCTGAGATAGGATTAGATAATATTATGACATGTGTCTTAATCCTATACAATGAGACAACTACCTCAATATTATTAAATGACCTAGGACACAAGTATTAAATGCCATTATAAGATAAGATAAGATCACATGAGACCTAAGACTCCTAGAAAGATTCCCTAGGACCTAAGTAAACTTAACATGTAAATAGGACCCACTAGTGAACTAGTTAGGTAAAACACCTATTTACACCAACACCCTCCCTTAAGTGTAACTTAGGGAGTAGATTATCAAGTAAATGAAGTAAATATACAAGGATGGATTCAATGGGAAAAAAATCCTCTTCTAAAGAGAAAAAAATACGATCAATTTCCCCTCCATTGGAAGGAAAGAAGAGAGACTATAGAGCCCCCCACAATGAGATAACCTATTGTAAAGAAATACTAGAAGCACACTTTTGGAGTAAACTATGGAACCTTAATCCAAGCAACAAAGGAAAATATGGGTTTGATAGCAAAAACACTTGAAACTCTTGATTGTTGGAGCAACTCTGGAACCATGGTAAAGCAACATAAACAAAGATTAGTTGTCTTGATGGTAAGGAATAGTGGAAAAATATCGATGGGAGCAACCCTGGAATTTGATTGAAGCAATAAGATATAGAACCATGTTCTAGAATTGAAATGAAGTGCAAAGATCAAAAAACACCTTCCCTAGTGATAGGATGTCCAAGTGATCAACCAAAATATAAATACACACAAATATAAATAAAAAATACTTGGGAATGAATTTGGAAAAATTGCATGGATGACATGATAAAGCTTGTCAATACCTTTCCAATGTCGCAAGAATCACAAAAGTCAAATATTGTGGTAAGAAGTTATGAGATTAGGATTCAAAAAATACAAATCTAACTTCAAATAGTAAATAATGGCACCAATCAATGGAAATTTGAAAAATAACCTTTATAAAAAAAAATTACACAAAGCTAGCTTTCCAACGATATCTCATTTTCAAAATTCCAATACTATGGTGAAAAGTTATGGCCATTTAAAAAAATTGCCCAATTTGGGCATTAAGGGGCCAAAAATGGGTCCATGGGCTATCAACCCTTGGGTACTCATGTGACCAATGCTATGCAAAGAGTATAAAAAATAAAATGTTTCCAAGTTGATGGCATCATTGGGGCAGTGCATTTGGGGGTAGTGGGCCACTAGTTGTGTCACCCGAGGCATAGCCCCCTATCGCTAGCAGGAACCATGAGGGTAACAAATTCCATCACCTGTCGCTAGAACTATGGGCTACAAACAACCCATCAATTTAATAAAATCAACCAAATAGAGGTTTAAATAAAATAAATTTTCATTTAAAAACTCTATGGTTTTAAAACTAATTTTGTACCATACAAAAATGCCTAACAAAGCATAGAAGTATGATAGTGATGCAAACCTATTCCAATGCTGCAATTGTAAAGGAATATTCACCCAAGATGCCATAATTTTTACCAACAGAGTACCAAAGACTATAGATGACGGCGATGTACTATACATCCAAGTATGAATCCATACGGATTTGTATGACTGTATGAAATATATCGGTGGTGGAGAAAAAACCTCTGATATTTAGGGTTTTTGGGCCTTTTAGATGCAATGGAAAGGTTAGTTTTGACCCAAAGTGCTCCAAAAATTTAGCTACCTCCAAGATCTAGTAACCTTCACCCAACTTGAATCTCTTATAGATTTGGCCCAATATGTCAAAATTTGACGAAACAAAAACCAATTCTGACTTTCTCTGATACCATGGATTCAACCGTAAGGTCTTTGAAACCCAAAATTGCACCCAAAAAATTATTTAAGACAATGTGTGTCCCTCATATCTAGGAAGGATTTTGCAACACTGAAGCTTTGATACCATGTAGGAGCTTAATTTGAACTCCCAACACCCCCAAAATTAGCTACCAAACCAAAATATCTTCCACAAGAGAGAAATAGAAAGAATATATTGCTATGATTAAGGATGCAAGATTGATTGATTGATTGAATATATAATGCACATGTGATGCATTTTCTTATAAAGTCAAGTTTATAAGATAAGATTAGACAAGATCATGACATGCCTCTTAATCTTTTACAATGAGACAATAACCTCAACATTATGAAATGGTCTAGGACACAAGTATTAAATGCCATGATAAGATTAAATAAGATCACATGAAACATAATACTCCTAGAAATATTACCTAGGACCTAAGTAAACTTAACATGTAAATGAGACCCACTAATGAACTAATTTGGTAAAACACCTATTTACACCAATATGTAGGGCTTCATCAACTAATACCTAAAATTGTATTGCTCAAAGTTATTGATAAATGGTTCCATCATACATCATACAACCCTTACACATCTACACATCATATGCCTCTCCTTCATCCATCATCATACAACGATTCTCATCAACTTTTCATATTCCTTGTAGTATGACCTACTATTCATTATCTCATAAGGTTCTTGGTACAATATGTTCAAGGATATAACATACAATAATCTTGATTAGAACTCCACCATACACCTTACACCTAGCAATGGTTTCTCTTTGTATGGTTCGTACCTCTAGCATCTTCCATACAACCTATTGGAATTTGGTTTTACCTCAAAAAAATTAGCTTGTTCATAGAGTTTGACTAAAGAGATTATAGTTGGCTCTTCCTATAAATATGAATTTAGAAAAATAAGTAGTTTTTTTGTAGGTTATTAAATTGGGAGAAAGTACATTCTTAGGAAATGGGTATAATTTTTATGATCAAAATAATTTTGAAGTTCCTACAGTAGTATCTAGGTTTAGTGATCAATTGGGTGTAGCATTCTCGACCTCTATTATGCAATCATGTGGGGAACCTTGGTTGGTTAGTCATAAGAATTATTCACATAGTGGCACATATTGGTTAAAAACTCAAAAAAATATACTTTTTAATATTATTAGAATTATTTCTTACCTTAAAAATCATAAATCAGTGTGCACCATGAAGATTTGTGTGGTTTTTGAGGTCCTCATTTAGGGACTTTCCACCAAACCCCTGCAAGGGGTATTGTCCCTTAACCTTACTTGGGGAAATGTCTCCAAACCTAATGAGGGGTGTTTCCCATCAACCTTTCCAAGAGTATTAGCCCCAAATCTCCACAAGGGGAACTACCCCTCAACCTTGCTAGGTGTTGAATGCACAAGACAATTGAGAGAGGGGGTGAATCAATTGTATCTTAAAACTTCAAAACCCTCACAAACACTCAAATCCACATTAATCCAATTAACCCTTAATCTATTAGAATGATTCATCATGCAAGCAAATGATGGAAACATAACCAAATCAACACCATACACAAAGGAACACCATATTTATGTGGAAAACCCAAGATGGGAAAAACCACGGTGAGGATTAAATCACAATATAAATTAATATTAACATCAAGTTTAATAGGGCACATTGTTGGAGGGATCACTACCCAAAAGAAAGAAAGGCTCACTACCAGAATAGAAGAGAAGATAGAGAAGAGTTTTATAATGAGAAATCCATCTCAATGCAACAGAAAACCCACCACAACATCATCAACACCTTCACAATATTTTTGAAGAATTGTAGACACCTCATGCTCACTACATTCAATAATCTAACACATGAAAGCTCGCACTGCACTTCTCAAATTTTCACCCTAAAACTTCACGATTCGCATCACTTGCATCATACTCATCTATCTTATCATCCCTCAACAACTCAAATCATATTTATATCATCTTCAACTGTGAAATCATTCTCTAAGGTCGGCTATGCACCTCAATTATGTAAATTCAAATAAGGTTGGAACCAAAACATTCCCGTGATGGAAAGGAATTAAGGTGGACCACAAAACACCTTATATAGGGCATAAATCCACTCATACACACAATGCCACACTTCCACAAACATCAAAGCAACTTCGCAAGTAGTGTAAACACCCAAGGTTAGTCGAACCTATGTTAACACCATTAACACTTAAGTACATGCTTCCTCAAATCCAAAAATGACTAGTGGACACCACATAACACTTTAACCCACTCTAGAATATTCCAAAAACACCTTGAAATCCAATAAACTCCTTCACAATAACTTTCACTTGAAGTTCATACACACACCTAGTACACTCAAACAGCTTTGTCATACACTGTAACTCAAGAAACCGACTTTCAAAGCACCAAAAAATGAACAACTTCATCTAAAGAAAGACACACACTATCATTACCCTTATAGATCTACAAGACTTGAAACCACTCTATAGAGAAATACAGAGCAAGAACATTTCCCCCAGACACCTTTACAATATGCAGTTCAAACATTGGTGAACACACCTTCCTCTGTATAATGATCCAACACACCAAAATTTGAATGCAACACCTCTGATCAACATATACAAATTGTACAAGAAAATATTCAACCTATAAGAAGTGTGGAGCCAAACCAGAACACTACTATGCCACATAGAACACACTACAACACACTATTTCCTCTTTTTATTCAAATTTCTCAAAACTTGGAAACCAAGCACCAAAAAATATCCCCAACATCTTCAGTACTTCCTCATCACCACCAAGCCAACTAAAACAAACAAACAACCATACATCCATAAACAAAATCTTATCAAAGCAACACTAAAGGTTGACAACAATAGCTTACTATTGACAACATAATGCAGCTAATCAAAGCATCATCAAAGACAACAAAAACTCAATACCAACTGCACATACTCTTGCAATAATATCTTTCCCATACAATTTACACCAATGACAACACCAAATCTTGTTGACATCAATGACAACACCAATCTACTCATACTTGCAACAATCTCCCCCTTTGTCATTGATGACAACACATGATGTGAAAAAACATTAACTACAAACACAACATCTCTTCTCCATACCTTTCTCCTTTTCTCTTTTCTCCCCCTTGATCAACTAACTCATTGCACTCTCTCCCTCTTTGATAAATCTCTCTAGAAACTTATCTTTTTCACATGTCTCATTCCCCCCCTTTGACATCAATGGCAAAGGATAAAATATTTTCATCACTCATTCTCCACCTTTGGCATTAATCATACTTTTTACCTCTTTTGTGCAACTTCATTTTCTTTGCTGCTCTACATACTCCCCCTTAGAAGCACACACCAAATTGCATCAATCATCAACTACTGCACAATGAAAACTCATCCTAAGTACAATAACCAAAAAATCCACTACCTACTCCCCCTAAGAGGTAGCCACCAACATCATCCAAACAAAATAATGAACCTTGAGATCCATTCGGTTGATGCATCCCCTTATGCATCTAGTTCAAAGAAGGAGGGGCAATAACCCCCAAATTCTCCTGGAGATACTCATTTAAGTATCCTTAGGAAGAGCCTTATTAAATATGTCAACAACTTGATCCTTTGTAGGAACATATTCAATCTTCACTTTATTATCTACAACCTTCTCCCTCAAAAAGTGATACCAGATTGAGATATGCTTTGTCCTTGAATATATTTTCAGATTCTTTAAAATATTAATAGCACTTGTATCATCACAAAAGATAGAAATTGGTTCATCATATACCACCTTGATATCCTTCAATGTTTTCCTCATCCAAAAACTCATGTGCAACAATATGTTGCTGCAATATATTCTACTTTTGCAATAGATAAAGACATTGAATCGTGTTTCTTTCTTAGTCATGACACCAATCTGCATCCAAGAAAGAATGCACCACCACTTGTAAATTTTTTTTCATGTACACAACCATCCCAATCTATATCTGTGTAAGAACTTGAAGTAAATTTAGTATCCTTTGGATACCACAAGCCATGGTTTGGAGTGCCCTTCAAGTATCTAAATACCCTCTTCACTACCGCAACATGTGACTCTCTAGGATCTTCTTGAAATATATCCACAAGACAAATTGCGTGCATGATATCCAATCTAGTAACAGTTATATATAACAATCCTCCAATTATTGATCTATACTTTCTCTTATCAGCCTTAGGAGATTCATCATTCTTGCTCAACTTGCAACCAATAACCATAGGAGTACATACTGGTTTAGAATCTTCCATTCTAAATTTCTTCATTTCCTAAGACATACTTTGATTGTGAAATGAAAATACCTTTATCTATCTGATTGATTTGTAGCCCAAGGAAGAAATTCATCTCCCCAAACATTGACATTTAAAGTTCTTTCTGCATCTCTTCTACAAAATTCTTACACATAGCTTCATTTCCTAAAAAAATTATGTCAACATATACAATCACAATCAAGATTTGGTCTTTTTCAAATTTGAAGTAAAGATTCTTATCTGTGGTACCTTTATTGAATCCTTTTTGTAACAAATACCTATCTAACCTTGCATACCAAGCCCTAGTAGCTTGCTTCATTCCATATAATAACTTCTTCAATCTGTAGAGCATATCTGATTTATCTGTTAACTAAAATACTTTCGGTTGTTCTATGCATACTTCTTCCAATTCACCATTCAAGAAAGAATTCAAATCCATTTGATAAACTTTGAAACCTTTATGTGTTGCCAAAGCTAAAAACATCCTAATAGCTTCCATTCTTTCCATGGGAGAAAATGTCTCCTCAAAGTCTATTCCTTCTACTTGTGAGTAACCTTTACATACAAGCCTTGCCTTGCTTCTTACCACTTCTCCATTCCCATTTAGTTTGTTCTTGAATACCCACTTAGTCCCAATTACATTCTTGCTTTCTAGTCTTGGGACAAGTTCCCAAGTCTAATTCTTCTCAATTTGCATTAGTTCTTCTTCTATAGCCTTGATCCAATACTCATCCTTGCATGCTTCAATCACTGTTTTGGGTTAAAATTCAGAAAGTAAACATAAATTTACCTATTCTTCAATAGTTTTCCTTCTTTTTAGTACACCTTTGTTCTTATCACCAATGATATGTTCTTCAGAATGATTCTTCTGCACATAGAATTTTTAGGAATCCTTTCCAGAGCTTCTTCATATTTAATCTATACTTCCTTTTCCTTATCTTTTTCTTCTTCTCTACAAGTAGACTCATTTGATTCATATCCATCTATTACCATCAAATTCTTCTATGGGTCTTCTTCAACCTTAACACTTACATTGTCAACAATATTTCTTAGCCTTTGTTGTAGCACTGGTAAGCTTTTCTTTTAGTATAATATCTAAGGAAGATACCTTCATCAGACCTTGCATCAAACTTTCCTTAGTTCTCTTCATCTCTTTTGATATAGCATTTTCTTCCGAACACTCTAAAGTTTTTAACAATAGGAATCCTTCCATACCATAGCTCATAAGGAGTCTTTTTGTTCTTTGATCTTGTTTGCACTCTATTAAGTATATAAACAACAGTATGAATTTCTTCTCTCTAGTAGACTTCCGATATATTTGTTTCTTTCATCATTGTTCTTTCAACTTCTTGAATAGTCCTATTCTTCCTTCAACCACTCCATTCTACTAATGAATCCTAGGGGTAGATAGTGCCTCTTTATTCCATGATTCTCACAAAATATGTTAAACTCATTGGAAGTGAATTCTCCACCACTGTCAGATCTCAAACATTTTATTTTCATATCTATTTCATTCTCAACCATAACTTTAAATGCTTTAAACTTATTTAGGGTTTTTGATTTTTCTTCGAGAAAATTAACCCATGTCATTCTAGAATAATCATCAATCAATAGCATTACATGTCACCTTGAAGACTTCTTACTCTGGTAGGACCAAAAATATTTTTATGCAACAATTCCAACAATCTAGTAGAAGATCGTTCTTTGACTTTGAAACTTCTTTCTTGCTTTCCAACTTGACATTCCTTACATACAACATTGATAGGCTTTGTAATATTTGGCAGATCTCTCACATCTTGAACTAAACTTATCCTCACTAGGCTATCAAAATTAATGTGACACATTCTTCTATACCATAAACAACTCTCATTGATCTAAGTCATGAAACAATAACCACCAATACCTTTGAGCTAATAGACATTTCCATATGCCCTTCCAATAGCAATCACAATTTCAGAGCCTTTTCCAATCTCACAACTATCATCCTGAAACATAAGATTATATCCCTTGCTACACATTTGTCCAACACTCAAAAGGTTATGTTTTAAACCCTTACCATAGTAAACATCATCAATATTATGCTTACCATCAAAACTAAATGAACATTTTCCACATATCTTAGTAGATGTATCATCACCAAACCTAACTAGTCCTTCTTCATATTTTTCAAGTTTAAAAAACTTACTCTTGTCACCGGTCATATGATTAGAAAATCCACTGTCAATGATCTAGTAGTTCTTCTCCTGTCTAGCATGAAAAGAAGACACCAAAGTGCCTTCAGTTTTAACACTTGCTTTCAGAGCCCTTTCCTTCACACGTCTCTCAGAGTTAGCAAAATCAGTTTCATCTTTTAAAGCCATGAACAAGAATTCACCATCCTTATCATCTCCATAATCAGATTCATCATCAGATATACTTGCATCTTCTCTAACATAATAAATTTTCTTAATCATCTTACTTTTTTTCTCCCTATTCTTGTTATTCAAAGCTCTGTTTGGACATCTAGAAGCATAATGACCTATCTTTTCACAACTAAATTTTTTGAAAGACAACTTACCACTATATTTTCCAATACCCTTTTTCATTCTTCTCACACAGTTAGCTTCTACATCATCAAGATCCTCCTGATTTGATTGTACAGTCTTCTCTAATTTTCTAGCCTTAAAAGCAGTCTCAACTTTTGCACTACTTGTACCAAATTTTCTCATTTCAAAATCAGTTAAAGAACCATACAACTGATCTCTAGCATATTGATTCAAATTTTGTAATTCTTCAATAGTAGAAATTTTATGACTATAAGCTTTAGGAAGAGTTCTAAGTACCTTCTTTACCACTTTTTCTTTCAGTTCTCCACCAAGACCTTTGATACCGTTGACAACTTCATCCACCTTATGTAAGTAGCTTGTGATGTTTTCATCTTCAAACATTCAGAAGGTTTCAAACATGATATTCAAATGTTGCATCTTAGCTTGCTTGATCTTATCATCTACTTCATAAATGCTTTCTAGCTTCACCCAAATTTCTCTAACAGTTTTCAAATCCACAAATTTCACCAATTCATAATTAGCAAGACCACTTAAGAGAGCATACCTTCCTTTACCATTGTTTTCATAAGCCTTGATCTCATCATTAGTGCTCAGACCATTTACAAGAATAGTATTATCCTATTTCAACGGACCTCCACATTTTTGTACCCAAACCAAAATTTTTGCTTCATTAAGGTATTTTGCTTAAAGAGTCTAAAACCTTGCTAAAATGATGTCAAATCACAATTTTTGGGCTAGTCAAGCATAGAATTTGGTCAATGTCATGCCAGTCATTAACAACAATTGAGCAAATAACTGGAGCTCAAAACTTGAACGTGGGACTCAAAACAAGGAATTTCATGATGGAGAAGCATTTCACAACAAGGTTATACCCCTGAAAGGTCATTTCACTGGCCAAAATAGGGATTTCAAAGAGCGAACAGATGGAGATTCTTGGCAAAAAGAAAATTTGCGCCCCTGTAGCTCAGGGGTGCCCTTCTTAATGGAGGTCTAGATTTTGTTATCTCTACTTGTTGATAGATTCATTCTCTTCCTAATTAGCCCAGCTATCCGGCGAGCTATCCTATGAGGTCATCCGAGGTCTACAACTCCGAAAACTGACATCAAAAGCTGAGGTTATGAAGTGGTTGCATGTTGCAAAAATTGGTTAGTTTGCAAATGAGCGCCCCTATAGCTCAGGGGTTCCCTTCAAGATGACCCCTAAGATGAATGAGTTTGCATATGATGTCTTCTTGATATCTGTGCTACTCTAGTCTGGCTTTGCAATGCACTAGTCAACCAGTCAATCCAACATTTTGAGAGAATGTGGCAGTGATTCTACTGGACATGTAAATCAAAGGGTGGAGAAGTGTGGTATTCACACCTGTACCTTTGTAGGCTAGGGGCGCCCAACCTTTAGGCCTGTCAGATGGAGTTTTTAGCTTTTGAAGTCTTCACAGGACTTGTGCGTAATTACTCTAGCTATCAAACGAGCCTGACCATCAACCTCCGGGATTTGGAAAATGCTCATACGTGCAAGGTCTTCATAGAATGCTGAAAAGTGAAGACAACTCAGAAAATGGCTAAGTTTGGTTGTACATTTCACCTTGGGAAAGGCACCCTTCTCTTTGAGGTCTTAGAAGCATTTTTCTTGCTTTGTTGCCTCCAGAGACATCTCTTGTAAGTTGTTCTAACTACGCGATGAGATAGACAGTGCATGAATCAGAGCACTCCAGCTCCCGATATCAGAGGTCAAAGTAGGGTATTTGGTTAAAAGTTGTGCTTTTGACAAAATGGTGTTTGAGCCTTCTCAAGCCAGGGGCGCCCTTGCTTTTGGGGTCCCTAATGCAGCTTTCAGGTGCCTTGCATATAGTCATTGGATGCAGAATACTTCCAGTCACGCAGTGAGCATACCATCCAATCAGTAGGGTTCATTGTTCATCATCAACAGTAGTTTGAAGCGTCAGATGGTAGAATGGAGAAATGGCTAAGTCTGGTGCCTGACAATCAATTTAATCAAAGGCACCTAATTTTTTGAGGTGTTAAACGTTGGATTTTGTAGTTGTCACTCCCAACAGACATTTCATCCTTGCTTTGCAAGCTTCATGATGAATATCCCCACTTGGTCTCAGCATCATCTAGTCACTCAGAAATCGGTGTTGAATATGGTCAACTGTGACTTTGCAGTCAGTTACAAAGTAAGAAGTTAGCAAAAAATGACATATCTTAAGCAAATGAACACCTATAAGGTCAAATGATGACTTTTTGAAATTAGTAAAGGTTTTCGAATCCATCCAAGTGCTTTACATTGTTTGTCAACTGAATAAAATAATATTTAATATTTATTTTGCATGCTTAAGTATTAAATGGTGATTTTCTTCAAAGAGGCGCCTTTTTGATGCATATTCTCAAAATCGCATGTGATGGAAAGTGAATATTATTTTATTATTATCTTAATCTAGACTTTGAGTCAGTGTTAGTGTAACTGGAGGGGGTCCAATCAGAAACATTCTATTTTAGTCGAGGTTTTAAAATCTTGTAGTCATCATTATGGTGTGAATTTATTCTATTTAAACATGGCGCCATCATTTTAATCATTCATCCAGCTTCATAAATTTGTAGTTATTCAAGGCAAAGAAAAAATTTCTCTAGAGTTGGGTGATTTTTATCAGCATTCAATGATAAAAACATCAAATATTCCTTTTGCAGGTGCTAGTTCACATATATCAGGGAATTTGAAGAAACAAGTGGCGATTTTAGCAGAGGAAGAACACAAAAAAATGTCTTTTCTCCTCTCAAATTCATCATAATTCTCTCAGATTGAATTTGCATGTTCTAAAAACAGGAAAATTTTGGCAAATTAATTCATCTAGATCAATTTTACAAAGCTTCCTTAGTTAAATCCATGTGCTTGAATTTTTAGGAATTTTTGACTCCAGAGCATCAATTTTCGAGTTTCTAATTTTCTCAACTGAAAATTCCTTGCATGGTCGAGTAGAAGTTATTTTTTTGCATTTCCGATGTTCAAGGTTGTCTTAGAATATTTTTCTGGATAAAACCCATATCTTATATTTTTCATTGAAAATTTCCCTTCAATAGGCTATTTTTAGCTTTCCAAAAATCTTGTCAAAACATAGCCGTGTTCATAGTCAATGGGAAAGTTTTTCAAAATGCAATACACTCAACTCAAATACAGGACCAAATCAGTTCCGACTCATGACTTCATCGAGATGGTTGATATGAATCTCCACAAGGTGCTGCCAGAGGCAGTCTTAGATCTAGTTAAGATCAAAGATTTGATTATTCAGAACATTCAACAGTCTGGACTACTTGAGGCCACTTTCATACTTATCTTCGTTCACTGTGTTGAGTTCATAATGTCTTGTGTTAAGAATTACAACTCTACTACTCATGAGATAGTGTCAGTAGATGGACGAGTCATCTGCAGTCTCAAGCCTCTAGACATTGAAAGAAGTTTTGGTATCCCTCAACACCCAAGCAGTCTGGTCATTTCTATGGAGTAGTGTGAGCATGCATTCAATGTTGATATAGACAAGTGCCAAATTAAGATGGGAGAGCGATGGTTGAAGCAAAAGAAGAACAAATTTCCAAACAATGTGGGTCACGGTGAGTACAAGGATGAGTACTCAATTCTAATTACTCTCTTGAATCGTGTCTCAGGTCATTCAGATGCAAAAAAAATTCAGCCCCGGATGTATTACATCATTGGTGGCATCATATCTGGGCAAGAGCATTATGACTGGGCATCCTTCATCAACAATGTTCTCCACAAGAAAATCACCGGTTTCCTAGTTGCCAATGAGTTTCACATGTGTTCTTACCTCATGTACTTGATCACCTACCAAGGTCAGTTTAGAGGATTAAACATGGTTGGCATACTCAGTGTTCAAAAAGTTTATCACTATTACGATCAACTTGAGTTCACTAAGGTTGAATGTCACTTCAAGCGTGTTCAAGAGGCTTTCCTAACTTATATAGTGAGAAACTTGGACCGGGAGTTGCACATTCATATCTCGGCAATTGCTAGAGCAACGATGGTTGATTGGGTGAATTGGTTCATTTAGTTCCCTACATACACCTACATCCGAGTATATGGATTTACAGGAAATCCAGCCATGCTTCCATGCTATCCTTCAGATAGGACAATTTTCATGGAGTTCCTGAGGTAGTTACATGATGTTCATCATCATTTGTGCCACAAGCATAAACAGGTTGCCAACTTTCCCATGCAGTTTGGAATATATTGGTGCAGAATGAAAGTTGATGCCAAAGTTGTAGAACAGGAGCTAGAGAAGTATCGTCTCAAGTATCTTGTTGATGTACGTGCCTATGATACTTGGGTTCATTACACAACATGCCTCGGTGGTCACACATACCATAAGCCTACTATGGAGGACTATTGGGAAAATTGCGAAGATGACTTTGAGGTACGTAGAAGCAGTTATGGCCGCTTCTCTCTCTCACAAATTTCTTTTTTCTTGGAAAAAGATGTGGGAGGTTTATCAGATGATGAGGGAGAAGTACTTCCTTAATTTTTTAGAGAGAAGGTTCATACACATCCATTACCGACAGTTGATTGGTACGCCAGAGTACGCATCAGTAAAGGAGAGGTCTAGTAGAGTTATCCAAAATAGTATACTTTACCTCAACAGTAAGAAGACTAGGAGGGTAAATGTGCCTAGAGAAAAGCCACCACCGGTGGATCCTTTGTTACCTTCCTCGTCAAAGCCTAAACAAAAGAAAAGGAGTAACCCTCCTAAGAAAATTCAAATTCCTAACAATTCCAAAGGCAAGGTGCTTGCCATTGATACACACACAAAGCCTGTTAGGGATCCAATTCAGAGTGTGCTAGTTCCTGAGGTCCAACCTTGCATTCCTACACCAGCTCCAGAGTAGTCACTAGTCCTAATTCATATTGAATTGGAATTAGACTCTCCATCTCACAGTAGCTCCTCTACATATTCATTCTCGTTAGAGCCTCCTGTTGCTAGTACAGATCCTTCCAGTGGCATTAGCTGAGATCAGTCTTGGATTGAAGCCCATCTTAGAAGGAAGCAGAGGCAACCATCCTATGTCCTTGATCATTCGGACTTTGATCATGTTTATCAAGATGTGCCAGACAAGAGGTTCAAGAAACATGTCCACATAGAGAGGAATGTTGATATGGAGATCATCGTTGAGACTGCCATACCTCTAGAGGGGAAGAGTTTGGATGAGATTGAAGCTCAATACTTCTAGGTGATCACAATCAACCTTGGTCGTAGCACTCACCAGACGCAGGTTGATCTCCTACAGGTTGCTACAAACAATGCCAGGGATAGAATGTTGAAGGACAAAGAAGACAAGGAAGCCCTCAAGGCTGAAATCAAACAACTTTGTCAGTACATTTCTAGCCTTGTACATACGATAGATGTTACCGCCACACTCCCACCGACGCTTGAGCCACTAGTAGAATAGGTCCAACTTAATCACCTGGTTACATACGAAAAGTGTTTGGAGGAATGGGAGGAGGAGTTCGCTGCTAGAGGTCGCTCTGTGCTTGTAGAGTTATATCAATTACGGTACAATGCACAAGAGCTCCATCTACGTCTCCAAGATGAGGAGTGAGACATGGCGATTAACAAACCCCGGGATGAGATTATGATTGCTCACCTGAGTGTGGCATATGAATCAGTCACAGATGCATAAGATAGAAAGGCTATCTACTCCTAGAAAACACAGTTGGTTTTCAAGGCGAAGATAGAGGAAACAATGGCATCAGAGTTGGCTGAGAATAGAGAGCATGTCACTAGTGCACTTCAGTATGTGAGAAATCGTGTGTCTTGCATACCGTGTCAGTATTAGATTGAGGGTGGTGCATATGTTAAGCTTTCTGATGTACAGTCAGAGCTCCAAGCACTCATTCATAGTATTTTTAGCGGGGAGACCGTTGGCTATAGGATTAATCAACTCACAGTCATGTCAACATTGTTTGATGAAGCGACCTAGAGCAAAGGTGAACTTCAGTGTCAAATTACAGCTAGTGAGGACATGTTGCATAGAAAACAACATACTTCGGCAGAGTATCAGTGCTCTAGACAATGATGTAGTTAACAATCTCGTTGAGGGATTGGTTGCTCGAGATCACGACTAGTAGACTTCAGTTCCCACCTCTCAGGATAGACATTAAACATAGGAGTTAAACTTGGCATTAACTTTTCAAGTTAACTCGTTGTCACATCTCATGCATGTCTATTTTTGGATTATCTATGTTCACTTGGAGTTGTATTTATAGTTTTCGTTAACTGATGGTAGTGTTCCAATTAACTTGCTTTCAATAATGAAGTGCATGCTTGCACATTGTCCATTCAGATTAATTATACCGGTTAACTGATGGTAGCTTACCAATTAACTGTATAATTTGTTTGATTAGGGTTTAGCAATAAATCTTACATGCATTACAAGATTGTAGTTAACTCAAGGTGATTTTAGGGTTCCCTACACCTTTCGATGTCTATAAATAAGAGTCTTTTCTCATTTGTACATGACTTTTTCACAAGAGAGAAATATATGTTGTGCCTACCATGCCTATAATATTGCTCGTTATGTATCTATTCATGAGTATTTATTGTGATAATGAATTGTTATGCCACCTGGGTTTCTTGCAATTATTATGGTGAATACTTGCCTTAGTTAGATATAGTGGCTAGTTCTATTGTAAATTGTATGCATGTCTCACCTATGCAATTTATTATCCTAGTTGGCTATCCTTTGTGTTTGTATTCAATAAACTTATTCAGATTGAGCAGATAGTTGTGCCACCTTTCCTTCAAATTGATAATCTGTACTTGGTTTATCGTGTGATGTGTGTGAGTAATAAGCCTATTCAGACAAGTAGATAGTCGTACCACCTTGCCTTCACATTGTGAGTTTGTACCCGGTTTATCATCTAATAATCATTCTCGCTCCATTTTCTCATGCTTTGAATTCTTGAGGGGATTGGATAGTTTAAGTTACTAAGTTTTAAGTTGTAGTTAAGTCTTGTGAAACCAAAAAATACTTAGCTACAACATTTGAAGTTTATTGCAAACCTTGTGCCTCTTACAACTGAGACAAAAAGACAGGATCTAGTTAAAATTACTTTTCTTTTCAAGCACTTTTGTCAGCACAATGAGGGAGCTTCCCCTCCTAATTTGAAGAGAACTCATTGTGTAGTGTGCATAGTTGTCTGTACCAACTTGCACTCTAGAGGTGTTAGTTGCTATGCCAACACCCATTTCAAATCCAAGAGAAACCAAAAAACCTTCCATCCTTGTCTTCTAGAATACATAATCTGATCCATCAAACATAGGGACATATTTCTTGTATGCCATCCCAATTCTACCTCAAGCAATTAAGATTTCTTCTAAGGAACCTTACTCTGATACCAATTGTTGAATGCACGACAACTGAGAGGGGGAGATGAATCAATTGTACCTTAAAACTTCAAAACCCTCACAAAAATTCATATCCACATTATCCAATTAACCCTTAATCTATTAGAATGATTTATCATGAAAGGAAACAAAAAAAAGAACCAAATCAACACCATACACAAAGTAACACTAGATTTACGTGGAAAACCCAAGATGGGAAAAACACAATAAGGATTAACTCAATAAAAAGTAATATTAACACCGAATACAATAGGGCTCACTATCGGAGGGATCACTTCCCAAAAGAAAGAAAGGTTCGTTGCTAGAATATAAGAGAAGATAGAGAAGAGTGTTACAATGATAAATCCATCTCAAAGCAACAAAAAAATCCACCATAACATCACCAACACCTTCATAGTATTTATGAAGAATTGTAGTCAGCTTCTACTCACTACATTCAGTAATCTAACACATGAAAGCTCGCACTGCACTTCTCAAATTCGCACCTTAAAAATCTACAATTCACATCACTCGCATAATACCCATCTATCTTATCATCCCTCAACAACTCAACTCGTATTTATATCATCTGAAACCTTGAAAATATTCTCTAAGGTTGGTTATGCACCTCAACTGTGCAAATTGAAATTAGGTCAGAACCAAAACATTCTCGTAGTGGAAAAGAATGAAGGTGGACCACAAAACACCTTAGCTAGGACCTAAATCCACTCATACATGTTATGCCACACTTCCACAAACATCAAAGAAACTTTGCAAGTAGTGTAAGCACCCAAGGTTGGTCAAACCTATGTTAACACCATTAACACTTAAGTACATACTTCCTCAAATCCAAAGAGGACTCATGGACACCACATAACACTTTAAAACACTCTAGAATATTCCACAAACACCTTGAAATCCAAAAAATCCTTCACAACAACTTTCACTTGAAGAATGTACACACCCAATACACTCAAACAACTCTGCCATACACTGTAACTCAAGAAATTGACTTCCAAAGCACCAAACCATGAATAAATTCACCTAAAGAAAGATACACACACTATCATCACCCTTCCAAATTTGCAAGACTTGAAAGCACTTTGCAGAGAAATGCAAAGCAAGAACATTTCTCCTATACACCTCTACAATATATAGTTCACAAACTGGTGAACACACTTTCCTCTATACAACAATCCATCACACCAAATTTTGAATGCAACACCTTTGAAAACCTTTGATCAACATATTTGAACTACACAAGTAGATATTCAACCTAGAAGAAATGCAGAGCCAATTCAGAACACTACTCTACCACACAGAACACATTACAACACACTATTTCCTCCTTTTATTCAATTTTCTCAAAATCACTTGGAAACCAAGAACCAGAAATATATCCCCAACATCTTCAGTACTTCCTCATCACCACCATGCCAAATACAACATAAAAAATCAACCATACGTCCATAAAAAAATCTTATCAAAGCAACACTATAGGTTGACACCATTAGCTTACTAATGACAACATAATGCAACTAATCAAAGCATCACCAGAGACAACACCAACTCAATACCAACTGCACATACTCTTGCAACAATCTCTTCCCCATACAATTTACATCAATGACAACGCCAACCTTCTCATACTTGCAACACTAGGGGAATTTCCCTAGACCCCACCAAACTCATTTTCCAAGTATTCTCCAAGTCCAATTTTGTGAACTATGATTCCAATTTTTCTTACAAATCTTCATCTATAATATTGTCATTAGATTAGAAAATCTTCTCTAATGTTACAATGCTTACTTGTTTCCCTTGTCATCTAGAAGATGAATATTCTTTTGGGGGGAATGATGTTATTAGTGTATATTGTTATGCTTTGATAATATGGTTTATTTGACTATGTATTAATTATTGATCAACTTCAGGTGGCTAAAGAGCTAGTTAGTTTACGATTGTCTCCTCTTGGTTTACAATAGAATATTTTAGTTACATCTAACCTTCATTACAATCATGCCAAAAAATGTGGCAAGAGGAAATACCTAACCACAATTATAATATTTCCCTAAATCACTACAAACTACCATGGAGGAATACCATTTCTTAAAGATGTGCATTACAAAACCTTCCTACTCTTTGCAAGAAACATTCCTTCATTTCTAGCTCTAAACATTATAGCATTTTATGCCCTAGAAGTAGTTGAGGCACTTACAGACCCAAAAAATATCTTAGGAACAAACAACATAAATGAGAAAAAAACTTGTATATATAATAACTTCAACAAATTCACCTAGAATTAGCTATGAGACCTAAGAAGCTAAGATAGCTAAAGAATGAATGCAACAAATTTAATTTGAAAACCTATGGCCATGAATGAATCCTACTTGAAGATGGAAAACTTAGATTATTCAAGGATGGAATGTAGATGAGAATCTATCTACCTGCATCATGACACTTGGAGAGTGGTTCTAATGTACAAAGGTGGTTTTCTGTATGAATGTTCCTCTAGTTTACTTTCCCCCATTTCTGAATTCAAACTTCATTATTCATGTCCATTACTTATGTCCTTCGTTTATTAGAGAAAAAATACTTTTGTAAACCTTTGTTGTACTCTTAATAGGTTCAAAATTTGGTGAACCCACCAATAATGGAGTCCTTCCTCCTTCCTTACATTTGTCAATATTTTGATATTGGGAGGACTTTGGCACAAGGTTGCACTTTTTGTGAGCTCAAGAACTACATTAGAATTTCACATAGTTCACAAACTTTTGAATTATGAAACATTTGAAACTTGACCTTCTTTCTCTCTTTTATATTTATTTCTTCTTTCTTTTTACTTGTTGCACATTCATAAAGTTCACAAAATCATGAATTTTGTGACATGGAGAAACTTACACCTTCTTTGTCTTTTCGCTTCACCTACTTTCACCACTCATTTATTATATCACACCTTTTACATTTTGGCAAACTATGTTGCGGTTTCACAAAGTTCACAAACTCATAAACTTTGTGACATGAAGAACTTTATGAATTTACATGTTTTTTCCTTACTTTTGTCACACTTTTGTAAAGTACATGAACCCACAAAATTTGTGACATTTATAACTTGGTGACTTGTAAACCTAATACTTAGAAACCTTTACCTTGTTCAGTTTTTGGGGATTTTGCAAACTTCTCAACGTTTACAACTTGAACACAAAGTTTTCTTACACTTCGACAATTTTGGGATTTTAAAAATTTAGGAAAATAACCTAAGTATAATGGGAAAAACTAACAACATAGAGAGACACATTTATCATATGGGACCCATTGAAAATATCTCATATTTGGTATTATTGATGGGAAAAATAGGGAAAAGGCACAAAGGGAATACATACATAGCCAAATTTTACAATTTTCAAATGGGGTCCCACCATGTCCTTTTTAACGACAATCCTAATTTTACCTTTGATTTAAAAGGATACTTAGATCTCATATGAGACTTAGATTTACCCTTATCCATCTTCTTACCTTTTTCCTTTAATTTTCCAAAAATAACCAAAGCTTCCTTAGTTAATTTAGAAGCCTTTTGCCTCATCTCTGTTAGGAAAAGGGTGTTATAGTTTATACACATTAAATATTTATTTATTTCTACTTGTAAACTTGTATGTAATGGAATTGTTTAGATATTTTTTGTGTGGGTTTCACATGGAAAAAATATTTAATATTGAGAAAAATTCATACCGAAAATTAAATGTTGGGGTCAATGGCTTTGTGCTTTCATGATTTTGAAACACGTGGTTTTATCTATACCACTTTGTTATTTTATGTGATCTTGAATATACAAAATTTAACACACATTTATTGGTTGGTGATGGCTTGTTAGCTAGTAGGTTGAGTGAGTTGTCATTTGCATTGAGCTCTCTTGTAGAGTGCATATGTGAAGTATGATTACATTGGTGGAGGTTGATGTTTCAAAAGTATTTACAAAGACTTTGTATGTGTGTTGTAATGTTCCATTGATAAATAATACTTGGAGTGTGGATGCTTTTGGAAGTTGGGGTTCTCACTCTTGAGGGTTTTCTAGGGTATATCTTGTGTAATCTTTTGGTATTTATTTAATCTTTGTATTATGGTTATTCTATAATCTTGTACACATACTTCTATCATTGGATTATGTAGGAAATATTTTGATCAAATTAGTAATTTCTTAACAAGTTATATCAAAGCCATGGTTGTGGTTGAGAGAGGTGAGAGATCCATATTTTTGTTTAAACTTGTTTGAGCATATATAATGCAAAGTTGAATTTGTGATAATGTTGGAGATTTTTCAAAAAAATTAAGGTATGAGATATGTTTAACAAGCTGTCAAAATGGAAATTTGTGGCTTAAGGTTTATAGTTTTTTTATTTATTTTTTATAAATCTAGGGTTTAAAAAATATTTATAAAAAGGGCTTTTTCTAGTTATTCCTCACCAGGGAAAACTTTAGTGGTGAATCTTCACCAATTGGAAAATTCTAGGAATCGGCCAAGTCAAAATTGGCGAATTTCTCACACCCAACAGGTGTCCAAATCGCCCGGATTTTACGAACTATAGGTCCAATGCATGTCCATTCACCAATTTTTTTTTTCATGAGGCATATTTAAGCAACAAATTTGCCATTGTCAAACTATGTGTTTCAATTGGATCGACTAATATTTTTTCCTAGAATCTCGAAAGCATTTAATAAAACACCTACATATTCACCAATACTATTAAAACAACATTGTATTAGGATCCATTTCACCAATTAAAATTTCTAAATAGTTGCTTGTGAAGACCCATTTTTCCAATTAAAATTTATAAATAGTTGCTTATGAGGACCTATTTCGCCAATAACATTAAAAAATAATTACATTTGAGGACACATTTCACCTTGAAAATTACAACGTATCGTTGTATAAGCACGCAGGATTCGCCCAATTTTTAATATACCATTTAAAAATCTCGCGGAATTCGCCAAATATGGAGTCATGGATTGATATAAATACAATTGAAAGTGTCATTTATTCTTACACATTTTGTTTAGTTCTGAGGTTCTACTTCTTGATTCGGAAGTCAACAAAAGTTGAAAACGTAGACTTAAAGGTGAGTGATCATTTCTTCATAGTGTTATTAGTTATAATAATAAGTTTTCTTTATCTCTTTTCCATTCTAGCTTCAGTCTTAAAGATGATATTGAGTAGGGAACCTTAGAACCAAAGTCTGAAGTTTTGAATTTTTCAAAACCTCTGACCCACCAACTAGAAAGATGACCAAGAAAGACTTGCAACTCAACAAAGTGAACCACCAACCAAGTTGGGGAATCGGGAAGTTATGAAAATTTAGAACTCCACGACAAGGTTATAAAACTCTGAGGACTAGGGACTAAGGTTAGGAAAAGCCAAAAAATTTATATTGTATTTCATGGTATTGAATTTGATATGTGCTTCTGCATCATTTTTAAAGAACAACACTTATCGCACTACTTATAAATTCCTATTGCATTTCCATTCACACAATATTTGATAAATAATTGAAAGGAATATTATTAATCCATTCCTTGAACAAAAGCTAACAGTTCAACATAAATAACTTATAAAGGCATCCATCCAACTTAAACAATAAAAGCTTAAACTACCAAATCACTTAAATTTCATATTGATTATTTTCTTATTTTACAAGGTGTCATCTAACTTTTATGATATGCAATGAATAGAAATTCAGGCTGCTTCTAACCAGAAAGCAAAGAAAGGTGTAGCTTTTAACTAGAAAGCTTTGAAAGGCATGCCAATATCAAACTATAAACTAAAGCAAAAAGAATTGAATCACTTCAAAACTAATAAATTTCTTTAACTGAACTCAACGATATCCATAAGCATTCATTCAAAGATAAACATCCGATAGCAATGCAATCTATTAAACATCCAAAACACCAACATAGGTAACCATTGGAAAGATATTTAAAATAAAAAGAATAAATTTATATACCACAACACAAAGATTATGTCTACATGAACTTCACCATATAAGTTTCTAAATTGAAAGATAACTGTAAAACAAACTTGAAAGCATAAAAGAGTTTTTTCTCTAATGAGGAAAATCCACATAGTACACACCATAACTCAAAGATTACACATGCATGAACTTCACCATTGTCTTTCTATATTGAAATAATAGAAAAGAAATAAAAATAGCAGAGTTTTTTTTGTCTTGATAATGGTTTCTTGAAGACAAGTAGACATCCGTTTTAGAAATTAAAATAAAAAGTCTTTGAAGTATCAAGAGAGCCAAATTAAAAAAAATAACATAAAAACTAAAAACTAAACAACGGTCCCTCTCCCAGCACTGACTCCTTCGATTTCAATTATTTTTTCCTCCTCCTTCAGTAACGCCTCCTGTGTCTTTACTCTTTTCTTGTATTCCCGATACTTGGTGACAACTGCGGCGATGTTTTTTCTCTCTAGCATTGTTGTAATCTGTAACCTAGTTTAGAGAGATAGGAGTGATAGGTGGATTATCAGGAAGAGAAGAGGGGAATTCATTCAGAGGAGGAAATATATTATCTTCAGTGATCTATTTAAAGATAGTTTCATAATCTGCAGCCACAAGTTTTTCTTGATTGGTCTTCTTCTTAGGGGTAGGAGAAAGCACACTGTCTTTTTCACAGATGCTCTTCAACTTGACTGTTTCTTCTGGCCTATCACCATCACCTCTTGATTGATAATTTGCACTAGAGGACCTAACAAAGGGTTTCCCTAATGATACACTTGCACTAGATGCTTGTGTAGACCCTTGTTCATTCTTCTGTGATGACTTAGGCTCCTGAACAAGACCTAACTTGCCGCTATTTCCCATCCAACCAGTCCTGGGTTATTTTAAGCATTGGGGTAGCACACACCCTCATATCTAAAATTTCACTTTGGCTCCAATCAACCCTAGGGTGGGATTTATCAGGCAATTTTTCATATGTAGGATCTATCATTGTTGAATCCTTAGCTACATTTTTAGGAATCTGAAATGGTAGACCGAAAGCCTGTATCTGGTTTAGCATTAGCCTCATATAATCTCTTCTCAAAACTTCGTTCTCATCAACACAATATTCCCAGAAATATTTGATAGATGGTTGATGTCGATATAAGCTCCCTCCATAGAGATTATGCTTCACAAAACCCTTACTGTCAAAATTAGCTCTCATAGACATATTCTAGAGGTTATATTCCTTGATAATTTCTTCAGCTTCCCTGGCCATCTGGTTTGTTTTGCACACAAAAGAAGGGGTCTTCAATGGGAAGACATACCCTTCTTTCCCCATGTTCGTATACTTAATATTAACCATGGCCATTTGTTAACAAACTTCCAAAAATATAAGTAAATCTTCAAGATATCGAGGTAATTTAAATGGGGCTTTCTCAAAACACCCTATTCTCAGATAGGAAAACTTATCAAATTAGATATAAAAACTCCCAAATTTTGATACAAGAGAAATTGATATAGGGGAAAGGCACATTTCTAGATTTCCATCTAGCTTCCTCATGATCTCCATTAAAAATGCATCATTAACATGACAAAAATCACCCATTCCAAATTGTTTAGTGAATTGAGGAAAGCGTTTATACATAGGCATATCAAAGTTGGGGTTCCTTGCAGCTCCAACCTAGGAAAAAAGGACCTTTGACTACCTACAATGTACGTCAGGCAAGAACACATATAGTAAGTAGCAACCTTATGGAAATTAATTAATTGCTCATTCAAATGGAAGCAAATAAGTTCAGCCCAGTCAATGAAAATGTTCTCATCATAGACTATCAAGATAAACTAGAACATCCAATCCTCAAATAACTCAACCTATGGATTCCCAACAACACAGTGCAATAAAGTAATAGCATCTATAATTTCTCCCTTAAAATGCAATCTTTTGAGTTTACCTGGTAGTTGCGACTTACCTTTCTTTTCAGACTTCAACTAGGTTTTGGCCATGGAGTTCTTACACCAGTCCTTATTCGCTTTGAAAAATTCACCTGCCACTGCGATACAAATGTCTTCTACAAGTTCCCTTTCTAGAATCTCCAACGCGCGGGAAACAACTCCAGGAGAAATTTTTGCAATTACAATTTCGTCCACGGCTTTAATTTCCCGTGTCTATGGAATGTACCTTCTCGCACATGCACTTATCAGGTCCACACTCAACACAACTTCTGGAAACCCTCCATCCTGAGCTAGCCCACTTTCTAAGAGTTTTATATCCAACTCATACTTGTCGTCCCTCTCCAGGAATGCCCAAAAATTTTCTAACTTAAAAGGTTCAAGCGTCGTATCCATTACACCAACCCAACATTAACTTTGCATGAGCACAAATCTGCGGAGAATGAATGTTTGCACATGAGATTCTGAGAAGTACTGGCCTTGGAAAATAACGAGAATGCAGGCTAAAAGTCTGAGTAAAAAGAATGTTTGCACTTGAGAAGTATTGGCCTTGGCAAAGAAAGAGAATGTAGGCTAAATGTCTGAGTACAACTTCACCACCCACTTATGTCGTTATTTTTGATAGGATGTGCTTTAAATTCGGCATTCAATTTCATACCTTGAAAAGATAGCCTTTAAACCTGCATGCTTTTAGAAATTCCTGAAAAGACAACTCAAGTTTATTCTGTACATAGCATTCAATGAGATGTTAGACGACGAAACCTTTGAAAGGCAAGATAATTCCATCATGTCACATGATCGCTAAAACTTGGAACCTCAAACCAAAGTCTAAAGTTTCAATGTTTTTGAAACCTCCGACCCACCGACTAAATCCACACACTGTAACTCAAAGGTTATGTATGCATGAACTTAAGTTACTCAACAAAGTGAACAAAGTTAGGGAATTGGGTAGTTATGAAAATTTAGAACTCTGCGACAATGTGACATGTCACATGGTTATAAAACTTAGAGGCCTAGTGACTAAGCCTACTTTGCTCCCTTATTTTGAGTCTACAACCATACATCAAATGTTCATCAAACGGTTGAGTAATTTATGATATAAATAATAAACATGTGTTTTAAAGTTTTTTTATTTTTAACCATTAATGTGCTCGGATTATCAAGGCCTTTATAAAATGAATTACAATGTCACATTAATAGCACAACCATTAATAGCACTAAGCACAGTAACACTTAATGTTGCAATTGAAAAGGACTTAATAAAAGGAATTACAATGTCACATTAATAGCATGACCATTAATAGCACAATAACACTTAACGTTGCAAAGGAGTAAGGACTTAATAAAAGGAATTACAATGTCAAATTAATAGCACAACCATTTACTTTATTACAACTGAATTACAGTGTCACATTATTACATAGTACAAATACAAATGTAATCACAAGCGCCAAGCTTCTGTTGGATCGCTGGTAAAAACGTAAATGTAATACATGTGTATTGCTTTATGTTTTACTTTTAAATTTGCATGCAATTTTTTTTTTTTTGCTAGGTAAAATACTGCTAGGGGAAGCACCCTGTATTGATTATTAAAAAAGGATTACATGAGTTTTTGTTTTTCAAAAAACCACCCTGAAGGCCTTTTCTGTCAAGTGACCTTCCCTAATCAGCTAGCCCACCTAGATTTTTATGCATTACATAATTCATTACAAAATTGGCCTGAATTTTAGTACAGGCACTCCAATACTCGGGACTGACTCAATTACCCTATTACTATTACTATTGCTATTCAACAACCAAAAGCTGAAATCATACCCAACCAGACGTTATCATTCATCATCATCCTCTGGCTCTATGTGTTTCAGGTACGCCTTGCAATTTACAATCACCGGGCAGTCTGCTCCACATTTCTAGTGCGCTGGGCTTTTGGCCTTTTCCTTTGGGTCCTTGGGATCATTTGCAAGCCATTATTCCCCATCTCCAAGGTCCCAATCATCATCATCACCCACTACAATTTCCTTTGCCATACCTTCATCCAACGCGTATCTCATTTCCCACCCACGTGGGAGATTGGTTGTCAACTTTGCTACCCCGAGGAGAAAGAAAATGCTATGGTCCCTTTCAGCCCACAATTTTTCAAATCCTTTTGGGTCAATGGTTCATACCAAAGGAAACTTCATTACCTCTCTCCCTCTCATCTGCATCATGTAATAGTTTTGTGGCATGGGGATTTTCCTATTCTCATCCACATTATCTAGCGTCACGTTAATGTCGCCCAGCCATGCGTGCATGAAGACCATTTGGGTCAATTTTTTGCTTATCTCTTTCAAGACTCTCATATGCAAAAGGACTGCTAAGAACATTGCTAGAATCTTTGTATTTTCTCTAGCTCTATGATAAGCCTTCAGAAATTCTGGCCCAACCACCTGCTTGGTTTCCTAGAGAATGAGTGGATGGGTCGAATTCATTAGCCCTTGCAGTCCCTTATCGGTTATTTCCCCTCTAAAGGTTTGTTGTTGCTTCTCCATGTCCAATGCAAGCGGGGTTTCCATTTTACTTTTGGCCCACAACTCGCCTTTCTAGAATTTTCTACCACTACTTCGAATTTTGCAAATGCAATGTGATAAATGGCTAATTACTCCACCTTTGCATGCAATCACAATGTCACATTATTACTAACCCTATTTAATAAATTATGGGCCACTAGTGTCACTACCAGCCTGATTTGCGCAAACGAAAAAACCAACTTAGTCAATTCATGTATCTTAAGCCTTCCATGTACAATTAAAAATTAAAATGTTTTATTTGATTGATGTCTGGCTACATGAAAATTGTACCTCAATCTAACAAGCTATCAAAATCACCAGACTCCAGTCAGCACTACTAGTGCCACTCAAACAATATGAAATCATTACAAATATTGTTTCATTAAAGCTATGAGTTGTCCAAACAATCGCTTCAGATGTTCAAAAATAAAAGATTGAGAATTTCAATTAAATGAAATGTAATATGTCAAGGCATTGAAAAGAGAGAAACGAGCCTTGATCTCACCACGTGTCTACATCTAACGGTTCTAGTGTTATTCTGGAGGTTTCAATTTGCAAGTCTACTAGTTCAGAGATTTACTTCCGGAATGCAACTACAACTGTCCATCAAAAATTCATTGAATGGTCATGGTTATATTGATTTTTCTTTACATCCTTTGTGTAAAACATTCTTAATTTTTAAGCCTTGGTCCTACATTCTTCGTAGGTGGTCCCTCTTTTAAAACAAACTTTTTACACGTGCATATTTCTGCCACTTAAGTTCTTCTATTGCTCATCGCCAAAATCCAACCCATCGGGTTCATTACCATGAACATGAGCCTTGATCTCCCCACGTGTTCGCATCTAACGGTTCTAGTGTAATTTTGGAGATTTCAATTCACAAATCTACTGCTTGAGAGATATACTTTTGGAATGCAACTATAGTCATCCATCAAAAATTCATCGAACAGTAGTGGTCCATAATGTCACATGGTCGCTGAAACTTGGAACCTTAGAACCAAAGTCTGAAGTTTTGAAGTTGTCAAAACTTTCAACCCACCAACTACATAGATGACCAAGAAAGACTTGCAACTAAGGTTAGGAAAAGCACCAAAACCTCAACTTTGGTGAATTAAGATAGGAAAGGTGGAAAGGACGATGCATTTATGAAGTGAAGATTGCAGGCATATTTTAGCAAGTGGACATGACTGGAGTATCGATAGGTAATTAAGATCAGTACATGTAGAGTTTGGAAAATTATTACCTCTCGACCAAGCCTAGAATTTGACGGCCACCCCTACCTGTCATATGAAAATTTTGTGACGGTTTTATTCATTTAAATGCCTATCACTTTGCATTTTATGAAAAAAATTAACTATCAAAAAAATATTTAAATTACATTTTTTATATAAAATCTTTTATATTAAAATATTATTGATTTTATTAATCATACATACTAAATAAATGCTATAAAATAAATGTTGTTGAATTTTTTTATAGTTTAATCCTTAAATTCATCTATCTAAAATTATAAATTATTTGTAAAAGGAAAATAAAATTTCAACATGCTCACCAATAAAACCAAATGTTGTATTATCTTGAAAAAAATCAAAGTTGAGAATCATTGTAAACAAAATGCTATAAAATAAATGTTGTTGAATAAATCATATATATTAATATAAATTGAAATTAGAAAGAATTATTCCAATTCTAAACTAATTTATATTTTTATCATAAACATTTTATATACTTTAGATTTATCTTCATCCATCATCTACCAAAAATTATTCCAATTTTAAACTAATGCTATAAAATGTACTTTAGAAAGAATTATTCCAATTCTAAACTAATGCTATAAAATATACTTTAGATTTATGTTTATCCATCATTATCAACTACCAAAAAAGCTAATTAACCAGCACAGTTTCCATTTCCAACATATCAAATTATCCCTAATCATACCCGCCTGAAATCTACCCTTCCAACCATTGTTTGTGCCCCAAGGTGTGTTACAATTACAATGCAAATCCAAGCATAACTCCCAAAAAACAAAATCACTGACAAGATTTAGTACAATAATCTTCTTTTTAAAAAAAACTTGTACTACTTAGACACCTTCGATGAATTACCTGTCTCCAACGACTCTATCTCCATTAACAACTTCATCTTCTTCCTCGGACACAGACCCTTCCTTTCACACATCTCTGCTCTAGTGATGTCTTTGAGATTCTCTATGACCTCGTTGACCTCCATTAACTCGACGCAGATTTTGAGTGCTTGCCACCCGCGCTCCACACCTTCTCGCCACAGAGCTTTGGTTCATCCTTCTTGCCACCTGATAAAGAGATGATTTAAATCCACGAGCTCTAGGCCTCCACCATCCATGCCTTCAACCTTAACAAGCCCCACTCCTAGTATCGCCCGTTCCAGAATGCCTTTCATATCCTCTAAAAAATCTTTGTGAACCAGAGTTTTCATGAATTTCCTCACTACATCCACTAGCTCTCCTAAGTCTAGACCCCAAGCCATGACCAACGAATAAATATCCATATTGGTCCTGTATCTGTGCTTTAATTTTTCAAAGCCATTACCCAAAATAAATTGAGCTGCTTGCGCTACCTGCACATCCTTGAAGAGAAATAAACCCCGCAGCCGCTTCACAGACGCTTTGCCAACGAAAGGGTCTAGCTTCCTCTGTGATGTCAAGGTGAAACTCACCTCCATTGTTTCTCTAGTTCACTGGCTCCCAGACAACCACCCACCGCCAACCGGCTACATGAGATGTGTGTCTTTAATACATCTCAATTTTCCAGCCATCTCCATTAATGTCGATTCTGAAACGTACATCCAGCGCCAGCAAAAAACCTTCATAAACGCTTCAGTTTTTACAAAAACCTCCACACCTCCTTCGCTTACTAAACAATGTTTAATTCACCAATGTTTTTTTCTTAATCATTTGAAAACATGTTTAATTCGCCAATGAATTTTATTTTTTAGTTTTAAAAAAGTTTTAATCGCCAATAAAACTATTTTTTCTGGTTTTAAAATAGGTTTAATTCGCCAATTGAAATATTTTCTTGTTTTGAAAATAGATTTTAATCACCAATGGAAAAAATTTAGTGGTTTTAAAAAAATTGCATTTCGCCAGAATTTTCCACAGACTTCTAACGATTAGAAAAGATTCACCAATGGACTTTTTTTTCACGAAAAATGAAAAAATTTGCCACTCAAATTAATATTTTTATCGGGAAGTATACAAGATTCGCAAGGATTTTACACCTTCACCGGGTTTCTTAAAGTTTTCCCTATTCCTCATGAGGGTTTTATGGGGGAAGGTTCATAAATGACCCCTTGGGACAAAATGGACCTCACCATTAGATTTGAGAGGCTCAAGAGATTAATATTGACATAAAATTTGACCTATTTTGGCCACCAGTGCATGAGAGAAAAAAAATACCCTTTCTTAGTTGTATGATTGTAGTTTCTAGAAAAAAATAATTATAGGTGGTGGTGTGGTTTAGTAATAGAAGTTTGTTCTTATCTCTTGGATGCTTGTTTGTTTCCTTAATTACAATTACCCAATTATGGATTTATTTATAAAATTATATCTATAGGTGATTTGGTGTATGAGTCTTGAGATCTATAGTTTATCTTCTTTGTTATCTCAATTGGAAAGTCACTAATGTGATGGTGATTTTATATGTCGCATTGGTTTGGGATCTATCAACTATACATTTTTGTTATATGGAAACCCATTAGTTGAAGTGAGATGACTAGATTGTAGATTATATCTATATCCATTGGTGTTTTTATTGTTTGTGTAAATTCAGCTAGGTATCCTTCTCTATGGTCATTTATGCATTGGTTTATTGTATTGGGATGAGAGAATGGATTATTATAGTTCCTATATAGTCAATTATTGGTACTTTTAAGCTATTTTTAATCATAATATCATGGATATTTTGGCAACATAGCTAAATGGGAGCTTTTGATAATGATGTTTTGGTGGTAGTCTATCTTCTTGGCTTGGAGATCTTAGTTCTAATTTATTCTATGGATCTATTAGTAATTTAATTGAGTATGTGGACCATGGGTGATCTTAATTTAGGGTATGGTTATCTTCATATGAATAGAGATGTTCACATATTAGTTTTCCATGGAGGACTCTTGGAGTCATTGGTTGAGGTGTCAATTTATGAGTTGTCAATTTTTATATTTGATCCTTGATTGAGAGGTTGGTTTGGTGTTATGCCATGGTGAACTCTTGATTGTTAATTAGAGTTTTGGAATGATATAAGTTATCTATGTAGAGTAATATGCTCATTGGAGCATGTGATCTAGGAGGTGATATTATATAATTATGTCATGTTGTGTTCTTAACTTTACCATTGGAGCTTTGATAATGGTATGAACAGTTCTCCTAGTATTAAGTACATTGGTCATGTTCTTAGGATCTTCATGAGAGTGTGGTATTGTATTTGGAGCTTAGAATGGATTCATTGGTTGTAGGTTCTCATGGATACTTAGAATCTAAGGTGAGGCTATATTTATCTTAAGTTTAGAGAGATTTATTAAGATGTTTACTCTTTTATGAGGTTTCAATAGGAAGTTCAAGGAGCCTTGACCTAGATATGAACATGAGTTCATGATGGACCTACAAAGGATATTTTTCTTAGAGAGATTCATTGTTGCTTGGTGTATGTTGGACAATCAATATCATTCCCTACTCTTGGTCTACTTGGTGAATAATCATTTGATAGGGTATTTCTATTGTGTTTCTAGATGCATTATATCTTATGATTTGTCTTCCCATGGATATAGATCTTGAGCTATGATTGTTATATTGGGAGGATTTATTTGAGGAGTGTTTGGAATTTTTATCTTCTTGTGCATATGATTTAAATTTATGATGTCATTTTTGAGGAGTTCAAGAGATGTTATTACGTTGATTTCCTAGTTATGGAATGTATTTGAGTTCAATCTTCCTTGTTTTATAGAGGATTACATCCATGATTGGTTATATGAGATACATATTTTTTATGTATGAGATTTAATTTTTGGGGTTGTTAGGGATTTTCAGTCGAGGTTGTGAAGGATATCTAACTTGACACACAACTTAGCAATTTGAGATGTTCATAGAAGGAAATGTTATGTGATGATTTCTAAATTTTTATCTCTTTATTATTTGGCTACTTCCTTCAGGTTCATGTTCACATGGTTTGGTGTGGTGGACTTGGGAGAGTTATGGTGACATTTGGTGAGGGAGTATGCAATATTTTTGTTGCATGTATGTATCATTGTGATCGTTCTTTGTTACTAAATGGTTTTATTATGACTTGCACCTTGGTTTGAGTGTTGATTGGTAGACTTCGTATGCCTTCACCTATTTTTAGATTTGACATTATCCATGCAGTTGAAGTTTCTGGATGTTTATGTTCTTCATTGACAATTTTTATACATGAGCTTGTGATTATAGTTATGGGTTGGATATGTCGTATGCATAGTTCTACTAATGATGTTGGATACATTTATAGTTATGGATGTATTAGCATTTGTTTTGGTTGATATTTATAGTCATGTGGATTATTTTTTATATTTTTAGCGACTTGGAGCCTTTGTTATCACTTGGATTTGATGCTTGTGTTCTTTGGATTAGTACATCTTCACCTTGGCTTGTTCCTTGTATTTCATAGGTGGCATGTTGGATGATGAAATTTATTTCTTGAGATGGTGGTCATAATGGATGTTGTTATAGGTGTCTTTTTGGAGAAAAATATCATGCTAAAGATTCAATTTTGTTTCATGGATGGCTATGATGATGTATTTCATTGATTGACCCTTATACAATGTATACAACAAGTGTGAGAATGTTAGGAAAAGGGTTTTTTACACCTTGCACAAGAAAATCATTATTTTAATTATATAAAATGAATATTAATTCGTGGTGCATATTTAGAGATGTTTTTATTCATATTAAATATTTATTTGGGTCCACTTGTAAAGTTGTATGTAACATTGGATAGATATTTTATATGTGGTATACATGGGAGAAATATTTTATATTGGGAAAAATCAAAAATAAAAAAGTAAATTTTAGGATCAATGGTTTTGTACGCTCATGGTTTTGAGACTTTTGGTTTTACCTATACCACTTGGTTGTTTTTTGTGAGCTTGAATCTATAAAATCAAGCACATGTTTAATAGTTGGATTTGGCTTGTTAGCTTTTTGGATGACTAGTTGAGTGAGTTGTCATTTTTATTTAGCTCTCTTGTAGACTGTATATGTGAAGCATGGGATGGGATGTGTGGTTACATGGTTACCCAATATGCTTAGACACATGGAGGGTGTATTGAAGGATCTTGATGTTCTAGAAGCTATAACTTTATTGTAATATTTCATTGCTAAATAATACACTAAGTGTTGATTCTTTTGGAAGTTAGGTAATTCTTTCTTGAGGATTTTCACAAGGTATATATTGTATAATATTGTGGTATTTATTTGATATATGTATTATAGTTATTTTTAAACTTTTGTGCATCTTTTTTTCTAATTAGGTTATGTAGGAAATGGTTTGACCAACCTAGTAATTTCCTAATGATATCCTTCAAAAGAAGAGAAGCCACTACCTTATCAAGAATAAGCTTTAAATTAGTACCTCAAATTTCCATCATCAAATTGTCTCGTGAGTTTGGAAAATAACATAACAAGGCCTTGCATCAATCCTTTTCTTCCATCTTCAAATTTATTTATTGTAACTAGCTCATAATGGTGTTAAATGTATTCACATGCTTAACAATTGAATCCCCATCACCCATCCTCAAATTATATATCTTCTTCTATAGAATGATATTGTTCACTAGGGATTCATCCTAGTATATATATTTCTCAAATTCTACATATACATTGAGGTGGGTTCTCCCACAACATTCATAAGCATAAAATTTGATAAATAAGGCTTCTATCTTTCTAAGTATTTGATGTTAATTCTTGTAGGTTTACCTGTAAAGGATACTAACCATAGATCTTGAGTCCTTGATATGTCAATAGATCATCTATCTTGAGCTTCCATAGCTCAAAATTTGTTCCATTAAATTATTCCATCTCCAACTATGATGTACTTACCATATTCCCTTAAAATAATAATCATTTATGCATGGTTCCCACCCTAACCAAGATTAGTCCAAAAAAATATTTTTCCTACCACCCAAGAAATATAGTTAAAATTATTTTGATACCAAATGAAAGGAAGTTAATATTGGAAACAATTCCTCCACTAATAAATGAGGAAAAAAATGTATGCAAAATCTAACATTTTCAAAAGAAAATATACACAAAAATAATACCACAATGATAGTGTTTATTCTAAGAAAAACCTTTCAAGAGAAAAATCAACCACCATATCTCAAACCAATTTATTCACAATACAAATTTCTAGTTGCAATACATCAGGAATCTCAAGACTTCACAACAAAAAAAATGGCACAAGTCTAGACAAATTTTGATAGCATAAACTCACACAAGTGTATATTATGCATCTCCATCCTAGGAATCAATATATGGGAGAAAAAAATAGGAAACCACACATGGTAAACTACATACACCATGAGATAATAAAACCTCCAAAAAAGACACCCAAATCCCCATGAATAATTCCAATGACCAAATCTTATTATTAGTCAACATGATAATATTAGAAATCTTACATTGTCATAATCCATCATAACCAACTCATGAACTTGGGCACTACATTTTGGTTCCATTGTCCCATTCAAAGATGCCTTATGATGTTTCATTCTTACATGTCATAAATTGGTCAAGATTCAAATGTAAGTCCCTATAATCATGCTCTTACACATCATAGAACACATCAAAAGTGACTCTCATATTAAAACAACATAAGATGCTCTTACAACATCTTACACATTACAAAGTATCTAATGTGTGGCTAAAAGTGTCACCTCAAAGTGGGATTCCTTCTTTCTCATGTGAGGAAAAAAAATTAATAAATATAACTAATTAATACATATGGAACATTGGGATGCAAAGTTGAGACACCTTTCCTAGCATCTTTGTTATGGCAAATGGTTCCTACATCTGGTCAAATGTTGCAAATGAAGCACAAATTGTGGGGATGTTTATTGAGATTTATTGGTCGAACATGTTGTAGTTATGGTTTTTTATTCTTCAGGGTAATAGTGCATGGGTGCATTGGATATTTCCCATACCGTGGGTTTTTATGATTTAGTTTTTGGAAAATAATTCATAGTTTTCTCTCTATGGTTATATACATTGGATGCTTTGGATAGTTATGTTATGGATATTTTGTAGGTGTAAATTGTTTCATTATTGAAATGCAATCAAATTGAAGGGAGAATATTGGATATATTTATGTAACACTTCTATTGGATTAATATAGGCATGTTCTCTCTTTCATGGTGGAGTTTTTGTTGAAAGTATTTCTCCACATATATTTGATGTTATGTTCCATTTCACGTGTGTTGATTTTATTGTTTATGTTCCATTTCACGTGTGTTGATTTTATTGTTGATATATCTCTCCATAATATTAAAATGGTTAATCATAATTTACTTTAATTAGTAAAACATATTTATTCACTATTTGTTGAGCTTTCGTTCATAGTAGTTTACATGGTTTTATCAACAAGGAGGGCACTCTTATTATTATGGCTCGTGTAGAGTTTGGTGAAGTAGAACATTCACCTTCTATGAAATCCTTAACAATGTTAAACTCAACCCAAGAAATAAAGATATATACACCATACTATTCTTTGTACAACATCCATAAAATGCCATCATATAAAATGCACCTTGTATAGGTGTTGAACCTCATATTTCATGATATGTTAATTTTCTTTATATCTAATGACACAATAAGAAATATAAAAAAAATTATTGTTAAACTAAAATTCCTTTATTAAAATAGTGGGCATTCATTCAAAACTATAATTTATTATTTAATAAAACTATTACTATATATGAGAATATTTATATTTGAATCAAAATTGTCCTTTGTCAAAATATTGGGTGTTAATGTAAAAGTACAAATCCATTATTGAATACAATAAAACATGCATGTGAAAAAGAATTTTTAGATGAATAAAAAAATTCATTATTACAATAATGGGTGTCAATTTCTTAAAAGAAATCCTAGATTTTTTTGAAGACTACATTAGAAGTAAATATCATAAGTTTCATTGACAATATGTTATTTCAAAGCTTCATAAAGTAGTGTGTAATATGGTTAACGATAAAGCCCCTAGCTATGATGGTTTTTCTTGTGAATTCTACAAGACCATTTGAGATTGTGTTGGGGAGGATCTTCATAAAGTCTTATTTGAATCCCTTCATTCCAATTCCATAGGAAATATTATTAATAAATGAAACATAAAATTCATACCTAAACTTCCAGTGATTTGAAAGATATCTATAATAAGAGACTAACCACTTTGCTTATCATGTCCTTGTAATGTCGTAAAATTGTACCCCTTGCAATTTTTCTTGCATCCACTTTAGTGTCCACTCCCCTAGTACTTGTGCAGGCTCATTCTAGTCCCTACATCAGACTTTTTTCCTCTCAGGATGCTCAACACCCCTTTTCAGCAGTTACCCTCGCATGCCATCTTTGCGTACAACCTTGTGATTTCCCCGTTCATGTCATTTTGTAGTGTGATGTGTCTAGACACTAGCGTGTCGCATGGACATCTACGTGCCGCGCTAGCATCCTGTGACGTTTCAATGTTCAAATGATCATTTTCGAGCATGTTTGTCACTTTTCATCTACTTTTTCTAGTGGTAACGGCTTGAGATGCCTTGCAACCACTCAAGAAGCTTCTTTTTGCTCCTCTTCTCTCTTTAAAATCTATCTCTTCAATTCATTTTTCTCTCCCTTTGCTTCTAGCTTCTTTCCAGCCTTGGCTCAGGCATTCTCTCTATTGTTATTTTTCTTGCACAACTCTCCTTACTTGTTATAGTAGCTTCAAGCACTCTCAAGCTCTCTTAGCAAAACTCTTTGTAGCCTTCTTGGCTCTCACATCTATCTCCCTTGCCTTATGCTTGCGAGCATCCTAGGATTCCATATCCCTATCTAGTGCATCTTTACTTCATGATACGAGTTCTCCTCCTCAATTGGGGATTGCTTTTATCACCTACATTTTGTGATATGGTTTCTCCTCAAGCGAGGTTTGCTTTTATCACATCGCACTTGCATACTCTATTGTCTCTATCTTTTTGGTTGTTCATGGAGGTGAGAACACCAAAACGAGGGTTTGATTGAGGCAAACCCCTATACATCACCAACACTTTCTCTAGATCTTACACATGCAGGTGTTGAAGACATTCACATACTAGAGGCTTCATCACTTGCATGGTTGTGAACATTTCCTTTCTACCTCCTATTATCTTTATCATTTATATTTCACTTTATTTCAGCTTTATCACACATTCTGCTATTTTCTAGTGCTTTTGAAGTTCTTAGTAATTAGATTGCTAGTAGTTGTAAGCTATTTTATGTGACATTCTCGCTTTCTGGTTCATATGGACGCCAATATGCCATAGAGACTCCAGTGTGTTGCATTGTCGTCCCAAACCCATGCTTTCGTCCTTTGGTCAAGAGCTTGTCAGTTTGTCTAGGAAATGTTCATGACCTACTCTTTCGGATTCTAGAACTCTCGCACTGTTCCTTGAGGTAGTTTAGGGTAGTTCACCCCATGAGGATCTCTGAATGAAGAGAACTCGTGAGTAGTGAATCCACCTTCTTTACATTTTGGTGAACTCGACTTGAACCATAGTATTTTTCCAAAAACTAGGAATTTATTTACCCCTACTTGGCAGAGTCATAACTTTTGACTTAGTGCTCGGAATTCAAAATTATTTGCACTGTTGGAAAGACCTCCAAGAGGACTAGTTCAGTCCCTAAAATACTATGCCTTCAAAATCCAAATTTTAGGGATTGACACAAGTTTTGAACCCAAATTTTGCTCTAAAGACCTCCAAAAATGCAAATTACTAGGACCTGGAAAGTACCGAAAAAATTAGAAAATCTGGATTTTCAATTTTTCTTAGTTCTATCACCAAAATGAATTTAATATCTTCTTTTATTAGTTTAGTATCCAATTTTGTTCAAAATGTTAATGATATTCCATTTCATGCATGTGATAGTGACTTGGCTTTTCCCATGTCACTTGGTATCTTTGATCCTTCTCATGAAATTCCTCTTGCTTCGGAGGATATCTTGTTGCAAGAAGATGAAATCATTGATACCTTTCTTAATGTTACTCTATCTACTAGTCATTCCAATGCACTCTCTTCCAGAGATGATTTATTTTTGGATGATGAATCTACCCTTCATTCCAATACACTCTCTTCTAGAGATGTTGCATTTGTGAGTGATGAACTTCCCCTTCATTCCAATGCACTCTCTTCTAGAGACGTTGCATTTGTGAATGATGAATCTCATCTTTATTCCAATGCACTCTCTTCTAGAGATGATAAATTTATGAATGATGAATCTCCTATTCCTTCCAAGGCACTCTCTTCTAGAGACGTTGCATTTGTGAATGATGAATATCATCTTTATTCTGATGCACTCTCTTCCAGAGATGATGCATTAGTGAATGATGAACCTCCTTCCACATTTGATCCTCCTTGGATCAATGTTGAGAATATGTCTTCAAATAATTATTCCACTAGTTGTGACAAGTCTGTAAATATAATGTCTCTTCTACCCCTCAAAGGCCTAAGAGATCGGTTATTTATCTGACCTTATCTAGTCCTTCTTCTAAAAGGATTTTTTCTATTGATGGTCTTCCATTATATAGTGATTCACTTGATCTTTCTATGGCTCCCTCTTACATAGCAGTAGCCCATACTTATGAGAATAGAATGAATAAATAACCAAGTCTTCTTTAAGAACCTAAACCTACAACTAAAGCACTTGGTGATTACGATCTTGTCGAGCAACTCTGTGTTACTCTATCCAAGATCCCACTATGGGACTTGCTTCAGTCTGCTCTGGTTTATCAAGGTATGCTTTAGGAAGCCTTGCAAAAGATCCTCTTGCCTTCTTCTACTAGGCTGGTAGATGTTGATGTGTTGATAGCTCATATTCGAGCAGATTCACCGAATATTGTGTTTTATCCACATGAACTCCCACCTTTGGAAGTACAAAATCAAGAAGATCCTCTAATGATTATAGTTAACATTAATAATATCAGCATTAGACGTACTCTCATTGACGTTGGTTCAACGCTTAATGTGTGTAGCAATAATCTATTGCCTAAGATTAAAATTGATTCATCTTCTCTTAATGCTTCTTCTATTGTCATTTGTGGGTTTGATAATGTTGGTCGACAAGCCCTAGGCTCAATAGTATTACCTTTGAGGTTGGGACCCATTACTATACCCACCCTTGTATATGTTATGTCAAAAAAGCTACCATATAACCTTCTTGGTAGATCGTGGGTTCATGTTATGGGTGCAGTCCCGTCTACCTTGCATAAATCTATTAAGTTCATTTATAACAATAAAGTAGTCATAGTCAAGGCTGACCCTGAGGCTATGCGCTTATGTGAGATGGAAACTAATAGTCAGGTTTTGATTGTGCCTATTCTTATCCCTTCAGTATCTTCCAATGTGTTGATGTTGACTCCAGCAACACCTACTACAAAGGAGCACCCTCATGCTCAAATTTGGGTTTTTGTCTTATTTTGTGTTTATTGATGTAAATAAGGTCATTTTGGACTATTAATGATCATTTGGAGTCATACTAGACCATTTTAGAATGTTTTAGAGTTATAATGCAAATGATGTCAAAAATTTGACAAAATTGTAAAAGTTGTCATTGTGAAAGTTGTCAAAAGTGCATTAAGGTTACGAATTTGATTAGGAAGTTAGTTGTGGGTGGTTGGTAGTTAGAAAATGCTTGGGAAAGCATAAATACATGTTGTAAACATGAATCCAAAGGTTGGGAAGGTTGGAAAAGATGGGAATAAAAATTGGAATCAATTTGGAGAAAATTTTCTATGAATTTTTTCTGCAACATTCTTGTTCTTTCATGTGGTACGGATTTGTACGGCCTTTGTATGACTTGCACGTGGCTTGAATCTTCCCTAGGGTTTCTAGTGAACAAGAAAATTCCATATATTTTCTTCCCTCCATCAAAAATCTCTAAAAATTGGCGAGAAGTTCTATTTTGAGGGTATCTAAAAACCTTTTAGAGGATATTTCATATTTTTCCATTTTGATGAAGTTACTACTAAAATTTTTCTTACATTTGGGTGTAGATAGTCCCAAAAAACCCTCTTAGACATAGGACGATCAAATTTTGAGCCCCTCCGTACAAAGCAACCCTACCTTATTTTTGGATATGTGTAAGAATGGACAAATGGGTATCCTAAATGGGTCTCATTTTTTGTAGATTAGGTCTAAGTCAAAAGGTATGTCCAATTTTCCTTTTAGAAAGGTTACAAGCAAGAATGAGGGTTTGTGAAGGAAAACCCACTTTTTGATAAACAAAGAAACTTGTTTAAGGTTGTTTTGAGTTTGATTACCTCTGCTCTGCGTCAAATTGGTATCATAGCTTGAAGAACTGGGAAATATAAGTTTTGAGAGTTTGTGTTGTATTTTTGTAAGTTGAAGCAAGAACCTAAATGTCAAAAGACTAGGTAGTGAAGAAAGGAGGAAACATAAGTGGGGTATCACGAAGTCAAGAAGAAGCAAGGTGAAAGATACTTTCTTGAGAAAGGAGAATGGAACTGTTGAGAAGATTAGTCCATGGAGATTTACATAGCAAGGAAGTACCAAGCAAGAAACAAGAGAAAAGAAAAGAGAAAAGTGAGATGAGGAAGAAAAATGAGAAGGAAGAACAGATCAAAGTGCAATAAGAGATAATGGTGTTAAGACACACCTTAGAAGAAATAGAAAAAAGAATGAAACTTGAGATGCAACAATTGCTTGAGAGAGAAAACCAAGAAATTGGTTGGAATTTACCAATAAGAAAGAGGATAAAGTGGCCTATCAAGAAGATCATTCAAAGGAGAAGAAAGAAAAATAGGACAACAACAAGAATGGATGAGTTGCGAGATATGTTGAAAGGAAGAGTGCTAAAAGCATCTAAAGAGACAAGAAAATCTTGTGTTTTTGAAACTAAGCCTTTGTGTGAGTATGTGTTTACAGGTGCAGCAGATGAAAATGAAGATGGAAAAGAGACTAAAGAAGGATAAATGCATACAATGTATGGAGACTTTTATACAAATGTAACACACATGGAGGATCTCTTGGGTGTTGAAGTGCAGTTTTTGGTGCAAGGAGACAAAGAGGAGACCTCAAGGTCTCAATATTTTATTTCTAATCTTTCATTGGACTATGTATGTGTAGGTTTGTTAGACAAGGAGATACAACTCATTGAGAAGCAGACTCTTGAAAGAGATCAGGTTCAGAGGAGGATGCCAAAAGAGGAATACCTTGCAAGGAAGAAAGAAGAGGAGTTGAGAAGACAACCTAGAGGGAACAAGTGGAAGACACAAAGACAAAGCCAAGAAGAAATCAAGAAAATAGTGTAGAAGAATTGGAAGACCAAGAAGAAAAAGAAGCCCTGCACTCAAGTGGACTTGAGTTTTTCTTTTCCTTTGGAGTATGGTGTAGGAGCACCCTCATGTTCAAATTTGGGTTTTTATCTTGTTTTGTATTGTTTGATGTAAATAAGGTCATTTTGGACCATTAATGATCATTTGGAGTCATTCTAGACCATTTTAGAATGTTTTAGAGTCATAATGCAAATGATGTCAAAAAATTATCAAAATTGTGAAAGTTGTCATTGTGAAAGTTGTCAAAAGTGCGTTAAGATTAAAAATTTGATTAGGAAGTTAGTTGTGGGTGGTTGGTAGTTGGAAATTTTTTGGGAAAGCATAAATACATGTAAACATGAATCCCAAAGTTGGGAAGGTTGGAAAATATGGGAATGAAAATTGGAATCAATTTGGAGCAAATATTTTATGCACTTTTTTTGTAACAGTCATTCTTTCATATGGTACGAATCTGTACAGTCTTTGTACAACCTGCACGTGGTCTGAATCTGCCCTAGGGTTTCCAATGAACAAGAAAATTCCATATCTTTTCTTCCCTCCATCAAAAATCTCTAAAAATTGGTGAGAAGTTTTGTTTTGAGGGTATCTAAAAACCTTTAGAGGATATTTCATAGTTTTTTATTTTGATGAAGTTACTAATGAAAGTTTGTTTGCATTTGGGTGTAGACAGTCTAAAAAAAACCTCTTAGAAGTAGGACAGTCAAATTTTGAGCCCCTCCGTACAAAAAAACCCTACCTTATTTTTGGATATGTGTAAGAATGGCCAAATGGGTATCCTAAATGGGCCTCATTTTTTGTAGATCGAGTCTAAGTCAAAAGATATGTCCAATTTCCCTTTAAGAAAGGTTACAAGCAAGAATGAGGGTTTGTGAAGGAAAATCCATTTTTTCATGAACAAAGGCACTTGTTTAAGGTTGTTTTGAGTTTGATTATCCCTACTCTGCATCAAATTAATATTTATTCATCTTCTTTTAATGCTTTTTCTGTTGTCATTCGTGGGTTCGATAATGTTGGTCGACAAGCCCTAGGCTCAATAGTATTGCCTTTGAGGTTAGGACCCGTTACCGTACCCACCCTAGTATATGTTATGTTAGAAAAGCTACCATATAACCTTCTTCTTGGTAGACCGTGGGTTCATGCTATGGGTGTAGTCCTGTCTACCTTGCATAAATCTATTAAGTTCATTTGTAACAATAAAATAGTCACAGTCAAGGTTGACCCTAAGGCTATGCGCTTACATGAGATGGTAGTTGTTGGTTAGGTTTTAGTTGTCCCTACTCTTATCCCTTCAGTGTCTTCCAATGTGTCGATGTTTACTCCATCAGTACCTACTACAAAGGATACTCTTGAGATAAATGTCCCTAAAGAAGATCCTTCTGAAGCAAGAAATCTTAAGTTTGCTCCTTCTACCTCTTCTCAAGAAAATACATGTCTTGGTGATGATTGGGGTTCTCTAGACTTTACAGATTCCTTCATTAGAGAATATAAAGTCGACCCAATCCACTTAAGCCTTCCAATAACATCATCCAAACCCACTATCAAGGATGATTACTCTTTTTCATCATAGGATAATGTGAATACAAATTGTAATGTTCTTAATGTTGATCCTCCTTCTAAGGAAGATGATTATGCTGCTGCTAAAGAGGATAATGTTGGTAGTCTTGTTCAAAAGGATGATGGTGATCCCATAGAGGAGTATGACCCCTATAGCTGGAATAATACTCTCCATGTAGATCCTCCATTATCTTTTATCTTCATGTCTTCTTCTTGTGAGAAGTTGAGTATTTCTCCACAAGAGAAAGGGTTTTTTCGTACTCCTCACTCTTTGTTTGAGCAAGAGCATATTTTTTTGAGCCTTCTTAAAGCCCACTTGATTACTCTTCCTTCTCCTACATGTAAGAAATTTCATAAAAATGATAAAGAAAAACATTCTTTCTGTTTATACCATCGAGTGTTTGGCCATTCCACTAGTGAATGTAAGGCCTTGAAAGATAAAATACAACTTCGTGATTCAGGTGCCATCATCCATTTATTTTTTGATGCACCTACCTCTTCTTCACATGACAAGTGATATCGAGGTTTACCTCTATCCTGTATGTTCTAAGTATCTCGCATGCTTCTCATCCCCTGTATGCTAGAGGTAGTGATAACTTATTCGAGAGATGTGTGTCCTTCTTAAGGACCCCCTCTCTTCTCTTTATCTTTCAATTGAAGTGTCCCTTGAGTGGACCCCTCTTCTTTTGAAGGGTTCTTGAGGGACCCCCTTTGAAAGCTTTTCTCTTGAGTAAAATCTTTGTGTCTAGCTTCGGGGCAGCCTGACTAGACCTCACTTTTCAAACAACGCATCCCTTGAGTGGACCCCTCTTCTTTTGAAGGGTTCCCGAGGGACCCCTTTGAAAGCCTTCCAATTTGTTGACGGTTTGCGTGATTGTCTGCTTGACTGCCTGTGTGGCTGCTTTGTTTTCTGACAGGTTCTATTTGTGGATTAACATGTCACTTTGTAGGTGTGCCTATGTAGTCGCTTTTCAATTTGACTTTGCGGAGTCTCCTCCTTTGGGTTTCCTCCATGAAAGAGATCTTGGGGGATTCCTCCTTGCAAGTCTGTGTGCCTATAAGGTGCTTTCATTTGGGTTTCCTTCATGTGAGAGATCTTGGGGGATACCTTCTTACAGGTTTGCAAGCCTGCAAGGCGCATACTTCATAGGGCTTCATTCATGTGAGAGATCTTGGGGGATACTTGCAAGATATGCTTTCATTCTGCGGGATTTGTCCATCGTTGGTCTGAGGGCCTTCAGTGTACTTTGTGTAACTTCATAGTTTCGGGAAGCTACAAAGTCCTTTTGTTTGAAACTCCTCAGGGAGAGTACCTATGGAGTCGTCTCTCTTGGAATTTTCATCCCTCCTTCTTGCTCTCTCATTGAGCCTTTATCTTCTCTCCTCTTCCCAATTGTATATATCGGATTGAAAATCTACATCTTCTTCATCCTAAGTATATGCTCTTTCTCTCTTTGACATTGGTTGCTTCCCTATCTTTTGGGTGCATTCTTCTCTTGAACAATCGATCCTTACATTCTTCTCTTCATTTTATAATTATTCTGTGTTATTATTTTAAATTTGGGGATGACACATAGTACTATGACAACCCTTTCCATCAAGGTTTCTTTCACTTTGCTGACTCAAATCCTTTAGTTTTTTGTGTGCTAACATTGTTATTTGGTGCAGGTTTCTCTTGTCTAATGCATTTGTTTTGCAGGTCTTTACCCTAGGGGCATGCTTTCGTGGTTTGAAGAGTTATTTGCTTCCTCTACAGTATCCTTTTGGAATTATGATATTTATGTTTAGTAGATTTCCTTTAGCGTGCATATTAGTGTATATTCATATGCCCGATAAAGTAGGGGCAAAATGTAATGTCATAAAATTGTACCCCTTGCAATTTCACATATATTCTTGCATCCGCTTTAGTGCCACTCCCCTAGTACTTGTGTAGGTTCATTCTAGCCCCTGCATCAACTTTTTCCCCTCTCAGGATGCTCAACACCCCTTTTCAGTTGTTACCCTCACACTTTAGCTTTGCGTACAACCTTGTGATTTTCCTGTTTGTGTCATTTTGTAGCGTGATGTGTCTAGACGCTAGTGCATCACGCAGACGTCTGTGCATTGCGCTAGCATCTTGCATTTCAACATTCAAATGATCATTTTCGAGCATGTTTTCCACTTATCATCTGCTTTTTTTAGTGGTAACAGCTTGAGATGCCTTGTAACCGCCTAAGAAGCTTCTTTTTGCTCCTCTTCTCTCTTTAAAATCTATTTCTTCAATTCATTTTGCTCTCCCTCTGCTTCTAGCTTCTTTCCAGCCTTGGCTCTAGCATTCTCCCTATTGTTATTTTTCTTGCACAACTCTCCTTGTTACAACAACTTTAAGCACTCTCAAGCTCTCTTAGCAACACTCTTTGTAGCCTTCTTGGCTCTCACATCTATCTCCCTTTCCTTAAGCTTGCAAGCATCCTAGAATTCCATATCCCCTATCTATTGCATCTTTACTTTGTGATACGGGTTCTCCTCCTTGAGCGAGGATCACTTTTATACCTATATTTTGTGATATAGGTTCTCCTCCTCGACCAAGGTTTTCTTTTATCACATCACACTTGCATACTCTATTCTCTCTATCTTTTTGGTTGTCCATAGAGGTGGTAACACCAAAACGGGGGTTTGACTGAGGCAAACCCTTATACAACCCCAACACTTTCTCCAAATCTTACGCATGCAAATATTGAAGACATTCACGTGCTGGAGGCTTCATCACTTGTGTGGTTGTGAGCATTTCCTTTCTACCTCCTATTCTCTTTATCATTTCTATTTCACTTTATTTTAGCTTTATCACATTATGTTATTTTCCAATACTTTTGAAGTTCTCAATAATTAGATTGCTAGTAGTCGCTATGCTATTTTTTGTGACATTCTCGCTTTCTGGGTTGTACAGACACCAGCGTGCCAGATAAACTGTAGTGTGTTGTGTTGTTGTCCCATTTTCACGCTTTTGTCCTTTGGCTGAGAGCTTGTCAGTTTTTCTAGGAAATGTTCGTGACCTACTCTTTTGGATTCTAGAACTCTCGCACTGTTCCTTGAGGTAGTTTAGGGCAGTTCGCTAGGTGAGGCTCTCTTAGTGAAGAGAACTCATGAGTAGCAAATTCCCCTTCTCTACAATCCTATAAAATCATTGCCAAATCCCTTGCACTTAAATTACACCATATTCTTCCTTAGATTGTGTGACCTAAGAAAATTGGTTTGATCAAATCTAGATTTATTTTGCTATCATTGTAGTTTAGGAAGGTATGGATGGGCATGACAATTCTATAAAAAACTATTTTCATCAAAATTGATTTTGCTAAATCCTATGACTGCATTGATGGCCTTTTATACTCATAATGCTCCAAGTATTGGAATTTGGTCCTTGGTTTATTCATTCAATTCATATATTCTCTATAGATGCTTTAGCTTGTCTCACTATAAATGGCCAACAATCTAGTGTTTTTGGCCTTTTTAGGCCTATTCACCAAGGATACCCTTTATCTCTAGCATTATACGTGCTTGCTATTGAAGGGTTTAGATAACTCTTGGATCATTCAACTTATCACGGGATATTTAAAGGTATTTCTTTACCTAATTCCTCAACTCAACTTCTTAATGGTCATTTTGTTGATGACTCTTTTCTCATTCTTTTGGAAGATGAAAATAATGTTAAACACTTACTCCATTGCTTGAATTTTTTCTATAAAGACTTGGAGTCAATAATTGAATAAAAAGTACTTGATGTTATAGACAATCCTTTCCCAAGGATCCCTGGATCAAATCTTATGGGTGGAAGTGGATTGGGTATGGTAATTATTTAATATTTTTGGTCCTCTTTTGCTTTTCAAGCTTCTCTGGTAGCTTTTTAGCAAGTTGTGCTTGCTAGAATTGAGAAGAAGATAGCTTATTGGGTTATTAAACTTTTATTTATGGTAAGAAGCTTAAAATTTGTTCTAAGATTCTTGTATTTCTATAAAATTCCCCCAACTAGCTCTTGATATTTCTCCTGCTCATGTTGTTAATGAAGATAATAATGTTATAGATGATAATAATGGATTGGATCCTCCCATAGAAACTTCACAACCTAGTGATGTATGGGGCAAATTGGATGATTGGGGTCCTCCTCATCCTTCCTATACTCTTGCACTTGTTGCTTAGAGGTTAGTTTTTATTCTTATAATTTTTTGTACCGAACTATAAGCCTATTCAAACTTTGAACGCATGACTATTTCCACCCACTTTTTTGTGAATATATGTAACACTATTTTTATAAATGATAATATAAACACTTCATAAAAAATTAAACACATATTTGTAATATCCTATTATTTAAAAGAATGTATGAATACATATCCATAATATTATAAGTTCTAAAATATGTATACACATTCATAATATTATAAATTCTAAAATCAATATACTCATATCCATAATATTATAAATTCTAGAATGAGTATACACATGATGTATTGTTATAAATACCTTAAATAGTTTTTAATGCAAGTACAAAAAGTGATCAAAGCAACAATGAGATCATTCTTTATGTCACTCCACATTTTATGTGTTGGGTGTTACCCACTAACTTTAGACCTATTTCAAGCCTAGACTCATAAAAAATAGTTACATCTTCATATAATTTTTAAAAATCACAACTAAGGATGGACATAATGTATAACATTTGCTATATACAAATTCAAAATTCGCATCTACAATTATTCCATTCTTCTCAATTGCGTATGAACATTTCAAAAGGCTTTCAATAAATATGGTATAATATACAAAATTATAATCAATTTACATATGATAGGTTTAGGTGGTTTTTTGTATGATGTTAGATGCAAACAATGTGTGAGCCATCGCTTATAGTTGTTCATATGCTTGGTTATGGCCAATAACTGCAATCTGTGAGACATGTCCATATCCTACACCAAACAAGAAGCAATATTTTTAATTAGTGATTCAAACATATAATAATTTCTATCGTTGACTCATATTAATGTGTGTCTTTCAAACGGCCCCAATTAGTAAAGGATATGAGGTGATAATCAATTAACATATCAAATTGGTTGCTTCATATTGAGATTTTTTGGTTGTAAAATCTTTTATATTATATATGGTTTGCCTATTTTCCTTCTAGATGGTATTGTTTTATTTTGAATTAAATAATACGTTCACATCCTATATATATAATATTGATTTTTGATACAAATATATATAATTTTATCTAATAGAATATTAAAATTTACAATAATTTTATTATAATATAGAAAATAAAATTAAAATATCTTGATTACAAACAATTAATTTTAATAACTAATTTACATAATAAATAATTGAATAATATTAATCTTAAATAAATTTTGTACTTAATAGAATATTAAAATTGCAATAATATTAATCTTAATAGAATATTAAAATTTGCAATAATTTTATTGTAATATAGAAAATAAAATTAAAATATCTTGATTACAAACAATTAATTTTAATAACTAATTTACATAATAAATAATTGAATAATATTAATCTTAAATAAATTTTGTAATTAAATCTATTTATGGCCTTCTTTGGTTACAATTGTTTTGAAATCAAAGAGAGGGATGCAATGGTCTGGATCTTATAAATTAATACATGTGGGATGTTTTCTTCATATGTTAAGAGGTTATAAATTAATTATTTCTTGTAAAGGGCATTTATTGGGATTCCATACATACAAGAATGATTGGATAGTAAGATGATTAAGGATGAAGTCATCTCTAGAACTCGGTTAGAAAAGATATGTGTATAAATCTTTAGTTATATGTTATTATTATATTTATAAACATCTAATTTCATTTTAACAATCAATCAGAAAATCAATAACCAGATATGAATTAGTAAAAAATATAAGATCAACCATGACTAAAATAAAACAAAATTGCTAAATTTTGGTTGCTAAAGGTGTAAAGAATTAAGTGAATGCACTTTATAATAGAAAATAAGTTTCTTTGGAATGATTTTAAATTTGTTTGTCATGTTCTTTACTTTCAAAGGACTTACTCTATGTTGTTGAAAGCTTCACATCTTCATCTTTTGATTGCTCTTAGAATTTTATATTAAAATTTCGGGAAATATTAAGTAGTTAAAAGGATTTCCTTTTTATCTTTAATTTCAAGTATATGGTATGATGTAAGAGAATTTCAAGGTGTATGAGTAATCTTACATCATCCAACAATATTTTACTTTATTTGTTTATTTATTTATTTTTTGTTTGTAGGTTTTATTCACATCTAAGCCACCAACCAGCCATAGCAAATCCTACCACATCTCATTATAGTTTCTTATTTTGTCTCATGGTTGGAAATACATGTTCCACATTTTTTTAACAAAGGAATCAACATTTGTTGGGACCTATGAAGCAAATTCCTAACACATGCCACTATAACCTCTATTTGCATGACATGCCCTCCACCCATGTAGGGATAAATCCAAGGGAATTTAACATGTGACCATCATCCATGTTTTCCAATGACTTGACTATTTGGTCTACCCCTAAGGCCTAGGAATACATGTTCCACATTGATCCTCCAATGTCACATGCAAATTAAAGATCCTGATTACCATAAAGGCATAATTCATTTCAAGACTTACTATTGGGCATAATAGGAAAACATCTAATTTCACTATTCATAGTGCATCTCAGGAAGAAAATAATTCTAGTGGGAACAAAATAATTTGAAGATGAAAGAGTTTGCTCCTTGCAGAATTATCAAACGTTTGATTCAAGAAATGTATATGAGATGGAGTTAGTAGAAATTTTGGGCTTATCACCAATATCCAATATTGTAGAACTATATTAATACCATGAAGTGGAGTCAAGACATAATGGTTTAGAAGTATAATGGGAGAATGAGACATTGCAATAGAAAAAGTAGATTGATTAGATTTTGGATAATAGGATTGGGAGAAGCACTAGGAATAGACAATATGATGAATATTTGGTGAAGTGGAAAGGAAGACCCAAAGAAGGCTCATCTTGGAATTCTAAGGCTAAGGTAGACCATCTTAGTTTCCCTCTAGCCACCAAAACATGAGGAACCCATTTCTCAAATTACCCTAGGTGTTTGATGTAGGAGTATTCTAGAGTGTAAGTGCAATCTTGCATCACCCAAAAATATTTTCTATTACTTTTTTATTCGTTTACAAGTTTAATTCACATCCCAATCATGCACCAATCACTACAGGTTGTATTTATCTCCTAGTGAGGAATACATGTTTCACATTGATCCCACTACATCACATGCAAATTCCAAGAGATTCTTGGTTATCATAAAAGAATAATTCACTTCCAAAATTACTATCAAGCATGACAAGAAGACATCATATTTCACTATTCTTAGTTTATAGCAATTTTCTAAAACATGTAGCAACGAAAGAACACATTTATAGATACATTGGACCCATGAGAGCTTATGGTATGAACCACATCAAGATCAATTGATCCATCATCACCGTATTCATTTCAAAAGATTTTTTCACACATTTGGCCAACTACACATTACACTTGGCACTAAGATTTGCACCTCCTTGCAACTAAGATCACTCCTAAGGCTAGAAGCTACTATATAAACATTATTCATGATCATTGAGAAGTAGTCAAGATGATAGAGTGAAGTACTTAGTTTTGAGAGTTTAGCATCAATGTCATATTATAATATCAATCAAATTCAATAATTTTTTATTTGTAATCAAGTAATTGAGGCCTAGCATGTTGGAATCCTATTGCAATAGATTGTAATTCCATTGTGAGTGAGAATGAATAAAGAACATATTTTTATTTTTATTTTTATTGTTTATTGTTTCAATTTGTTGCATGGTTGGATAATCCTTCGTTGGATCCTCCACCCATGACTACATCATAGCAAATCTTCTTTCTCTCAATATATTTCACTAAATGATTAATCAAAAGTAAAGTGTTCAAGATCCTTTTCAATCAAGCCCTTCTTAGGCCATCCATAAGGATGATAACTTTAAAAGTATTGGTTTCATCTACTCTAGTTCTTCTTTGGTGACTTGGCAAAGTTATAGTGATAGTGGAAGCCAAATCTCCATTGATGGAATATGTCCCTTTGTTTTACAACAAGCTTGTAATTTGATTAGCTTTGCTACAATCACAAGCAAAGAGAACCACATAGTGCCTTTAATAATACTTAAAAATATTAGTACCCAAATAATGATGTAACATTTTTAGTGTTGTTTGTTGTGGTCTACTTTAGAAATTAGTCTATTTATGGTCTAGTTGAAATTTTAATTCTATGCAATCCATGACATGAAATTACTTGACAAGATATTTATATGAAACATATAAAAGAAGAGAAGTGTCTTCTTCCACTAAAATTTGGTAACAAAGAACAAGATCTACTAGGCATTTCTTAACCATTTCCCATACATATTGTCATGGTTACTTCCTAAAAAAATAGTACCTTAGTTTGAGGCTAAGATACTAGGAAAAACATCAATTAAAGTAAATGATTGAATCACTTCATAATAATTTTATAATTATTATTTATTTATCTATTTTTAAAATTATTATAAATATATATTATATATTTATTATGATTATTTTTAGTACTTAATAATTTATTATTCAATGTTTTACAATAAAATTATTTTTTAATATATAATAATTTTACTGTTTAACTTATTTGATTATATAAACATCTAATTCTCTTTCCTCTTTATACATTGTATATAAACTATAAGATTTACTATTACTATAACTTTTTTTTTTTATAAATTGACAAAATCAATTTATAGATTTGTACATAGGACATGTAGATAATTCATAATAATTGTTTTTACTTTTATTTATTTTAACTTTTTTTAATCACATTATAAGAATTATGTTAAAAAAAAAATTACTTTCTATTTCCCAATAGTTATGGTAGAACCCATTAGTTATGAAAGAATCCAAGGTAAACAATATGGCCTATAGAGCAAATTAAACAAGCATTACTGCTTAATCATGGCACCTAACAGTAGATATTAGATATGTTAGGACTAAACATACAAAGTTCGGATCTTATTAAGGCCCAAACGATAGCTTCCACTCAAAATGTAGACCTTGAAACAAATTGATGTCCTCATCACATCGAAAATGAGATTGAGAAAAAGGTAGTGATTTTGGTATGTTCCAACACATTTCCACTGTACATGACAGATAGATGTGATGCTACCTTTCAAATAAAATTACATTAAATAATGATATTTCAAAATGACTAACTGCCAATTGGGCGTCCGCCCAATTCTATGAATAATTATATAATCAATTATTGTTAATATTCAACAAACTCACCAAAAATGTGCATCCAATGGCATTAAATTACAGCCCGAGAGAAGATCAAGTTCACAAGTTGCAACAAATTATTGCCGTTCTACCTTGATAAAGTAGTTGGCCTTTCATTTGGTAGGCATTTGCATCAACCATTGACACAGCAGTTTCTTGAGATCATAATCAGCCTGATTCTTGCCCCGGATACTCTTATTGCAAAATGGAATTGAGAGGCACAAATTGAAGCAACCAAAATTCAATTGACAGGCAGCAACACTGTGTGCCAAAATAAAGAAACAATAGGAAAGATGACGACTGACTGCAATTGCAAAATTATTGCCTTGATAACAACAATCATACCATGAATCGAAAGCCACAAGCTTCACTTCCATTCACATTATACAGGAACAGGTAAAGCTATTTGTCGATGATTTTCCACCATGGGCAAGACATCAATGTTCCGCGAGCTTCTATGCTGTAGTCTTTGATGTAATGCCTCAGATATCTGGATGTAAAATTCCTCATCCCATCTATTGATCAATGAAGGATCTTCAGCATAACATATATAAATGGACGTCACCGCACTTTCTACCACAACAAGAGTCAAACCAACCTAGACGATAAAAAAAAGTCAGTTGCAGTCACAAGAATAACAGAACTTTCCTAGTGAATAGATAATAGGAAATCAGCAATAAGCGAAAAGAAAAATGAAATGTGCATGGCACATAATTGAATCGCATACAAAATGTCTACCATGCTACTTCAAATATTCAGAAAACTTTTGCTAACATAACTACATCCCCTTTTTCACTGCAATATGGAATGTAAACTTTTAACTTTTAATTCAAATGCAGAATAATTTTAAATTTCTAAGAATGCAACATTTGTAAGTCTTTGATAACCTCAAGTTTCAACATCATACGCTATGTCGTATTATGCAAATATGTAAATGAAACACAAAAATAAATAGTGAGCTCAACTCGATTTTAAAAAATTCTAGCTGAGCAATATTGCTTGTGAATTATTTGTGGCAAATGCTTCAACCTTAGATAAATGTAATCTGTGCACTTGTTTATCTGAACTGAGAAGTTTACATATTCATGTGTAATTAACCAATGTTAAACACATCCAAGCTTCCAGGCTAACACGGTTCACAATGTGCAGCCCCTTGTTATGGATGTGTGAGCCTACATCATTTTCAAAATAATAGTGTTGAGTGTAAAGATCAATGCATACGTGCATACATCTCTTGAAAGCAGACATGAAACTCTTAATTCTGATATCATAATATTTTATGTGAAGAACAGGACACGATGCTACCCCATAAACTTTTTTTTAAAGCTTTCATACTATTTGGGATTCTTAGACCTCAAATGAAAGCACTCTTCCATCCGTCCATCGCTGTCTCAGCCACCACCCTAATTTTCTCATGCCATCATATTGTCTTCTAGCAGCTTTTACAGCTTGAAATCATTGACCAAGCCAAAGTATTCTTGATGGACATCCTCCATAGTGTAACAGTTCAATTAATTTTTGTTCTTTCCTTGCACAGCTCTCTGTATAGCTTTTTACACTTGGCTGAGCAGCAGCTCCTCCTGGTGCCTGAAATGATTTTTATTATTATGAAATTATTCTTTTTTATCTCTCCTATTGATAAATATGCAGTGAACATGGGATGCGTCCCAAGCCCTACCCCAAGCCCCTGTCTAACAGTTTCCAGCATTTTTAAGATGGGTATGAGACACCCCTATGTTATCCCCATTTTGAGGACATTTGTCCCTTGGATGCATGAGCATCTTGCCAAACATCTCAACTGTCATTTCTGCAATTTTCTCTTCAAAGGAAGTTATCCTAGGGCTTACGGTCACCTTCTATGATTACTTGGAGATGGGTTGAGATTATGAGACAAAATACACTTGATGAAAGGACTGAAATGACAACTCTAAATGATCCACAAACTAGGGCAGTTATGGTGCACTCCCACTCATCAACAAACGTAATTAATGAGAAGTTCTCAAACTACCTCAACATGCACCAATACCACCATAATGGATACCTATTGCCATGATGTGCAAATCAAGAAAAGACAGAACATCTCAAACATACAGAAATAAAACAACCTTGTAATCACACACAATTGCAAAAACAAGTTTAACTATGGAGAAACCCTTGAATGGGAATAAAAACAAGTCCTAAAACCTCTGTAACACTTGCAGTTGTGGAAGTGAAGGACTAAAACCTCTGCAGAAAGGAGAGATGGACTTCTACCACCAACTCTATACAAGATTCTGCTACTCCTCACTTGCAGCAGTCCAAAACATATTACATTAGACCAACGGCTCAGTATGCAACCTGTTGAGAGTGCGTTGTTACCACTGCCCAAACAAGGACAACGATGGCCACTCGGATGCCCTAAGGACTGCTTCACTAGACATGCAGCAGCATACTTTCTCCTCCTTTCAGCAGCCTCTACTAACTAGCCTTAGCTTCCTTAGCTTTAGCTAATACAGCCAATCAGCCCCCAAAGCAATGGCTTCACCTACCATAAAACAAGGATGCTTCTCTCTTCCTTCAACGGTTCACCTTCTGCTTCAGTCCCTTCACACTTATGAATGGTCACTGCTTATAATCATCACTGCTAGCAAGGTTAGTAGTTACAATCAAAGGGGAAAACTAATGCTGCCAAGCAGAGAAAACAATCACAACCCTGGGCAAGGAAATAGTGCTGCTAGCAATGGGAAAACAGACACCTAAGAAGATGAATCACATGCCCACCAATGAAGCAGAACAAATGCACTGGGAAGAAGAAACAGTTGCCCCAATCAATGGAAAGCATGCTGCAAGAGAAAACAAAAACAGTCGCTACTCAAAGAACCGGAACAGTTGTGCACCAAAGAGGGAAGACAATTGCCACCCAAGACAGGGCAAATGGTCACAGCCCAAACAAACTGTCCCTTCAACTTCCTACCACGCCAATCTTTGCATGCCACTAGCAAACACCCACATGGCAATTTCATCCCTTGTGCAACTGCTAATACTGCCAGATTGCTCAATTACATGCACTAACCGTTTGGCCAAACATGCAACATTCTTGCAAGCAATAATATTGCCCCAACTGAAGTAATTTGTGCTGCGGAGTGTATTCTGTGGGGCAAAGATGTCAATGAAAACAAACAATTGACTGTTGGAGTGAAACCTATCACTGGCAAAGCTGCTACAATTAACTTGCAACAAACTGACATGCTTGTGGCTATGGCTGCAGATGAAGTTGCGACACCACTAAGCACTTGCAATGTTGTTGCAGGTGAACTTGCAGCATTGCTATGGGTGTCCTTTCAACATCTTACAGGTAACTTGTAGCTTGACCCCATTGGTCCACTTAAACTAATCCACTATTCAGATTGCTAAACACCAAAACTATAAATCCAGGAAAAATTAAGGCATTTAAGATCAGCTTCCAATTCAGCTTTGGGTGCCACCCCCTCCCCACCTTTTTGCCCCCCTCACTATCATGCTAAATCAAATGCTAGGGTCACTGTGTCAAGCTAATGTGGGAGAGGGATCTTCTACTTTTGGTAGTTTCAGCTAAAAGAAAAACCACTACAATTATAGAAATGTACAATGTACAAGAACCCAAGGAAGCAGATAATGCCATTGCCAAATTGTTCTTTGCTAATAGCATCCCATTTGATGTTTACACATTCTCCTTTTCATAAGGAGGCGTTCAGGAAAACCATTCATGATGATCAGTATTAGGAGAGACAAGGATGAAGACAATCTTCTTGACAAAAACTACTCAAAGGTTAGCAACAAGATGGAGGAGTTGTGGGGTGGGTAGGGGAATGGATGAGGACAGGTTGCTACATCATCATTGATGGGTGAAGTGATATTGCCCACAAGTATTATAAGCATCATTGTTACATGTTGAGAAGGACCAGCCTTCTTTTGAGCTGTTGATTGTTCCAGAAAGCACAAGGATGCAGCTTTCCAATTTCAAATATTGAAGGATGTTGGAGAGGAGATTGGGTCCTCCAATGAGCTTCAAGCAGTCACTGATGGAGCCCATGAGTGTAGATCAACAAGGATGATGGTCCAACAAACTTATGTGAGCATTTATTGGAGTCCATGGATTCATGCATGGGACAATGCATTGAAAGACACCAGCAAAATTAAGAAGGAAAAATAAGTGGCAGCTGATGCTAGAGATGTGCACATGTTTATCTGCAACCATCTCACCTTTGGCATTTTTAAGATCCTTGTCCAAAAAGGAATTCCTCAAACCTGTGGAGATGATATATGGCAGTTTATTTATTTTGTTGGAAAAGATGATTTGAGGTGTCGGATGGCCTATAGTCTATAGTTGCATGCAATGAATGGTGTAGATAAGGAGATTAAAAAGTAAATGAGGAGGAGAGAATAAGGAAAATGGTGTTAAATGATAATTGAAGGAACAATGCCAAGTATGTGGTAGTCATTGCGTCACTTGCAGTGAATGTCATCAGATATGCAGAAACAGACTCTCCTGGTCTTGGAGAGACTTATAATTCTTACCAAGAAATGGTTTCAGCACTGCATTCATTAGACTCATGAATGTGCTCAGTACATTTGTCAATCTAAATGGTATAAAACCTTCATTTGTCTTGAATTTGGTTTTCCACTCATCTCCTCCTTTAATTTGGATTTAGTGATATCCACTCTTAAACTCTATCTTTGTGAAGTACTTAGCTCCACTCAACATTAAGTTGTCCATTAATGACAATGGAAATTTGTATGTAATTGCTATCTTGTAAATGGCTCATGCATCTATGCACATATGCCATTCTCCATCCTTCTTGGGTGCTAGTATGGCTAGTACTACACATGGGCTCAAATCCTCCCTTATCAAACCCATGTCCAACAACTCTTGGACTTGTCTCTTCACCTCCTCATTCTCCATAGGTGTCATCATATCCACTACCTTGTTTGGTAAGCTTGATCTAGGAATTAAATCCATATGGTGGCTAATGCTTCTCATGGTGGCAACCCATCCAACAACTCCTAGGGAAGAATTTTTGCATATTCCTCAATTAAATTCTTCACTTCATGTAGCATTCCTTCCATTTTACCCATTGTCCCAACCTCATATAGAATTCACTTCATATCCCTTAGAAATTGTTTCCATAAGATTAAACACACTTTAGGATTGTTGTCCACTTCTACCTGTTTGTCCTTCAATGGACTCGATATATACTTCCATCCATCCATCACAATAGTGTAGGTATTCATCCTATCATGATGTACAACCTTTCTATCAAATTGCCAAAGCCTTCCCAACAAAACATGACAAGCATCCATAGACATAATATCACACAAAATCTCATCCTTATATAAACCAATCTGAAAAATCACTAAACATTGCTCATCACCAAGATTTGTTGTTTCTTTTGTAACCATGAAACCTTGTATAGGTTTGGGTGCTCAAAATGCAGAAAAATTCGACATTGAACTGATACAACTCAATATTTGACACCTACAGGCGTTTCTCTGTTTTAGGCGCACAAACTCAGCAGTTCGTTTTGATGATTCAACAATGGTGACAAGGTCAAGTCCGCCTGCATTCCAAGTTGCCACTTTATGGGGTTTGATAGCCAAATACTCAGCTTCATTCAAGTCGCATTGACCCGGTCATGGCGTGAGAACTTAGTCGCGCATTTTCACTTCACGGGAATTCCCTTCATTTTCTTTTATTTTCCTTTTCTAAAGTTTCCCATAGTTTGGAATGAAATATTTTCAACATGGCATGATTTTGCCAAGGCAGTCGATCCATTTTGAAGTCACATTTATGGAGTTATTCGACTTCCTAAGTTTTAAAGAAATATTTATTTTTGATAAAATAAAGTCTCATATTTCCAAACTTCGATTTCCTTTCTACACTTTATGAGATTTAAATAAAGTGCCATTTAAACTTTATTCGATTTCCATTTTATTTAATAACATATATTTATATATTTATTTTATTATATTAATATATATATATAGTATAGCTTTAATTTACATAATATATATCTATGTATATTTATTTAAATTTAATAATTTAAATAATCTCATATACATATATATATATTTTGTAAAAACTATATTATATATATATATATTTGATATAATATTAAATATATAATTATATTTACCTTTACATATATACATGTATATGCACATACATATTTTAATTACAAAGTACGTATACTGCGAGCCAGTCAACATACTTTCATTATACGTACCTATGTATATGTATATATATGTGTATATGTAGATTCTGAGGTAACGTCAACATAATATTATTCATATTCACGTATATATAACAGGTTGGTTATGGGTATGTATACATGTATATTTGCATGTATACTTTCCTCTATATATACGTATTCATAAGTGTATTTATATCAATGCACACGTACGGGTATATCCATTTACTCTCATACGTTTGTATCAACATGAATATACTTATGGATACGTGTATATAACGTATATATATATATATACATGCCCACCTCCTAACCAGTAACATTATTCCACATACAGTTACACTGGCAAGCATCACTTATTCATGCATTCAGAAGTAGATAAGACTCCTAATGTCAACAAACAAGCCTATGGATGACTTACCCTTAACTCAACAAACTGACTTAGCTTACTCAGTCTATAGGATGTGTGTGTATGCTCAATTGGTACTCGTTACTGTTTACCCGACCAAGCTCCTCCCCGAGTGATATCTCTCCTCTACCTGGAGGAATGAACCTGTTTCCTACACATCATGACACGACAACGGAAGTCATATGCTCAAAACAAGGCAGTATACATAAAACATCACAAAAAGTTAGAATAAGATTATTCCATAACTTATATGCCATATTCATTCAAGGATTACATCAATAGAAGTATCAAGCAAATGAAACAATCATTTTAAATAGGACACATTCATTTGATAACAAGAACAATATGTTTTATTCATCTAAAAGATTCAAACATTACAATGCATTTCCCTATGCAGTAGTAGCTATACAATTGAGGTGTAACACACCAAATTATCTATATTTCTGCTATCAACGATGACCTTGCAGCATTTAACTCTGAATTTACATATGATTTTGAATTGGCTCTTTCTTTGTATTGGTTCTCGTTCCTCCTTAGCTGTTTTAAAAGCACTCTCTTCATCAAGAGAGATTCTTTGTGCTCCGGTTCCTCCATGTGCTCTAGTCAAGCAACACTCTCTTTGCCCACTTGAGCAATGTGAATCCTAGCTTCATTTCCTCTACCATTTTTCTATTGTGTTTATGAATGGTCAAATGTTTTATGACCAGCTTTTATATATCTATAGCAGATTTCTGTGAACCCTCTACCATAGTAGCCTCTTCCTCTTGTGTTTTGAGTGACATTGTTCTATGAAGTGCTTGACTCCCTTTCCTATGCATGCTGTCTTCTACCACTGTTTGGTTGTCCTCTGCCTCTCAAGAACAGTCCCTTTCCTCTTGAATTATTTTGCTACTTCCTTGAAAATTTATATTCTACCTTCAAAGCACATTGATAGGATTCTTCTACCAACCTCAATTTTATCATGCCATACTCAACTTCAATGGATATGTGGAGTTTGTTAACATGCCTTGAAATCTCCTCTTCATCATCCTCTACATGGCCAACCTTAATGGTATGCTTGTAGAATTCCTCCATGTCGTCTTTCACAACTTCTTTTGCTCTAGGTTCTACAACTTCTTGAATACTCATTTGAAGTCCAATGGCCGGAACTTAGCCTTTAGTTTAGCAACCATCCTATCCCAAGTTCTGATTTTCTCCATACCCCTCCTTCGTCTTTTTATTTGTACATGATCCCACCACAAGGATGACCTTTCAACCTAGTGAAAAGAAATTTCACCTTCTTAGGATCCTCCATTAACTCGTATTCAAAGTACTTCTACATATTTGTAATCCAATCTATAAAGCTCCTCATGACTTAAGCTTCCATTATAACAAGGGGTGCCCAGCTTTGGTTTACTCCCCATCTTTGCAATAGCTCTCAAAAATATGCTTTCCAACTCATCCATCATGTTCTCTACTTCAAGCTCTTGGTGTTCAACTTTTTTATCATCACTTATATCCTCAACATGTGTTCCTCTTTTCCTATGTTGTCTCCATTGCATCAAGCCTAGTTGTAATACCTCTCAACTTCTCCAATATATTTGGAACTCTTGGAGCCCTTGGTCTCCCTGTGTGCACCATGTCTTCTCCTCAAGGCTTTCTACAATTATAGGACTCCTCACACCTACAACAAATCCTATAAAGCCTCTCAAGACACAACTCTGCAGGGAAAAGTTTGCTTTAGTAACCACTTGGCACAATCTATGTAGGGGGGTCCAATGAAAGACAACTTGATGCAGCAACCTAAACAAGTCTTAAGCAACATTCTATGCCGAATGGAAACATTAAAAATGTCTCTTGTATTAATTGTGAAAAATTAGCTTTCCAAATGGCGTAGACTCCTGCTAAGAAAGAACCTAAACTATTATACAAAACAAAAAATTGCCATAGGACTGTTCTAGGGCTTGAAATGGATGAAAATCTGATTATTTTCTTCTACTTAATCTCTAGTTTTTCTCTGTTTTCCCCAATGTTTTGCTTGCTTGAGATGGTCAGCCTCTTCCTCTAATACATCCTTGCTTTGTTGCATTTTTTTCTCACCAAAGTATTCTTTTCTACACACAATTTAGGACACAATTTTGTTTAAGAAGAACATGTCCATGTCCTTGCATCTGTCCTTTGTTCCTTGCAGCTGTTTTGCTTCATCTTCCATGCCCCAAATGTCCTCATGAATGGTAGGATAACGATCCCAATCATAAAACCTCGACCATTCATCTTCCAAGCAAAATTGTGTACTTGCTAGGACATTTATTAAACAAGACTGCTTAAGTTTGAAACTCCCATTTGATTCCAAACGAATATTGCCTCATCATCTTGGACAAAACCCCTGAATTTCATTCTGACTGAAACATCTTGAAGACTTTGCACACAAAGTGTTTGACAAAAAAATCAAATGACCATGCAACCACTAAGAACTGTTGCACAATAACTAGAAGATGTTGTGTAGCAACTAGAAATTGTTGCATAAACCACAAGAGACTTATTTGCATTTTTTTTGCTTTTTTGTGATGCAAGATCACTTGTGTACCCAACAGCTCCTACATCACATCTATTGTCATGTTCTACCAAAATCCTATCTAAATTAGACCAATTTGGACCAGATATGAATTCTAATCTTGGTTCGGCCAAGGTCCTTCCACACCTATTGATTTGTCCTAGCATTGTTCAAATGTACCTAGGCAGTACCCTAAGCAAACCCACCTAACAAGGGAAAATACAATTTTTTACAAAAGAACAAAACAATAATGCATAAATGACATTAACCAATGCTAAAAAGTGACTTCTAAGACACTGACAACACACAAAACAAAAGAAAAAATATATTCATCTCCATCTTTAGTCTTAACCATAGTTGGTAGACTCGCCAAGTTCAAAAACTCACGAATCTTTTTGCCTGGCGAGATTTTCCAACTTGAACTCACCAAGCCAGTCTGCCGAGTTTTTGCCAAAAACTCGCCGAATCGGTGCGAAAAACTTGTTGTGACTGTGCTCTATGGGGTCCATGTCAAAATTGAGCATTTCATAATGAAAAATAGATTTCCTTTGGTTTGTAGAGCAAAAAAATCCTCACCAACCAAGAAGACACCATTTGCAACGTTTTGCCATCGAGAAGAGTGAATTTAAACAAATAATTTTGCAAATTTTGAAGGCAAATTCAAATCGCAGTTAGGTTTCTGGTTTTCCATTTTTTGTTGTTTAATCATTTTTCTTCATTCTTGTAGCAAAATATTGATTCCAAATTGAAAAAATAAAACTTCATAGAGCAAATAGAAGCAAGATTTTTACATTTAGATTCCAAAAAACAAGATTCATGTTGATTTTTTCTTTTTTTTTTCATTATTTTCACAGTTTTTTGAATTTTTCAAACCTAGGTCAATTTTTTTATTTTAAATCTTTTTTGTTTAAAACTAATGTTAATTTATGTGCTGATTTAATCATTTAAACACATTTGTATCAATTTAAATCAAATTTAGTGAGATTTTTTTAATGATTTATCATTTTATGTGTATAATTTAGGTTGTTTTTAAAAAAAAATTGTATTAAAAATCTAATATGTTGTACATTTTTTTTGTATGTGTAGGTTAAATACGCACTATAATGGCTTCTACTTCAGGTTCAGCCTCAAGCTTTGCCCCATCGGTGCTCGTGCCATCATGGGTTCCAGACACTCGTCCTCCAGGAGCTAGAGACCCTACATGGAAGTATGCTGTGAGAGGACCGTCACCTGGATTGGTTGTTTGCACTAAATGTAAGAAGGTACATTTTGGAGGCATAAATCACCTCAAATACCATCTTGCAGGCATTACTCATCGTGATGCCAAGCCTTGTCCTATAGCCACAGAAGAAATAAAAAGAGAGATGAATGCCCTCCTTGCAATTGCCGAAGAAAAAAAATTGCAAAAGGAGAGGACAAAGGCAACCATAGCAGCAACCATAGCTAGTGGGCATGGTCATGAGCAAGTGGAGATAGAGTCTCAATCAAATGAGGAGGCAGATACTGAGATTGTGGGCTCTCTTCGTGGTCCACACATTTGTGTGAATCGTGCCACACTAGCCTCTAGGACCCCCACTTCCTCTACTTCAAGTAGAGTGCCACCGCCTACATCTTCATGCACACCACAGTTTTTTTGTGCCAAGAAACACACCAAGAGCACAGACATCATTGGAGGCTACAGGGTGGAATAAGGAGGTGCATCAACATGCCGACATTGCATGTGCAGACTTTTGGTATTTCAATAGCATTCCAATCAATGTGGCAAGTAGTCCCTATTGGCACAATTTGGTTACTGCATTGACAGTTGTGGGAAAAGGCTACAAGCCACCTTCTCACAAAGACTTGAGTGGGAAGTTAATCAATTTAAAATTTATGCTAAGTTTATGTTCTTTAATTTAAATTAGTTTATGTTGAATTTAAGCTTTTTTTTGTTTAAAAATTAAAATTTTGAACTAATTTTACTTTGTACTTTTAGGTTGCTCACAAATGCTACCGAAAGGACGGTGCAAGTAGTGGAAGAGCAAAAGAAAGAATGGAAGAAACATGGCTGCACCATTCTTTTCGATGGGTGGACGGATGGGGAAAACCGCACCATCCTTAACTTTTTGGTTTCTTTAAAAGGTGAAGTTGTGTTTTTGAAATCAGTGGATCCAACAAAATAAAAAATGCAGAAACATTGTTTACATTGTTGGAGGAAGTTGTCATGGAGGTGGGGATAGATAATGTGGTGCAAGTCATCACGGATAATGTAGCAACATATGTGGCAGCTGGGAGATTGCTTGAGGATAGACATCCTACACTTTTTCGGTCACCATGTGCGGCGCATTGCCTTGACCTTCTTTTGGAGGATATAGGCAAACTTGTTTGCATGGCACCGATTGTAGATGATGCAAGGAGCATCACAAAATTTAACTACAATCACCCTTGGGTTCTTAGTTTGATGAGAGATCATACGCAAGGGAAGGAGTTGGTGAGATCGGGTGCCACAAGGTTTGCAACAGTTTTCCTAACGTTGCAAAGCATTTTGGGTTCTTTGACTGCTTTAAAACAATTTTTTGTGAGTCAAGCATGGCTAGACTCAACTTATGCAAGGAAGCCCGAAGGAGATAGAGTTGCAAAAATAGTCTTCGACAACCTATTTGCACAAAGAGCTTCAAAGATCGTGAAGGTAACTTCAAAACTTTGATTTTAAACTCAAGTTGAATATTTTATTCTTCTAAATTTAAGTATTTCATTATAAATTTGTAATTTTAATCTTTTTGTATTTGTAATGTAGGTGTCGGAGCCCTTGGTTAGAGTCTTCCGTTTGGTAGATGGGGATCAAAACCCAATGGGATATATTTATGAGGCCATGGATAGGGCCACAGAGGCTATCAAAATTATTACATGGGGGATAACCTCAAACTTGATCCCATATGGGAGATTGTTGATAGGAGGTGGAACAATCAACTCCACCAACCCATCCATGCAGCAAGGTACTTCCTCAACCCTAATTTTCTCTTCTCAGACAACTTTTCCGATCCTAATGGAGAGGTTATGGAGGGGCTCACAACATGCATTCAGAGGATGGAACCCAAGATTGAGGTGAGAGACCTCATTGTCCAAGAGTTGGATCTTTACAGGGAAGGAAGGGGTGAGCTCTTTTCTTCAGAGTGTAATGTCCCCATTTTTGATGTCCTTCTTCGGGCTAGTTTGGTTCTGACTCACTTACTATTTCTAGTAAGTACTTTATTTAGTAACTAGTCCAGGTGGCAATGCAGTGTAGGGTTTCTTGTTTGGGCAGTATGTGGGAGTTGTTCGATGAGCATTAATGTTTAAGCCAATTTGATATTTGGTGAGTACTTACTATTTTTAGTAGTTGCTATTTATAGTAAGTCTATTTCGGGAAATTGGTCCCAAACCCATAGTGTCTTTAGTAGTGTTATTTCTATGGTGGCATTGGAGAGCCTAAAGTTGGATTATTTAATTTTTGCTTTAATCAGTCACTTAAGTTATTTTTATAAAATAACCTTATAACTTAAGTGAAGGGGTAAGTGGTCATCGAAAAGTACCTTGGTGCCTAATGAGATAACTTAACGTTGTTTTAGAAAGTTGAAAAAGGCAAAAATAGTTTCCTTATGAGCAAGGACGCCTCCCTTGAGGAATATTTGATAATGTTTTAAAGTATAAAGCAAAATATTAAAAGGCTAGAAAGGGCGTTGGGTTTTTGGAGGGAAAAATGTTTCAAATTGGAGGTTGCTCTAATTTCTCCCTCCACTTCTATTTAATCTACTTTTTGGCTCTCATTTGGATATGATGGATTTGACAACTCAAGGAGACTCTATTGGATTGTTTCCAGTTTATCGTTTGAAGCTGGTTGAGGACGGAAACCCTCATCTTTAGCACTGGTTTCGGTGGTGAAAGATCCACCCTAGCTGAGTTTGGTGTGATTCCACTCAGGGGTCACCTTGTGCTTCACAATTTTTTGATTTCTCAGTGTTTTATGCTTGAAACGATGAAGATATTTGAATATTTTTGAGGAGAAGCTTTGGGTTTTTGATGTGTTGGAGTTTGGTATCTTTGGAGTTTGGTTTGGCATTGATTTCAAGGTGGTTTCCAGAGGTTTTGAAGCTGTTTCTAGTGATTTCTGGACATTACTTGACTAGGAAAGAATTTGGTAAATCAATCATAACTCTTTTTTGGCACATGATATCATTCTGGGTATTGGTTATTTGGAAGCTCCTCACCTAGGCACCCCATTCTATGTATTAACTTGCATTTTAAAGGTGGAGACTCATTTACTAGATCAAATCACCCAGCCTAGGAGGGCCGCCCCAATTTGGTTATTTTGGACAATTTCGACCTGCTGTTGTATAGGTCTGATTCTGCACTTTAAGGGGTTGGTTGAGCAGCTCACTGAGATGAGCTACAAGGGGTTTTGATGGGTTTCTTGTTGGAGTTTGAATATTGCAAATCTGGAGCTATTTGTCTGCTATTTGAAGACTTTTTCCAATCACTAACAGACCCATACGTGGTCATGAATCTGAGTTTTCAATGCCTACAATAGCTGCTGTTCGTTTCAGACCTTGCATGTGGTTCCAGGTTGGATATATTCAGTTTTCTATTGGCTGTCATAGTCATGTAATGAACATAAAATGTATTGATTGCACAGTTTGTATTGTTGTAGCTTATCAGTGGTGTGAAAAGGTTGTAATCTACTCTTGTTAATTAATCTGATTGTAAGTGCAAACCCCTGTAGCTTTCCTATGCTTAGATTTTTTTAAATGTTCTTATAATATGAAGGAAAAGAGAGTAAAACTTGATTGCTATATCTGTTTAAGCATTTAATTTGTTTATTGTCAAAATATATGCAATGCAATGAAACAATAAATGGCATATGAAAAACATCAAACAAAACATCAGCAAACAGAAAGCAAACAAAAAAAAATGGGGCAGTCATTACACAGAGCTAGCTGTTCGAGGAAGAACCACTCAACCACCAGGTAAAAAATTGGGAGTCTTTAAGTTTATTTCACATGCATCTTATAATTTGATAAAATGTGTTTGACTTTGTTTTCTAACTCTTCAATATATTTTTTTTGGAGAGGTTTGTGGAAAACTTAGGGTGGAAAGACCCCACATATCCAAAAAATTGCCCTCCACATACTATGTCAACCTTGTAGTGCACCCTGTTGTGAGCAGAATTGGAGCTTGTTTGAGGCCATTCACACAAAGAAGAGGAACAAATTAGCTCGATAGCGCCTCAATGACCTTGTCTTTGTCCAATACAACCTTTGGTTGCGCACAAAAAGAGTAGAGGACAAATCACTGGATTCTATTGATTTGGATGAGATAGATCCTTACAATGATTGGACAAGGCGAGATGAGCAGCCTCCATTGTTTACTACAGACGCGAATCTTGATTTCAAGAGAAAGGAAATGGAGGATGGGGGTGCAACAGGAGATGTAGAGTTGGAGGACATTCATGAAGATGAGGAGGAGTTATTGCCAGAGCCAGATATTTCCAAGATGGTGGTCGAGCCTCATGCACAACCTTCCATGCCAACCAAGGAGCCATCGGCACCGCGTACTCGCAGGACTAGAGCATCTACCTCTTCCCTAGCTTTGACTAAATTAGGGAAGAGGATGGTGTAAAATATTGTATTTAGTATTTACTTCTAGTTTTACTATTTTCAATTTTAGCTATCTATTGTAATTTGTATCAGACTATCAAGGTTTCAGCCATAGGATTCCACATGAGAATGTGATTTTGTAATCAATTTGCATTAAAGTCAATCAAATTTAATAGAAAACACTTTTGTACTCATTTATGGACATATTGGATTCATCTTGTCATTGAATTTTGCAACAAAAAAATGTGTTTCTAATGAAATTTAAGCAATTTTTTAAGTTCTCGAGTTTTTTGCTGAGTTTTTGCCGAGTTTTTAAAAACTCGTCAATTTTGGGCTTGGCAAGTTTTTTGGCGAGTCAAGTTTTCCAACTATGGTCTTAACTGAGGATGAGGGGAATGAGGTTGCTATATAAGACTCGCATGCTGCAGCTAGTTGGAGTGGCATTAGTGTTTCTTTTGGTTCTAATGAACCATATGATGACACTGATACTCTCAATGAAGGGCAATATGATGATTTGTAATGATTTTCCATGTGCAATTGCACTAGTATAAACCATTTTCATTTATCTTCGCATTTGACAATTGACACTGAATTATCAATTATCAGTGAACAGCCAAACCTGACCTGAACATTGAACCTCAATCAATAACTTGGCTATTTTCCCAAATCCAAGCTATGGCTTATATGCACAGCCCAAACATGAATCACTCATTTTGTCATGATTTCATCACAAATGCATCATAATTCAAGCAAAGATAAAGGATTGAAACATTTAAGATAGCTTGGCATGCTCAAAAAAATGTTAACCATTTATTAGGACGAGTGTATCATATTTCTTTCAAATAAGGTCTTGAGGGACAGGTTGCTAATGCCTCCCCAGCACCCAAACAACAGCCCCAAGAGACACATAAATAGAAGTTATAGCCTCTTTTCATAATAAATAAATTCATCCAATCAAATATAGCAGTCGTAAGAGGGCCAAAAATATATGTTAACAGTAGATTCCAAGAACATATGTCACCTTCCTCCAATAATTTGAGAGTCAAGAATGCATTTACAAGTTAAGCACCACCATGTAGAAAAGTATACTCAATTTGTAGCTGCCAATGAAAGACCTGTGTCTTGAAACAGCTAGCAGTAAAAAGATAGAGGAGGAACATACATGGAATGAAATCCCATCTTAAGAATATGGCAAGTTTAGACAAACAGCCTACTATTAACAAAACATCATAAGGATCACATCCACAAGGAAATGAGATACAGAAAGAATGGCAACCACCACCTCTAAGCAATGTTAGTACTGAAAAAAAGGAGGTTGCTAACTCAACAACAAAGGACTTGCAACCCAAGGCTTGCTTTTGGATTGATAACGCTTCAGGTGAGTGGAATGTTATATTAACCTTCATTAAAACATCATCCTTTCCAATGTGAGCATTTCTCACATACAAGAGGAGAAGAGATCTTACTATGGAATGAAATCCCACCATAGAGAAACGCTCAGTGCAAAATCCACGTATTGCAAGAAAGAAAGTGTCACAATGATAATCACCATAAGGTAAACAGAACCCAAAGCAAATTTAGACATCTCCAAATGATATTAGACCTGAAGGAAGAGAAAGTCACTAACACAATTCCTAGGGACTTGCAGCCCAAAGCTTGTATTTAAATTAAAAAAACTTTTAATGTGTGGGATGCTTCATAAACCTTCCTTGACTCATTATCATTACTGTGGAGTACTAAATAGTAAATATATGTACAACACATAGAGAAGAGGAAAGAAGGTATTAACATGAAATGAATTCCAATCATATATAATATACCATATGAAGATCAGCAGTTTGTAACAAGGAAACCGTCACAGTCATAACCACCACAAGGCAAGGGGCACAAGAACAACCTCTGAATGATGCTAGTGCTCAAGGTTAAGTGGTTGCTAATTTGACAACTTGAAAACTTGCACACTGATGCTCTTTTTGGATTGACAAAGCTTTTGTTGGGTTGAATGCTTCATCAAACTTCCTTGACACGCTAATACTCATCTGCAATGTAAATAGAGTACACAAGTGGCCTAGACGTGGCCTAAGATGGTTTTGTCCTGCTTATTGGTGTACCAATTTGATACTTTATTTCCTTAAAGGAGATGAAAGAATTTTAAAGGAAGGCACCTACAGTCCTCTGTGTTGATGGATGTTCAAAGTGCAAGAGCATAGAAAGCGATCCACTCACCCGGTACTCTTATCGAGTTGGAAGGGTTTTTCAAATGCAGGTCATAACCAATGATACAAGGCATTGGCAGTGCTGCATATGCCATTGTATGCTCGCAAATTGGACTAATATACTATAATGCTTCTGCAGATTTCTAATAGAATTGAAAACGAAAAACAATAATTGACCACAATCTCACATACTCCAATTAAAAAAGACGTACAAGGCTAAGCTTATATCAAATAGCTGCCTATAAAAAGGTTTATACTTTATACCAATGGAAACTGACACAAATGTTCATACAAAATGACAATAAAAAATCAAAGCAGCTGAAAGAGTAAAAGATCACTCGAAACAAAGTTTGCAGGACAATGCTTTTACTTTTTTAACACTATTACACAAGTTTTGTGATTGGTTGAGTTCCTACAGTTTGAAATAAAATTTGCACGTGCATGCATAAGTTTGTAATTTGGTTAACTCAATTTAATACACATTTGACTTGGTTTTTTAACATTTTCTTCTGGTAAAATCAAGATTTCATTTCTTTTCTTTTATCTTTTTCTAGAACCAGCTAAGGATCTACTACTAAACTTATATAGGTTCTTTTGGCCTGGGCTCAAACCAAAAAATGCAAGAAAAAAAAAAGAATAATGATAAAAACTCACTAGAATCATCCCCATCAGCATAGCTGTAGAACCAACCATAATGACATGATCTCTTGCTTTAAACCAGGTCCATATGCCCACGCAAGTTCCAGTAATAAGTCCTCCAAGAATAGTCCCCATTAGTAGCACAGCTCCAGAACAATCATATGCAATAAGAGACTCAATTCCAGTGGATTGGAATAATTCCCATGCATCCCGTGCAGAATGGTTGAAGGATTTACCATACACAGCTACCTGGTAATTGAAGCAACATATAGTTCATTAATACACCACAACAACAAAATAAATAGAAAAAAAAGGAGATTAAATTCAATGTTTATTTCAATGTACATAACAGGGGAATGAAGATTCTCAAAGACAGCCTTTCAAAACTCAAAATCCAAAGAAATGAAAGGAAAGAACCAACAGAAAAAATTTAAATTCGTTTGAGTCCATTAAAGATAACATGAATCCACTGTTGTCGAATGGGATGAGCCCAAGTGGTAAGTCATTGAGGCTCATTAAAGATAACATGAATCCACTGTTGTCGAATGGGATGAGCCCAAGTGGTAAGTCATTGAGGCTTTTGTAATGGAGACCCACGTTCAAAATTTCAAATCCCCATGAGACATGTTATTTGATTAAATGTAGAAATGTTGAATATTGAATAGTGTAAATTAACACATCCAACTCTGAGTGTGGCATACACCAACAGGGGAGGCCATGTGAAAATCCTAGGTGAATTTGACGAAATATCCCTTGGCCATGACACCTAAGCCAAAGGTCACCCACAAGGGAATATTAAACCTATCACAAAGAAGAAACCAAATATCCAGTTTATGAGCCTTTAAATTTTATATCAGTTGTGCTTTTGCTGGTTAGCAGAATTTTATGAATCTGTTGCACTTTCCTGTTAGTTACAAGGGGGGAAAGTATATTGTGCTATAAATGAAAGTTGTATATATGGTGAAGCCACTCACCTGCATGTAAAGTAGAAAGGAGAAGAGGGTGTGAAAGCAGCTTAAATTTTATCCCATATGCACAAAGGGAAAAGGTTGAAAAGGCAAGTTATTAGAATAAATTAGCTTAAACAATGTCAACATATATTGTTGTACGGGTATTTGGGTTGTGTGCTATCATTAACACATTTAGCATAGGTTCAATATTAGCATTAGCATTCTAAGGATGTTCTTTGAATATAGGAGTTTGTAGTTCAGTTCATGGCTTATATAATTAAGCAGCTCATATTGTAATATTCACAGCTTGTTCAACAAAGCTTTTATGGTATCAAAGCCTGTCCATTAACAAGCCTATGACTTCCAGTGAAAGAGAAATTAGTGAGGTGTTTAATTGTGAGATCCTATTGTGTGGGAGGAAGTGTTACATGCCATTGAGTTGTACACCATTGTGTGAATCTGCCAGGAAACTGGCCACATTTCCTTTCATTCAAATAAGTGTGACAATCAGATGAAGTGCTGCAGAGTAAAGACCAAGGCATGAATGTTGTTGAAGACTTTATGATGAAGTGTAGGTGTCTTGCACAGCCAAAGCATTTGCTTCTTTGAAAGGACGGTGTGCATGATTTCTGGAAGAAAAGGAGTGGAGGTAGCTACAGGCATGAAAGAGTAGGAATAGATTCTGAGCGCAGAAAAATGGTGTATGAGCTCAGAAAATTCTGATCTGTCCAAAGAAAGGGTTTCCAAAGCATTAGGTAAATCAGATCTGTTTGTTGGCATTTCAATTCGCACCTCTGGTGTGCGTATTGGAAACGGACAGCTATGCACAGTTAGACTGCTCTTCAAATTAGGAGGGGAAGCTCCCTATTTTGCTGATTATGCGTAAAAAGAATATTAAACTAATTTCCTATCTTTTTATCTCAGCTGAGAGCACAAGGTTATAAAACTCTTTGCATTGCAGCTGAGGTTTTCTCTCGTTTCGTAACTTTCAACTACAACTAGGCCTAAACTAATGATGCTTCTATCTCCTCGAGTAAATTCAGAGCAAGAGGATTTAGAAGTAAATGGGGAATGATTTAGTTAACACAAAGCTTAAACAAACTTATTTCCAAAACACACCCGAAGACTAATTGTAATTTCGGATGAAAGCTGAAATAAAGATTATAAAAGCAAAACATGAAACGATAAACTCTCTTTCAAAATTCCCTCAAAGACTCATTGTACTTTTGAGGTGAAACTGAAATAAAGAATATAAAACAATATCACTGAAAGATCTTGAGACTTTGGATCAAAGCACTATCGGCATAAGATTTATTTCCTCATACTCCAACAATAATTACACGTTTGGGACAGCAGATTGCATCAAGAGGACAAACATACAATATATGATCAACCAAATTTACACTGAACAAAGTGAACACATATTGACTAGCAAAGCTTGAAGGCACTAAGGCTCAGCAACTTTGTTATAGTAATAACAGTTAAGAAATAATGAGCAAGGCTGCTCTTATTTATACACAAACACAGGAGTAGGGAACCCTAAAATCTCCTTAAGTTAACAATCAATCTTGCCAATCAGCAAGATTTATTTCTATGTCTAAACAAAGTAAACTAACAGTTAACTAGAAAGACTACATCAGTTAACTAATCTAAAACTAAAGAAAGCTCCAACTATACAATAAATATCTCCAAAGATAGATATGCATGAAAAGTGGACGGTCAGTTAGACTCGGAAAAGGCCTTGAGTAAACTGTTGTCATTACTTGAGTTCTATTTCTAGAAATATCTACACGCTTCAACTGACAGTTGATTGATTGGTAACTTTGACGGCTCTGTAACTAGAGTGATGACCTTTGTTTCTTCTGCAGCTTTATGCTTATGACGCTTTTCTTGATTTTTCTCAATGGAGGAGTATTACATGATGAAATCGTGAAGTTTGACCGTGAACACGAATATGTTCAGACATGTTTTGTGCAAAAGCTCAAAATTGCTTCCCTTTATGGCAGAAAAAGGCAGACTTTTGGATAAAAATATGAGATTGGGTTTTGTAGTGGAACGTTGTTTGTATAGACCCAGATATTCCAATTTTCGAAAAACTGATTTTTGTGGAACATGCAGAACCCCTTTAGGAACATCCAGTAACCAAGATTTAGGAATATCTTCATTATCAGGAGCCATATGATTTTCTAAATCTACTCCAACCCAGATTGAGGCAGTGTTGATGTGTGTTTTGTGACACACCAAACATCAGAATAAAAATGCCCAAAGACAGCTTTATCCTCTCTTGAAAAACTACCTCTTATCTAAGATTGCTAGAAATTTCATATGCCATCCAATGTTATCTGACCAGGGATGGACTTCAATGGATGATGTGATATGCTGATTTCATGCAACCTTAGAACAATTAAATGGTAGGGATTAAAATTGTTTTGACGTTGAATGTCTTGTGTTTTGGATTTTCGATTTGCATAAAATGATCTGCGATGTCCAACATTCCATTCATAGTTTATTTTACGCAATTTTCAACTTTTCATTCCCCAATCTTTGTTTTGTTTTCGATGCTACTTTCGCCATAAATTATTTTTGTGCATTTGAATACCACCATCAATTCGACCTGGTGTGGCCATCCAAGTTAAACTCCATTGATGACCTGAACCGAAGGAATCTTTCATTCCTAATTGAAGTTATTCTTCCAAAATAACAAATGCTCAAGTGCAAAATAAGTCCCACCAGAGCAAAACTGCAACTTTCATGATTTTGACTGGGAACATAGTGGGTGACAAGAAAGATTAACCAATCAAAATCAGTTTTGATCCATTCTATGGGAAGATCCATAAATTTTTAGGGTTTGTTCTACTTGAAAATAGGGGCCTGAAACCCTAATTTCAAATATTTTCCAAATTTACCACCTGCCAATATCCTCCTAACAGAAAACCCAAAAAAAACCCCTGATCCGTTTGTTGTTCAGAAATTTCTAAAAATAGACAATTGCTATTTTTAGAGAATTTGACCTTAGTTGACTTTTGATGACAATTTTACAAGATTTTGACCATTTTTACCAAAATGCCTTAATGAAGCAAAAATTTTATTTTGGGTACAACACTGTTCCTAACATATTTCTTTTGAGGTTGGTATTAGGTCAAATTTGTAGAATGTATTAAATATTTGCCTTATATAAGCCTGGGAAGTGGAATTAATTTAAATCTTTGATCCAAGATATTTTTCTCTAAAACTTTACTATGTTGTTTGTAGTGATCATACAAAATTCCCTACAAATTTGTTTTGCTTCGGTATTCCCATATCTCCAAATTTCATTGTCTCTACAAATTGCCTAAAATGATATTATTAAATTAAAATTTTCAAACTATGAAGACTTTGCTCATGAAACACGCCACGTTGTGGTTAGTGAGGTATGAAACATCCCTATAAAACGATTTAGGAACATCCATGTAACCAAGATTTAGGAATATCTTCATTATCAGGAGCCATATGATTTTCTAAATCTACCTCCACACTATCACTTTGATCAAAAGTTAAGGCAGACCTGTTGATGTGTGTTTTGTGACACACCAAACATCAGAATAAAAATGCCCAAAGACAGCTTTATCCTCTCTTGAAAAACTACCTCTTATGCTAAGATTGCTAGAAAGTTCATACGGTAATTCCAATGTTTCTTAAGTTTTTAACAATTGATGATGTTTGTGCTGATTTCACGGGACCTAATAGAAGTCATGGTAGGGATTAAAAGTTGGAAGAATGCTTGTGTTTTGGGAATTCGACAAAACAAAGAAAAAAGGGATGAAGTTTTAACCTAGATTATCAGCTCAAATGAGAAATGGATAGTGAAGTTTAACCAATCTTGATTGGCACACTACAAAGAAATTTCAATTTCAAGGGTTTACGAATGATGTCCTATTTTCAATCATTTGAAAAGGTTATCATCAAGCAACATAATCCAAAGAAAAGTTTCTTTTGGATCTAAGCAAGCACAACAATTTCATAAGGTCAATCATGGTTCAACCTATCAACCCATTTTATCAAAACCCTTTTGATAACAATTATTATTTCAAGAAAGTTGGAGCCCTAAAAGATATGCTTTGAGCTATCCTTTCGAGCAAAACTTGCAGATGAAAAGTGATTATTGCAAAATTTTTTTTGCAAGAAAAAAAAACAGAACTCCCATGATGGAAGATCAAGGCTGATCTATGCAAGATTTGAAATCTGCAATTTTCTTTTAATTGAATTATGTTGGAATTATCCGCCTTTTATTAGCTCTGACTTAAAGAGCTTTCATGATTTTTTTTAATCTTCTGGATTTTTAAAGACTTATAGTGAACATTCTCAAATCCAAGATGAATCTTCATTCATTATGAGTCCCTACTTGCAATGTTAAAAAATAAACTCTTTTTTTCTGAGTGCCAAACCTCCTTCTCTTGTGTTGGATTGCATTGAATGTTCAAATTTTTATGCTACCTTTTCCACTTCGAGGACAATTGGGATTCTGGATAAAATTCTTTGAGGACTTCCTTTACTTGAGTTTTTCTTTCCACCTCCCACGTTCTTTGGAGAAGACATTGTGCTTGTACGAATCTCGAAGTTAGAATATTTCAACAAATTTGTAAGAAAGGCGATTTCATGGCTGGAGAAATTCTTAAAATTAATTTTAAAAAAACCAGAACTTGATTGAGAAGGCTGATTAAAGAATAAATTTTTAATGAAATTTTATCCGCCTTTATTGCTTTTAAAGAGCTTTCATGGAATTTTTAAATAATCTTCTGGATTTTTAAAGACTTATAGTGAAGTTTTCTCAAATCCAAGATGAAAAAACCCTTCTCCCTTCATTAAATTCGCCAGTAATAACCTTTGCAACTGTTTGAGAAAAAACGTCCTTAGCTTGAGAGAGGCTCGCCTGTGAGAAAATTCGACTTTGCAAATAATGGAAAATAAGCTCACAAGATCATCTTTTATAATAAAATCTTTCCATAATGGTTTAAGTCGACCTCTTCTTTCATTGGGTATCTTTGCTTTAAAACGAAAAAAGCAATCTTATCTCTTCTTGATTTTTCGACTTTTCAAATAAGGCGTCCCTTTTTGGCTTGACAACTAAGTTTTATTTTTAAATAAAAGAAGAGTGATTTAAAAAGTTTTTGCCCTCTAGTAAAATCGACCAAAAGTGGAAAAATCCACTTTCAGTTGCTTTTTTCAACCCTTTCAAGATGCGTTTTGCCTACAAAATTTTTTCATTCCCTCTAGCCTCAAAAGGCTTTCAACTGGAATTTTTCCTACTAATTGGAATTTCCATTTATGAGGAAGGTCATTTAGTGTTTCGAAATTTCACTTGCCTTAGTCGATTTTCGTTTTGTCCCAACTGGAATTTCGAATTATTCAACTGGATTTCCTTGTACAAGGCGGATTTTGGCAAAATTCTTAAATAGACGGATTTCAATTGGATTTTCCAAGATTTCTCTTTGATGAATGGATTCCTCAAGTGGACTTTTCGAAGATTCAACTGGATTTTCTTATGGGCGCACTTATCCAGCCTTAGGCGAATTTCACCACAATTCGCTTGCTTTTCACTTGATTTTTGAATGATTTTCTCCCTTGAAGGCGCGATTTTTCAATTGATATTTTAGCCTTTTGCATGCGCTTTTCCTGCTTTTCTCACTTTTGCATGTGCTTTCCCATGATTTGCATGCGCTTTGTACTTGATTTTTTCGATTTTTTAAGACTTCTGCTTGATTTTTGCCTGCTTTTTAATTCCAAAAGTGGAAACTTTCGACTCCACTGCCAGTGAGACCTAGCACTTTCTAAAAATAGAAACTTACTAAAAATAGAAAAAAGCAAAAGCAACTTTCTAAAAATAGTAAATTCCAGATTGGTCCAGAAATGCCAAAAACAAAAGCGAAGTCCTAAAAAATAGGAAGTGTCAGAATTGAGCGAAAGCACAGGCGATCCTCGTCTACCGGGTCTTCTGAGCACTCCTATGACGTTTACGTTCAGTTTCAGGCTCAAACTCCCAACTTAGCTCGGGTGATGACTCTAGATTTTGACATGAAATTCCCAGAGCGATAGAGACTATGAAATTGCTACTCAAAGCTAAACCCTAAGAGCAAACCAGTGAGGGTCCCCATTTGCAATGGGCGATGTGTGAAATAAGGTCTGTGAGTCCGCTGAGGTTCAACTAAGGTTAGCCCTTAGCTACACAGGTTCATGGGTCCTTTACACAAGGACCCTGAGAACACAGTAGCCAAGGGCAGACCCCCAGAAGAACCGTAAAGAACCCCTAACCCATAAGTATTTTGACCGGTATGGGGGCCTAAATTGAAGAACCCAGTAACTTAGTTATGAATTTGTTGGCAATCACCCTTGGATGCTGTTCTTCAAGGACTGTCTCTAGTTAAGCATATTCATTGTCTAGATTGATCAGCTTGGGGACAAGATACATGTTTGGAGATACTATCAATCTTGAGCATCACTTTTGCAATATGTCATTGTGTCAAGGGCTGTGTGAAATATGCCTTTATGGTCATTGGAATCTTCTGAAATTTTTATGTGATGTTGCTAGCTCCTTGTAGAACATGTGTTTCCAATCATAATATAAAATGTACAACGGCAATGAAATGCGGTGGGAATTGTGGTGCCTCGATAATAATTGGATTGTTATTGAAAACCTGCAAGCAAAGAAACAAAGTGAATTATTTTTTTTTGGGTGATACAAGATTGCTCACACTGAGGATGCCTCTGCATCATTTTTGAGTTGCATGGACCTATTTTGGTCACTTGTGGATGTTAATATAATCCCTCTCTCTCTTGCTACAGCTGCAAGATGTGATTTTGGACTTGTTGGGTCTTTTATAAAAAACTTTCTCGAAAGGTTCTGAATTTGTCAACAGTTGTCCTTGGCTGCTATTCTTTGGGGGCTGTTTCTAGTATAGCGTATTCATTATCTGGATTGATCAGCTTGGGGAGAAGATACATGTTTGGAGATATCATCAATTAGCATCATTTTTGCTATATGTCGTAATGTCAAGGGGTGTGGTTTGCCATTGTGGTGTCAATATCAGCCAAGTTTATCAAAATGGGTATTTTTGAAGGTGGTTGTCTATTGTCTTTCTGCTGTACATAGCTTGGAGTAGGGGTTGTCTTCAAGTTGATTAAGATGGGTTGCTGAAAAAGAAGCTTGGGGCTACTTGGAGGAATTGGAAGAGATGGCTGTGGGAGAGGTTCTCATTATGACTGCTACTTACCTTTTTCTGGAGTGAAATCCACGTGCTTTTCCTCTGATATTTACTGTTAATATGTTTTTTCAGTTTCGTCAAGTGACAAGAAAATATTTGGGATACTTACCTTTTTTTGGAGTGGAATTGGAAGAGATGGCTGTAGGAGAGGTTCTCGTTATGACTGCTACTTACCTTTTTTTGGAGTGAAATCCACGTGCTTTTCCTGTGATATTTACTGTTAATATGTTTTTTCAGTTTCATCAAGTGACAAGAAAATATTTGGGATACTTATTAGCCTTTAGGTAATTTATCTAGTATTAACCCTAGGTAAAGGAACTGATCACCGATCAGTATATTTTGAACTCTCTCTCTCTCTCTCTCTCTCTCTCACATGGTATATCATCTTGTGTGGATGGGTAATGTTTAGCTACTGAATTGCCACACTGTTGCATGTTCATGTCTCTCATTCCACAGTGTGATGTTGAGCAGTCTTGTAACTGAACTGTCCTGCATTCATATAACTTTTATACTTGGACTCCAAAGAAAAGTGGGGGGACTTTGCTCTTCTCAGTTGGTCACTATATAATATGTGCATTATCCCTATACTGATTATCATTGAATATAAGAGCTTATTATGGTATCTCACGTTGTGTAGCTACTAAATTGAATTACTAATAATTATCATGTCTCTCATTACGTATAGGAATTACAAGCTAATTCAGTATATTGTCCTCCATGCCATCTTGTGAGCCCCAAGGTGGGGATTGTTGGTATTAAGGTGTGTATTTGTGTTGAATGTCTGATCATATGTTTGAGTACTAGAAAGAAGGCATGCAATCCACCTCAATTTCAGACTACCCAGAAGAACCACATGGGAAGGCAAAGATGATCATTTCATCAAAGAGATATACAAAAATACCTATGGATGTCCAAAACCTCATCAAGGATGCTTTGGAAGAACAAAGCACCATCTCAGTTAGTTTTATGATCAGATGCTTCAATTGTTTTCAACAACATCAGGCAATAACATAAAAAGTTCTTTCCAAAGTTGAATCTGTTCAAAGTGCAAGTTAACATTGACAATTGTGTGTTTGAAGTAAAGATCAATGCTCAAGCCTATTACTCTGTGAATTGTTTCACAAAGCAGAGTATACGTAGTCTGCTAGTGGGAGTCCCTCATTGTGCAGCATGCACGCCCCATCTACATACAGACAAAGTTTGCAGCTGCTATTTGTGGAGAATTCTACTCTTCTAAACACTATTATTGCAATGTCCTTCTTGGTAAGGCATGTCTATAACCATGATGCAACCTACAGACTTAAGCCATAACATTGGCCTGTCAAGTTCAATAATCATGTCTACTGCATGTCTTAGTCTCTGTTGAAAGCAAAGTTCACATTAATATCGGCAAACCAAAAAATATTGGGATCTCCTGCACATAAGTTTGTAATGCTAATGGTCTGCCCAGAGGCACCCACACCTACCAAGAAGCGCACTCTTGTTGTCTAACACTTGTGTGGTCTGAGCAATAGCAGAAGCAATATGAAGACATCTTTTGAGAATCCAAAGGCATTCTGTCACAATGCCCTGATAGACATCAAATCAATGACATTGTAGAATCTCCACTTCAAATAGCTTGCTCAAATGTAGAT
>VDFB02000008.1:152373962-152394997 GCA_007258455.2 Sequoia sempervirens
GCGTTGTGAAGCCTCTTGTTCATACTGCCTCTTGATATATTCTTTGACTCTGCTGAAATCCATTGTCATAATCAGAATTTTATTGATCTTCCAATAGGCTGGCAAGAACTTTGGCTCTAATACCACTAAAATATACCTCCTTAGTTTTTTCCCAATTTTTCACACAAACTTCACTTGTTAGCGTTAGTCCAATGTAAAGATAAGCAAACTGGAAGCAACCCTTCACTCTCTGATCACCCAGATCCCGAAGTGGTCAAGGTGAGAGCTTACGGTGTAAGGGGATCTGAAATACAATATCAATGGTGGAAGTACAATGAGCTATTGGCACCAAGCCAGCCAATAGAGAAATGTAAAATACTTGGCAGCAAAGCCAACCACTTCCACTTTTTAGTGAGCTACAGAAAAGTAAAGAACTTGGCGGCATAGCCAACCACTTCCACTTTTCAGTGGGCTACAAGAAAGTAAAGCAAACTCAACCACTTATTCAGCAGGAGTGTAATACAAAATAACTGAAAGTGGAAAGCTAATTAGGACTACCATATCAGCGTTACAAAATGGAGTCTAATACAATATATCATGAGATTATCAAACTATATGAAAGCCCAAGTATAAGATATCCATTATAATGATAAGGCATCATGAAAATATGAGAATACAATGAAAATATGAGAATACAATGAAAATACCAAGTTTGATACACTGCAACAGTAGTCTGATATGACAGGGCAGCAAATTGGAAACTTCAATCAGCCTTCAAGAAATCATCGCAACTCTCTCCAAACACCTCGGAATGAACCCAAATCAGTGGCAAATGACCAAGCGATCCGAGGCGCCCAAAACCAAGCAACCAAACACCTTGAGACTGTCACCAACTCCCAGGCACGGATTCCAATGCACAACTAGAGATAGTACAGCCTCCCTAGGAAAGTCGACCTTGCCTTAAAATTCCAATACTCCGCCAAAAATCACCAAAACTTGAGCATAGGGTCGCCCAAGTATGAGGAAAGCGTAGAAACAATACCCATAAAAAATCTTCGCCTCCTTAGATCAATGCAAGCCAAAACGTGCATCAGCCATACCCAAACCAACAACTTGAAAACTAATAAAAAACACTCCAAAAGATATCAAACTGAAAATCTAACTCACACACAACAAATATCAGAAAACTTCAAAACCCACATGAACATGAAACATGAAAGAAGCAATCGCCAATGAAGCTCAATCTGCAACCTCTGAATGAAGAAGCATCCACTGTTCAGCTAGGAGTTATCTTGCAAACTCGAAACTAAAGAAGAACTAGGAGGTGTATCAACCTCGAAGCAAGAGTCTAAAATGGTTTCAAACCCAGAAGTTCAAACTCCAAATTCCCTACAAAAAGGGACGCCACATTCCTGGGTTATTATTATAATCTTTTAAAATCCTTTTGACTTGTCAACTTAGGCGTCCAACTTGTTTTTGCAATAATAAACCTTTTAAAATGCAATAATACTCCAATATTGGTGTCCACATGAGAGGGCCACATTATAAAAATAACTCAAGTTATAAGGCCTAGGTGTGGGGACCAAAAAGCAACATTAGAAAATAACATAAGTTATTAAACTTTCCTTTTCTGAACTCCAAGAAAATTGGAGAAGCCTCTACCAATACAGCATTCCCACACTGCCAAAAATAGTAACTAAGTGTTGAACTGTTGTCAAACCACACTGCCAGAAATAGCACTTACTATAAATAGTATACTGCTAAAAATAGTGACTCCAAACACCATTTGAGCACATTCCAGTTAGCCTCATAACTTACTAAAAATAGTAAGTCCAGAAATAGTCTCTGATGAAAATGCATGTGACAACTCACCAAAGCTCTCTGAAACCTAGAAAGACCCAGATACCCTTGTGGTAAACTCCCACAACAAGCCCCCGAAAAGTTGACAAGAAACCTCCAAGAATTTAGGAAACCCTAAAAATGCCTCTGAGTAGCCCACGAGACTCTGGAAATGGGCAATGGGCCACTAAAAAGCATAGGGCTAAAATTGGGACATTACACCTTATCTAATCGCCCTACGCTACCTAGGATCGTTGCGATTACTATGGTCCCTTGCCCTCACCCCATTATAGATAGTAGTTCATGCGTACCCTTGAATCACTTGTACTAATCCCTCTACCTCTGCCTCCCTTCAGTCAGCCACAGGGCTGGCCTTTTTAGGGCTTTTTCATGAAAAGGCCTTTTAACTTTTAAGTTTTGTTTCTATTTTAATTTTTAATTTTTTCAAATAAAATTTAATCTTTATATTTTATGTTTTGAACTACATCTATTTATTATTTAATTTTGTTTCTTATTAATATTTAAAATATTTAAATTAGATTTTTAATTATATTATATTTATTATTTTACATATTAAATTTAATAAATTTATTATTTGTTTATTAATATATTTAAATTAAAATTTTAAGCATATTTATATTATAGTGTTTTTAAATATTATAATTTATTCAAATTTAACAAATATTGTTTTATTTTATGGGTACTAGTGAATTTAATCACAATCTTTTTTTTGAATTGTTTTCCTGAACCATTCAAATTTTATTGTGGCCAAATGCAAACTTGAATTCAAACCTTCTGACATAGCCTGAAAGTACAGCCAAAGTGTTGTTGATTCCTCCCATTATTTCAAGTTCAAGTTCTTCAATGGTTATTGGTTCAAGATCTTATGTTTTAGGCTCATCATCGGAGGCAACCTTGACGTGATGGATTTCTCCCTTCTCTAGACGATGATAAGCCAAAACCAAACTCGCTGAAGTGAAACAAAGCAATTCCTTGTTAATTAACACCACAGGTGTGTATTAACCGAGCGACGCCGGTCGCCAATAAAGCGCTCTTGGGGACGGGGACTGCTGAACAGGCTGTTAATTTCAGGACGGATCGCTGCGGCGGCAAGACCACGACCATAGAAGGACATGAGGGACTTCGGAGCAGGGAATGTTTGGACGATAAACTTTATAACAGGATTTCCAAGGAGGAACCCCTATCCGAGGTGTAGATATGCAACAAGCTTATTGGAAACAACACTTAAACGACAATTCTTCTTTCTAAATTCCCAAGGAGGAGGAACCCCTATCCGAGGTGTAGATATGAAAGAAAAACTATTAATCACAACATCAAACGATAAACTTCATTACTAAATTCCCAAGGAGGAGGAACCCCTATCCAAGGTGTAGATATGCAACAAAGCTTATTAATCACAACATGAAATAATAACAGGGACAGCAAATTGCATAACGAGACACACACGCAATGACCGATCAAACCAGCAATTATATTTAACTAAGTGAACAAATACTGAATCGCAATACTACATGCAAGGTGGGCACAACATGTATGCTATTATGGTTAAAAGTTCTTGAATAGATACTGAAGAGAGATACTACAGGGAAGGTGGGCACAGTATGTATGCTATTATGCGCAAAAGTTCTTGAACAGAAACTGAATAGCGATACTACAGGAAAGGTGGGCACAACATGTATGCTATTACGCGCAAAAGTTAATTACAAATGAGCAAGAATGCTCTTATTTATAGACCTCAAAGGTGTAGGGAACCCTAAAATGACCTTGAGTTAACATGAGTTTTGCAAGTATGCAAGATTTATTGCTGAACCTATATGTTTGCAACTATACAATTAACCGGAAAACTACCATCAGTTAACTGAAACAAAACTAAACTAAATGGACGTTTGCAACACACAAGTCCATATTAATATGCTAGTTAACTGACAACTAATATCAGTTAACGGAAATTGAAAACTACATGAGAACTCCAACTGTACAAAGATAATTCCAAGATAGACATGCCATGATATGTGGATCAACAAGTTAACTCGGAAAGAGGCATCGAGTTAACCGTTGTGTCTAATGTCTATCCTGAAAAGGTGGGACGTCTCGATCTGTAGTTCACTGGCCATTTCTCAGGCAATTAACCCCTCCATGAGGTCGTTGACCGCATCACCATCTAGGGCACTGATACTCTTCTGAAGCACTCTATGTCTTCGCAGCATTGCCTCACCACCTGTGATCTAACTCTACAACTCTCCTCCAATCTTGACCGCCTCATCAAATAACGCTGACATGACTAAAAGTTGATCCAGCTTACAACCAACGGAGTCACCACTGAAAATACCATGAATCCTACAACTCTGACTGTACGTCGGCGAGCTCGATGAACTCACCACCCTCACGTTGATACTGGCATGGGACTCGTGACATGAAAGTTCTCACGAACTTGATAGCACTAGTCACCTGTTCTCTAGTCTCGGCCAACTCTGCAAAAATTGTTTCATGTAATTTTGCCTTGAAGATTAATTGTGTTCTCCAAGTAAAAATGGCTTCCTTATCCTCTTCTTTAGTGACTGAGTCATATGTCGTCCTCAGATGAGAAATCATGATCTCATTCCATGGTTTGTCAACCGCCAAGTCTCGCTCTAAATCCTTGATTTGTGTGCGAAGTTTGTGCACGTTGTACCTCAATTGGTACATTTCTAAAAGTATGAAGCGGCCCCTTGTGACGAGCTCCTCCTCGCAATCTTTCAAGCACTTCCCGTATACAACTAGCTGATTTAGCTGATTTTGCTCTGCCTGCGGGAGCAAGGCGGTGACATTCGCGGTGCTATGCATAAGGTTGAAGATATACTGGTGAAGCTACTAGATTTCAGCCTTGAGGGCTGCTTTATCCTCTCCATCCTTTATGACTCTCTCCTTTATACTTTTCGTTGCAACCTGGAGGAAATCAACGTCTGCTTGGCATGTGCTTTTACCAAGGTTGACCTTTATTAAGGTGAAGTCTTCAACCTCTACCTCATCCAAGTTCTTGTCCTCTGGTGGTGCAGCGGTCTCAATTATGATTTCCTTGTCAACGTTCCTTTCCACATGGACTTGCTTCTTTATCCTTTTATCTAGCGTGTCCTGGTGGACATGATCAAAATCTGAGAAGTCAAGTTTGTAGGATGGTCGCCTTCTCTTCCTACCCAACTGTTTCTCAAGACAAGACGAGTCTCGAATAATCTCACTGGAAGGATCAGTGCTAGTCATAGGAGCTCCTGATGAGCGGGAATGTGTGGAAGCACTGCTACGCGGCGGCAAGTCTGGCACCAAGTCAATGTGAACCGAAACTGGAGACTATTGTGGTGTTGGCGATGGCATGGGAGGCTCTACCTCTATTTTTGGCATGCTTTCAATTGAATTTGTGGCAACTTCCACATGTCGTTCTTGCTGGTCCAAATCAGCAAATGGTGTTTTCCCCTTTGAATTCTCAAACACTTTGCTCCCTTTAGGAGGATTACTCCTTTTCTTTTGTTTGGGCTTTGCCTTGGACGTGGAAGGCAATGAAATATCCATCGGTGGTGGCTCTGTATTTGGCATGGTTGCCCTCCTTGTCTTTTTGCTATCCAAGTAGAGTATGTTGTTATTGACAACCCTACTTGACCTTTACTTAACAGATGTGAATTCCTTGGTAAACCAATCGACAACTGGAAGTGGCTACGTATCAACCTATTCTCTAAAAAATGAAGGAAGTACATCCCCATCATCATCTAACAACCCTCCCACATCCTTTGACATGAAAACAAAAATCTATGAAAGGGTGAACCTGTTGTAGTTGCGCCTGCGCACCTCGAACTCATCCTCGTAGTTGACCCAATAGTCCTCCATATAAGGCCTTGTGATAAGAGCGACCTCCAAGGTGTGTTGAGTAATAACCCCAAGGGTCATATGAGCGTCTCTCAACAAGGTACTTAAGATTAAGTGTTGCTAACTCATGGCCCATAGCCTTGGCGTCAATTGCTGTCTTGCACCTATAAATGCCTATCTATAATGGAAAATTGGCAGCCAGTTTGCATTTGTTGCGCAGATGTGAGTGAACATCGTACAACTACCGTAGAAACTCCATGAAAACCACCCTATCCGAAGGATAACGGGGTAGCATGTCTGGATGACCTGCATATCCGTAGACGCAAATGTAGGTATAGGTAGACAACTAAATGAACCAATCCGCCCATTCTACTATTGTTGCTCTGGCTTCCGCTGAGATATGTACATGTAGCTCATAATCCAAGTTCCTCATTGTGTACTTCAAAAATGCTTCTTGCACATGCTTGTAGTGTTGCTTGGACCATGTGAACTCAAGTTGTTCATAATATTGATGAAATTTTTGTACACTGAGAATTCCCACAGTGTTCAACCCTCTAAACTAGCCATGGAAGGCAATCAGATACACGAGGTACGAACACATGTGAAACTCGTGAGCAACCAAGAAGCCAGTCATCTATCTGTGGAGAACGTCGCTGATCAAAGAGGCCCAATCGTAATGCTCCCTTCTGTAAATGATCTGAGCCATGATGTAATACATCTAAGGCTGGAATTTATTGGCATCTGCATGACCGGAAATACAATTAAGGGTAATCAAAATCGCGTACTCATCTTTGAACTCTCCGCGACCCACATTCTTTGGCAAGATAACTTTCTTTTGTTTTATCCACCTTTCTGCCATTTTACTCTGACATTTGTCCTTATCAACATTGAATGCCTTCTCACACTAATCCATGGTAATAACCAAACTATTTGGATTCTGAGGAATACCGAAGCACTTCTCAATGTCCTTGGGCCTGATACTGCAAATCATTCGTCCATCTATTGATTGAATTTCTCGAGTAGTAGAATTGTAATGCTTTACACAAGACATTACGAATTCTATACACTGTATTGTGATGGGAAGTGAAGCTGCCTCTAGCAACCAGGATTCCTCAATGTTTTGAAGTGTAATCTAGTTCATTTTTTGATCCACTTGATGCAAGTTTATGTCAGTCGTTCTAATGAAATCATGAATTAAGACCAATTTGGTCTTGAATTCAGTATGTGTGAACTACATTTTGGAAAACTCGCTTGTTGACTGTAAACACGGCTATGTTCTAACAACTTTATTCGGAAAGCTAAAATGACTCCTGGTGAGGCTAAAAATTTTGAGACGTGGGTTTTGTAGAGAAAATGATTTTAAGCAAACCCATAACATCAGAAATTCGAAAAAACACTTTAGCTTGACATGCAAAGACTTTTCGGAAAAAAGCAACACACAGTAGTAGAGGCTATGGGGGCAAATTTTCCCGAAAAATTCTAGGATATGGGTTTTGTGCAGAAGATGATTCTAAGCCAACCCAGATCCTTCGTTTTTCAAAATATTGACTTTTCCTCAAACCATGCAAAGGAATTTCTGGAAAACAGCAAAGCTTCAAAAAGTGAAGCTACAAGGCAATTTTTCTTGAAAAATTCTAACACATGGGTTTTGTAGAGAAAGTCGTGCACAACACACCCAGATGCTTAGAACTGTGAAAAACTATTGTATTCTTGGACATGCAAGAGAAAACCTAAGACAAAGATAGAAGAAATAAGAGAGAGAAAATAGAAGTTATATTCTGCCTCTGCCTATCCTTGAATGAAGTTTGCTGAATAATCTAGACCTGTATCTACAAAGAACTCTGAAAAATAACACTTGTGGTGCCTTCAAATCTTGCTTGCACGAGGAAAATTGTGTTTGTTCTCAACCTGTTGTGAGAATAATGGATGCTTAAATGCATATTTAAAGAAATTTTGAGGGTTTAGGCATCTCGTGCAGGCCAAAACCCTAAATATAGGATGCAATTATCTCATCAGACTGCACCTTGTTAACAAAAACTGACACTGAGTCTTGAAATAGGCGTCACTTTAAAATAATGAAGAAAATACGCCTTTCCAAGCAAAAACTAATGTTTGAAACTGAAGATTTTAACATTTTCTAAATCAGTAAACTAATTCCACCTTTCCGGGGTGGCTAGAATATGCACTCCAATTCCAAAAAGTAAAACTTTGACTTTCTAGGTGCCTTCCTTCAACACTTGAGATTTTTTGCTCAGCTCCTACTTTGTAGCTGCTTGAAAATGTCACCACAGCCTTTGTTGAACCCTGATTTTCGAATGTCCAGTTGATCCTAGAGTTGATCTGACACATCCACCGCGTAGTTGGAACAAGTCTGATGACATGTTGCTAGGAGCTATGACAGCTAAAAACTGAGTCTAATGCCTCAGAAACTAGGGCACCTTTTCCCAAAAGGGTGCATATGACACCAGACTTAGCCATTTTCCTGATTTGCCTCTTCGTGCTTCAATCTGCCGTTGTCGGTGAATGGTGACTCTTGTCCACTGGATGTTGGATCCATCGCATAGCTGGAAGAATTCTGCAAAGAATGACTGTATGCGCAACGCCTGAAAGCTGGATGAAGACCCTCAAATGCAAGGGCGGGCCTGGCTTGCAGGGGCTATTTTAGCTTCTGAGAATGATTTTGCGATTTGTAACTTTCAACAGAATGCTCCACTTTGACCCTTGCTGCCAGGAGATGGATTGCTCTGATGCACGTGCCGACACTTTCATCGTGGAGATAGAACAACTTGGACGAGATTTTCTTGGGAATGACGAAGCCAAAAAACTGCTTCTAAGACCTCTAGTAGAAGGGCGCCTTTTTCAAGAAAGGTGCATTTTTCCATACTAAGCCATTTTTCTGCTTGTTTTTATCCTTCAGTATTTTCTACTAATTCTTCATCTGAGTTTCCTGGAAATCCACGGTTATTTGATTCCTCCATATGGGAGATCCATTGTCATTCTTCCATCCTTCCCTTCCATTTGTCCTTCCATTCTCCCATTCCTTTTCCTTCAGATCCGATCCCTCGGCATGTCTTCCAGTTCATTTGTCTGGGAATCCCATTCCACCAAATTCCATGTCCATCCCAACTCAAGGCTCCGGGCCTGAGGTGCCGAGAGCTATATTGTATCTAACATGTAAATCCTTGCTAACCGTCCGCCTCAATTGCAATTTATGCATCAACTGAAGATAATTTGCGATGGCTCTTTGAGGAAAGCGTATTCGAAGGGCGAATGTATTTTCAACGATATTATTGCATTTAGACGCTAAATTGAAGAGCATAGCACAAGAGGCATAAATGTCACACCAGAACAGGCCAGTTTTTAGGATGATTTTCACCATTTCATACCTACGCGCAATCATCGTTAAGCTTGTTGGGTTAATTTTGGTTGAGCGTCACTTTGTTGTGTGAAGTCGTTGGTATTGTGTTCACCATTTTTCGCGTTATTGCGGACGCCTTGCAAGGTTGACTTGCATTGATTTGGCGTCGCCACGCTAGCAAAGAATTGGTGTTTTTCCAAATAAAAATTTGCATTTTGTGTTTGGTCTCCTTAGGTAGAGACCACATCTTTTCAGTAGCCGCCATAAAATCTTACGTGATGAGTTTCAGAAAGCAGATTTGAGCAGTGCTGGCCAGCTGCGTTAGTACCGGGTTCTAACTTTCTCCTAAAGGTGAAAGCACCATGGAGTAAACTAACAGCGGGTGACTTCTATGATGCATTGACATGAAATAAGCCAATCAAAATTCATTTCAGCCAATTCTGACAAGATTCTAGTTTTAGTGTTTTTGGTAAAAATAGGGGGGTCCGGAAACCCTAATTTTCAAAATTTTCAAAATTTGTAAGTATCATGTAAACATTAAACCCACAAAAAGTCCATGCTTAGTTTGCCCAAAAACTGAGTTCTGACATCATTTTCACAAGGTTTAAACCATTTTAATCAAAATGCCTTGATGAAGCAAAGAATTTGGTTTGGGTACAACACTTCTCAATTCATTTTTGGAATCCATATCTCTTTTAGGTAGAGGAGGAATAGATTTATGCTTTTGTTTTTGAAAATTCCCTTTGTTTTTGATTGAAAGGGGGACCTTTGGGAATGAATTTGTTCCTTGGTGTCGAAGATTTCAAATCTAGAAGACTTTTTTATTGCATCCTGAAGAGTTGATGGATCAAAGGCTCACATTAAGCCCTTGAGGAGTTCACCTAACCCTTCAATAGAAAGAATTATGATGCTCCTATTTGAGACATCTAGTACCATTATTACTAACGTCTAAAATTTAGTCACATAGTCTTCTTCTAATCCACGATGCTTCAATTGGGCTAGCTCTCTTAAATGAATTTTTGAACCCTCACTTTGAACTTGTCCAATAACTTCTTCCAAACTCTTTTAAGGTGGTGATAGAGTCATGTCCCTGGGTGATTATCCCATGATAACACCACACATGAGCCACCTCTTCTAGGTGAAGAGTTGGCAAATTTGATACCCTCATCTTTAATCATTGGGTTCACTAAAAAATAGGTGTCAATCTTTTCATAACCACACTCAGGCTGAGCATTTGTTGGATCCATCATAGGTAGGACTAGTTAATTTGCCAACTCGACTCTAAAAGTCTCTAGAAGACTAATATTGAGGAGCCCTTATTCCCCCCCTTCTTGGTGCATTCCTCATCTGCAAATCACAATAATCCTTGAAGAACATATCCAACTAGAATCCCAGACTAAGATTGTGATATTCCCCATGATAAATATTCATCATCTCTAGGGTTGGGTGTTGCCATTCTTTTCCCTCCTGTTGTAGTTCTTCCCTTGGTAAGAGTTTTGATATGAAGATCTTGGGGCTTGGAATAGGTGGAGTTGAACTAATAGGAACCCAACTAGTCACTGATGGACTACCTTTTCCATCGTTGGCTTTGCTCATACTGTTGTCACATAGAGCAAGAATTGGGTCAACTATGGAATCTCTCACTGAATTTGCCAATGCTTCCTGGCTTTGCATGAGTTGGGTTGCAAATTCTCTCAAGGCCTCATCGGATGAATTTTTATCTCAATAACCCATCTTTTCTGCTTCTATATTCGAAGTCTGAAAACTCTTCTTCTTTTCTCTTTCCGAATATCAAAGATCTATGGCACTCTATAGCATAAACTCACCCTACAGGCTAGCAAGATTACATCACTAATACCAATGTCATGTTAACTTATATAGAGCATAGCTGATTATTTTCAGCGTGTAGATGAAGTTGTAAATACTATCAAAAGTCTTGGAGAGACAGTACAAGAATCTAAAGCTGTTCAAAAGATTGTGAAATCTCTCCCCATGTGTTTCAATGCAAAAGTTTTAGAGATTAAAGAAATGAAGGTGTTTGGTAAGTTAACCATTAATGAGCTTCGTAGCATTCTTACATCCTATGAATTGAATACTATTTCTGATCTATCTACTGAAAAAGAGGTCACCTTTGAGGATTTGAAGAAGGGAGATGACAAGGAGTCTACTATTGGTGGTGTTTCTAATGAAGGTTTTGGCAATGAAGGATATAATGAAGAATATGATGAAGAATATGATGAAGGAGTTGATGAGGAAGCTGAAGTTAATCTTGAAGGAGAACTAATTTGTACCTTTAGCGAAATCAAGAAGCTAAGAAAGAAAAATCAGAATTTGAAGCTGCTGTTACAAGAAGAAAGGGATGCAAAAATGAGGTTATCTCAGACACTTGAGGATGTTGAGAAGGAGATGTTTGATCAAAAAAATCAGATTGAAAAAGCTGAAAAATTGATTGCTGATTTGAAGGTGAAGATTGAAGAGGGAAAGAAGATAGATGAAGAAATCAGAAATCAGTTAAAGGTTAAAGAAGAGAACGTTGAGATACTTGAAGCAGAGGTTGTTTCTCTTAGAAACATAAGCAAAACATCAACACTACTGAGTGAAGAAAAGATAAATCAGAAAAGTTCTACGTCTTTTGAAAAGATTTTAAATGCACAAAAGGTTCCTAAGGACAAGAGTGGAGTTGGATTTGAAAAAGGTGAATGTTCCAAGCCTGAAAAAGAACAACAACAAAAGAGTTGCGCTGATTGCTCAAAGCATTCGCACATCAAGAACAAAAATAACACTTTCAGGAGACCTCCCATCAAAGACAAAATCATATGACCAGGTTTAAAGACTCTTTCTTTTATGGATATTGTTTTTCTTGCAATTGTTTTGGTCACAAGGCTGCAAATTGTAGGGTTAATGCAGGCAATAATTTCAGACATGTGAACAAGAATTCCTATGCTCTCCGGATGAATTACAATATTGTTTGTTATAAATGCAATAACTTTGGTCATACTGCAAAGAAGTGCAGTAGTAATCTTGCAGATTTCTCTATGCAAAATAAGAAGGTTGACAAAGCAAAAGAGGTTAAGATGGTATGGAGGAAAAAGAATAAAGTTGAAAAGGTTGAATCTAGTGAAGCCACTACTAATGATCATGGACTTGATGATTTCAAAAGAAAGAAGTCAGAAATGACTTCATCCCATCCTTGAGAAAGTGTTCGGACTGAGGGGGAGCATTCATTGATAAATCTTTTTAGCCTCGTTTCAGTCATGTAAGTTGGTTCAGTTTTGCAATTTATTATTCTCATGTTTTGGTTTTCTGGAAATGAGTTTTGGTGTGAGCTATTGAGTACCTTTTAGCTTGTAAAGCTACTGATTATTCATCAGATTATCATCATCAAATCTTTATTATCATTATTAGATTATCATTATCCTTTAAGATGGGTTTCAGATTTTAATGTCATGTGATCAGAAAATTTGTCCTTTATGCCATGACATTGGTTTCAGTTTGTCATCGATGTCAAAGGGGGAGAAATAAGATAGGGGGAGCAGCATTGTTTTATATCAGCAGATTGGTTTCAGTTTTGGTTTCAAAGCAGTACCGATTTCAAGAGATATTATCAGATGCAGTTTTGGTTGTGATTTCAGTTGGTTGCCATCAATGACAAAGGGGGAGATTGTTGGAATAAGTTTGGCATTGATGTCAAGGTTGAGCTAGGTGCCTATTTGCTTGACCTGCATGAGCTATGTGTCTGCTTGGTTGAATTATTTGCTTGTCTGGTTGAGTTGTGTGCTTAAGTGTTTGAGCTGTTTGACCTGCTTGAGCTACTTGAGCTGTTTGGTTGTCTACATCAGCTGCTTGGTTGTATGCTTTGTTAGCATCCTTTGTTAGTCAGATTGATGAGTTATCTTGCTTACTCAGCATGTTTGAATAGTCAATTCGTTAATGAGGATGGTGGTTTGGAGATTCAAGATGTTACTTTAATTAGAAGTTTATGTTTTTGAATTAAAGTATTTTTGGGTGACTTGTATTTGAGGCAGCATAGTTGTTGAAGAACATTTGAGTTGGTAATATATTTCTTTGGGCTTTTTGGAGGCTGTCAAAATTTGCTCCAGGTGTAACATCTTCCTCAATCTGGCAGTGAAATGTTTTGGTCACAAAATTAGTTCATCTGGGCAACTAAACTTATGTCGACTATCTCCTTTGTAGCGACCACAAATCTCTTGTTTATTATTGGTGATGGTTTATATAAAAATATCTGAGGTTATTTTGTGTGTGGCGTAAAAAGAGGTTGTGGTCACTAATTATAATCGATGCCTATCAAACCTTTAAAAAATACGAACGTCTTCTATATTTGAAATATGGGCTATGTGCTAGCATCATGTCATTCTTATAACGTGCCTTTTGTTTCATAGTATAACGGCTATAGAATTAATGGAAACGTTTTTTTTAAATACCGAGTGGCGTTTTCCCTATGTTGTAGTATATTGAAAGTGTGAGACAGATGGCGTAGGCTGTCCTGGTGATAAGGCAATGAATGGAGGACTATCGAACTATGAGAAATTATTTACTTTTTTTGACAAATCTTCCTTTGATGCAGCCATTTCTGAAGATGGAATGGTCTTTCTGAAATAGACGTGTTTATTCAATGTTATTGTTGAAGGCGGCATGTTGAATGATTCTCGTTGAAATGAAAATTATTCACCTTATTTGAAATCGATGGAACCTTTTGGTTAAGGAAGTCTCTGACATGGCTCCATCTGCAAATGGTCTTTTGACGTTTTTATTTCATCGTATCTTGGCACAAAAACCTTTTGTGAGGATGTATCTATATAAAGTTAAGAATCTCTTTATGAAGGCGTTTTCTTTGTTAAGAGCTCGATTTTATTCTTGGAGCCGCATAATAAGGGGAGTTTGAGATTTTGTGCAGGTGAGTCAATTAGGGAAGGTTGATTTTTGACTGTGGCGGCTAGAATATATTTATCTCTATCGACTCCTGGCAAAGCCCTTGTAACGTCTCTCCTATTATAGGTGTTTATTTCTTACCTAGTGGCTGAGTTGACAATTACTTCTTGGAGCCAGATATACTTAATTTTGTCTTCATTAAAATAATGTGGAGTTTTTCAAATCTTGATATAGATGCCAGGCGATACACTTTGATGAAGATTTTCTTGAAGAATCGTGTGTAGAGGTAGAATTATGAAGGTGTAGCAATGGTTTCTTTTTGTTTCTTGTTGTTGGGTGACATTCTGAAGGTGGTTGACAGATGTCTTGGAGGATGTCGTGTGTGTGCTATCGTGGATCCATTCTTCCTTGAGGCAAGATATTTAAAAAGGGGGACGTGTTTATTCTCTACTGTTTTTTGTGACATAGGTTATATGACATGACATATATAAGCATTGATATTTTGGGCATCGCAATCTTTGGAGGAGTATTAGAGACGTGTGGGAGAGATGGTTTAAGCTTTCCTTGATGAGAAGAGTCGAGCTATTATTAAGAGATGAGACTGGGTGTGATTTTAGCTGAAAAATCGTGAATATTGATTGCCTTTTTTATTCCTAGCGGGATTGATTGTCTGGGCATGCATGTGAGGTTTGTGTGGAGCAGCAAAGTTAAAAAAGGAGACTTGTGCCATACTATACTGTGTAGAGTTTAAGTAGTCATCAACTCAATTAAAAAGAAGGAAGAATGTCATTGCTAATATAAATATATATCTAAAAAGTTTGGGGTATGAACGAAAAATATGAAGGTATTTAGACACGGGTTGAGTATGGTAGGTGAAGTGAGCAGAGTTTGTGTACAAGCACAGTGTGACGACTCATATTTCCTTTTACTTTCTACAGTGATTCTAAAATATATTGTTTGATGCCTTTGTTAGTTTTAGGATCAGATTTGCAATAAGCAAAAATCACAACACATGAACAATAAACACAACAGTTTACCCTAGGAAAACCCTCCTACTCGAGGGAGAAAAACCCAACAAAAATATCTCATATATATCATATAAAAGTGCAGAATACTGCTTTACAACTAGACCCTTCTCAAGGGCGGATTGATACAATGAATTAATAGCATCTATCCTTTGATGCAAAGATAAATATGTTTCTTCTTGAAGTCGATATGCTGCTACAAGATGGTCTGCTGCTCCTTCTTGAAAGAATGTGAAAAATAAGAATGACTTGATGATGAAATGAATGATCATCTCCTTCTATAGATACAATGCAAGGAGACTCTTCACAAGCAAGGTGACTCTTCCCTTGGGTCGGCCTTCTTTGAAGAAATAATATAATTTGTGATTAAGGCCGACTTGCCTTATTAATTATTTAGATTTTTACTTAGGAGAAAATATCTCCCTAAGCTACAAACACTAATACTCCCTCTTAGCTAGGGAGGTATTTTCCAGATATCCTCGTCATGGAGTCTCAGCGGCCACACACAATATTACGCATTTGTGGAAGAAGTAGTTCCTACCAGAGTCTCTCAGCGTTATTATGGGTCATGGGTCTCTCAACCTTGGCGTCCCACCGCTACTCCCATGGCGGAAGAAACACAAATGCAATGGTGCCATCGAGTCTCAATGTGATAATAGATCGTAGGTCTCTCGGCATGGCGTCCACCATGGCTACTCCCATGTGTGGAAAAACACAAGTACAAAGGGTTCATAACGAAGTCTCTCAACGTGATGTCGTCATGGAGTCTCTCAACATGTCATCTCATCTCAGTCTCAGAGATGAACAAGGGCTCACACCTCATATTTCTCCGTCTCAGATAAATATACACTAACAAGGGCTTTCACCTAATACTTCTCTGTCACAGAGAAATATACACTAACAAAGGCTTTCACCTCATACTTCTCCATCACAAAGAAATATACACTAACAAGGGCTTTCACCTCGCTTCTCGTCCTGAGGAAATACATTACTGTTTGTTGAATGTTAATTCCTCTCTTGATACGTCGCAAAGACAACACGAATAGGTTCTCTTGCGAGGCCTTACCGGTTATATTGCCACCAACTGGGTCTCATGGCGACGGGATTTCGGCTGTCTCCCGTTGCCGACTGCGGGCTTTTATGGGGATTGCGTCGAAGCAACCGCCGGCGGATGCGATCTCTGATAAAATTAAACGACCTCAGTCGGGTCACGGGGCTTGTTTTTAGAGATCACTTTAATGGTTCATGGTAGACTGTCCCAAGAGAGTACTATTTAGAAGCATACATGATTCACTATTCCAATGTTATTGCATGAATTAATAACTACATAAAAAATTCATGAACATTATTCAAGGGTAAGAAATACTTATCTCTTTATTGTCTAATCTTCCTCACAATCCACCAATTGTTCTTTCCTGATCTTTACACTTAAAGATTCAGATCTGCTGCAATGGAATGATCTGCTGCTACAAAATGATTCAAAAGTGTCTGCAACTTCAGAAAAACGTCTTCATGCAGTAGATACGTGGACACAAGACCTCCAGATACGCCCAGATTTATTCTTCACTGTTGTACTGTAATAACCCTGACCCGGTGGATCAAGATTATTCTCGATTTCTCCCATTTTGTCAATGTTATGTGACAAACTATCTTTTGATTATGTCTAAAAAATGATTTGCTTCTTCTGAATTCAATATGCCCCGTATACGATGTATCTATCGACTTATACATCCACAGATTCAAACTCCCGATGCTTCCCTGAATTTGAGACGGTGCCCAAGTAATAGATAGATGCTCAAGGATATTAATCAGTGATATATATGATTCCGCTACCAGAATCTGTGTTTGCCTTTTCCTTCTAAGTACGCAATATTATAAATAAACGCGCAGATATACAATATGTTCGTCACAAATGCTTCTGCCAATGCCTTTGATATCTCCTGTGGACATTCGGCAACAGATATGTCCTCCGCCAATCACCATAGATCATAATAAAACGATGGATATTGATGCCTTCTGCAGAGTGAATGGTTGGCAAACTATCGACAAATATACAATCTCCCAACAAGGTACTTCAAAGGATACCCAACAAGAAGTGTCGCTCCATGAACTAAATCTCAAAAACATAAACCCAATATCCTCCAACAACGGTATGACAATAGATATCTATTAATAAGCCAATTCCCCGTCCAATAAGGAAATTACGAAGGCATCACCGTTAATTAATAATTCCAGAATATACATAAGCACATGCTCCCATGCGAATGATGCTCGATGAGGTAGTAATCCATGGGTCCATTCCCATTGAAATGCTCAATGAGATAAACAATCCCGATATCGGGTCACTGTAAATGGATTAGTGCTTCCAATGTACAATTCCCCAGACGCTTCTGTAAGTCGGACATATGAGACCCCTGCAATATGAATTTACAAGAGACATATAGGTTTGAACTCCGGCGCAAATGATATTCGCCCTTTGCTCCTGGAACAATACGTGCCTATACAAAGCACCGATATAATCACTCCCCAGATTGAAGACATCTCGCCACCAAGTATGTAGTCATACAACATTATCAGAAATTAAAAAATTCTACAATTCATGCCTTGACTGGGGTTCTGTCCAAACAAGGCTCGGGATCTGAGAGTTTTCGTTCTCAGGATCTCAAACTGAAATCAACATATTCAATTCTCCGTGATGATTTCAAAGTTCGCCCAAATGCCTTAATAAAGTTAGCCACCTTCCACTATGTTGCTTAGACAAATCTGATCAGATTTCCCTGAACCCGCTCTGATACCATGTTAGTTTTAGGATCAGATTTGCAATAAGCAGAAATCACAACACGTGAACAATAAACACAACAGTTTACCCTGGGAAAACCCTCCTAATCGAGGGAGAAAAACCCAGCAAAAATATCTCATATATATCATATAAAAGTGCAGAATACTGCTTTACAACCAGACCCTTCTCAAGGGCGGATTGATACAATGAATTAATAGCATCTATCATTTGATGCAAAGATAAATATGTTTCTTCTTGAAGTTGATCTGCTGCTACAAGATGGTTTGCTGCTCCTTCTTGAAAGAATGTGAAAAATAAGAATGACTTGATGATAAAATGAATGATCATCTCCTTCTATATATACAATGCAAGGAGACTCTTCACAAGCAAGGTGACTCTTCACTTGGGTTGGCCTTCTTTTAAGAAATAATATAATTTGTGATTAAGGCTGACTTGCCTTGTTAATTATTTAAATTTTTACTTAGGAGAAAATATCTCCCTAAGCTACAAATACTAACAGCCTTAATATACTTGAAAATATTATTGCATAGGCTGTGCATGTTGTGGTAAAAGGGAGTCGAGTGATTACTCTAGTTTAGAACATGTGGTATGAAGATGAGCATATGGGAATGAAAAAGAGATATATCTGTGTTTCATTGTGCAGATGAAATAATGAGGTCTACGTAAGTTTTTCTTTTGGAGCACAGCAAAAATGTTTCTAAAGCTCAATCATAGAAGCATAACAGGGGTCTGAGTGTTGTTTTCAGCTGTGTGAATTTTCTCATCAAGAAGTCACCTAAAAATTTGAGAGCAGCTGAAATCAAATCATTGCAATATTCATTTTGAAAATAAGAACTTTTTGTGAAGTTGAGGACGTGTTTTTTTCCATCGCCTTCATTTATCTCTGATTTACTTTCCTCTGTGGGCTGTGTTTATTTTCATCCTAACCTTGTGTAATCTGCATCTTACACTTGGATGTTTTGTTTGAGAATTGTATATGATCAGAATATCATGAACTAAATCAGAGCAACATGATGTATCAGATTTTTGGAAGTATGATTATGAAATGGTGTATGAGACAGGGGAAGTTTAAAGTATTGATTCTGCTCTTGTGTTGAGTGCGTTCTTGACATCTTCAGTACCGAGTTGTGTGAAGGAGATTTTCTGGTTAAAATCAGTCTTCTGAAGTTGAAGTTTGCTGCTCAGTTAAGGTAGTTTCTGCCATTTATGAGTTTGGACAATATTTAGGTATGTTTGAGAGCCCCACAGTTCATGTTAAGGCATTGCTTGAAACAGTGTTTAGCAGCCTTGTATTTGAAGTCTGGAGTTGGTGCTTCAACCACTGAAGTTGGTGCTTCGGTGTATTCGGAGTTGGTGCTTCAAAGGAGGGTTGGTGCTCTCGGTGGGTTGGTGCTCACTAAATGTAATTAGAATTGGTGCTTCAAAGGAGAGCTGGTGCTCTCGGTGGGTTGGTGCTCACTAAATGTAATAAGGGTTGGTGCCCTTTGGAGCTAATAAAAGCAATATTTTGCTGTGGTTTTTTACCCTAAAGGGTTTTCCACGTAATCCTGGTGTTCGTGTTATTTATGGTGTTTTTTTGATGCTCTTTATGATCTGATTTCTGATTTACTTGATTAATTTGGTTAAAAGTTTTAAAAGTTCTGAAATACTGATTCACTCCCCTCCCCCCCACTCTTAGTATTTCATGTGTCCTCTTCACTAATCTCTGAATGAGATGCCCAAGGGTCTCCGTCCTTGAATCTCTATGCATTCCTTAATGTTTTCATCCTAGGACCAATGAACAAACTGAAGACTTTCAAGAGAATATGTCGGAATGTTGTTTTTGCTGCCTACGCTTATTTAAATAGGCACACATGTACTTAGGGTGGCGGTTGCTAACCCTAGGGCAACCACCTCCTTTCTTTCTTTCTTTTTTTATTACCTTTCTGGAGGATCAAATCCTTAACCTCTTTTGTTGAGGTGGCCTTATATATCGAGGTGGCTACTCCTTAACTTTTGCTCTTTTTTTTAATTATTTTTTCTTCCTAATTCTGTTTTGAGGCAGCTATCTTTTTCTGTTTTTGGTTTTATCATTTTTTTGCATAATATTGGCAATATTTTAATGGGGACATGATAGTAGCTAGTTGGTAGTTTGATCTAATCTTATAGACACTAGGCATTTGACTTGAGCTATGTTGTTAGCTATATCTCTCAAATTATGACAGCTCCAAAGAAAGAGCATTGAACAACAAATTGGGAAAGATCCATGGATGATAGCAAATCTACATTGGGTTATGTGTTCAGCCTTGGAACAAAAGAAATTTCATGGATTAGCAAGAAATGGCATTGGTGACATTTTCAGGGTTTTGAAATGGGCCTATCAAGAAATTAATGATCTTAATCAAAGAAATAGGGCTTTGTATAGCAAGTCGGAGGAGCTGGAACTGAAGCCGGCTGCTCTCAACAACGAAGAAGGAAAACGGAAAAAGAACAGCACTGGAACGGGAGAAGGTGACACTGAGGATAAGTACAAGACTCTGGAAGCTGAAATGGTCAAAATAAAAAATAACATGAAAACTGTTGTGGAACAAAACCATAAAATGGCTAGGCACAATGCCATCATCATCAATGCTATGTCTGAAAAGCTGGAAAAAACACAACAGGGTTCGTTGGTCGTTGATCTGGAAGAGAACAAGGACAAAAGCAAGAACGAGGACCAAGGTATTTCGAAAAGGACCCATGTCAACCTTAAAAGGAAAGTGCCTCCTACTTCCCAGATGGTTTAGATTTTAAAGAGGGGGGTTCAGGATATGAACGATTTGGAAGCTGAGACTGCAGATTTATTAAAGGCCCAAATTTAGTCGTTGCTGGCGTTTTGTCTGGTTTTTTGGTTTTGTGGCCTTTGCTGGCCTTTTTGGTGGTTGTGGACTTGTCTTGTTGTTTTTACAGCCTTTATGCTTTTGGTGTCTTTAATGATCTTATCTTTTATTTGTAAACTTTGTGGTTTCGGGTCCCTATAAAACCCGTTTTTTCCTCTTTCAAAAACATGTAGTTTTACTTTCCTCTACAAAAGCAAAGTATAAAGCAGCAGCAAAAGGGGCATGTGAAGTGATTTGGCTTAGGAAAATGTTGGCAGATTTACAATTTCAACAGACTGAACCAACATTTCTATGATAACTAGGAAGTTCTCAAGTTGGCAATGAATCCCATCTTTCATGAACAAACAAAATATGTTGACATACATTGTCACTTCAGTCATTAACTCATAGAAGATAGAGAAGTTGAGCTGCAATATTGTTCAATGCAGGAT
>VDFB02000008.1:152395097-152592704 GCA_007258455.2 Sequoia sempervirens
CAAATGAAGAGATAATGGGGTCCATTCACACTCACCAAGTTGTTGTAAGAATCCAAGAGCTTACCCACCAATGGTTTGATACCACCAATCATGTGGAACCCTTAGGCTCACCCCACTAAATTAAGAGAAAAGTAATCCAATTATTCCAACACACTCACAACCACACATGGGATTGGACAAACACATAACACCACCACACATACAAGGACTCATTAAGAAAACATGATTAAATACACCTTAAATGCATCAACACAATGACACACATGGAGAGAGCATCCCTACACCATCAAGAAAACACTTGAAGTCTCATGCAAGACACAAGATGCATACACAAGTGGAATTTTGGAAAAGGATCTTCAATCACATGTAGATCACAAGCTTTGATTTGAGGAGTAATCGAAGGTACAAAAGGAATTGAGCACTCCTATATTATTTTCATCGTATACATGGAATCTCATACAACATGGAAGTGAAGCAACATCCAACCAAGTATACACAAGATAATTACAACAATGCATGGATCACCATGCATGCACACATGAGGTCCTACCAAAACCACTTATGCATACACCCATTGATTCCAAAAATAATCCAAGAATAATGAGTAAATATGTGTGAGGATTTAACCACACCATCAATGAATGCATAGGAGTTGTCAACATAGTATCCATGAGGTAGCATAAAAAATATAGAAAAGGAAAACTAATCAAATAACCATGAATCACATGTACACATTTGGTATGAAAATCAATGCACAAGGATGGAAGGGAGGATTAAATAGAAACACATAATTGAGGGGATACATAGTCATCAATCGATACACACATATTGATCAGATCAATAACATAAGTATTTGCAAGAAATGCATATTGTAGAAGAGGGGGATTTACTACTCATGAGTTCTCTTCATTTATAGAGCCTCACGAGGTGAATTTCCCTAATCTACCTTAGGAACAACAGCGAGAGTTTCAGAATCTAAAAGAGCATGTCATAAATATTTTATGGACAAATTGACAAGCTCTCAGCCAAAGGACGTTAGCGCATAATATGAACAACAACGTAGCGCGTTGGCATCTCATACGGACCAGAAAGTGAGAATGTCATAGAAAATACTTAAATGACTAATTCTACTCTAGTTGCTAAGAACTTGCAAAATATGGGGAAATAACATAATTTAATAGAACTACAATGAAATGAAGTAAAATTGATAGAGATAAGAAGAAGAAAGAAAAAAACTACTTACAACCATGCAAGTGATGAAGCCTCCAACAAGTGAATGCCTTCAATACTTGCATCTTTAAGATCTAGGGAAATTGTTGGGGCTGTATAGGGGTTTTCCTTAGTCAAACCCCCATTTTGGTGTTCCCACCTCCACAGATAGCCAAGAAGATAGAGAGAAAGAGTGAAATGAATGAAGTGTGAGGTGAAAGCAAAACCACTCAGGAGTAGAACCTGCACCACAAAGTGTGAGTGATAAAAGAAATCCTAGATCTAGGAGGAGAACCCATATAAAAAAAGGGGTGATAAAAGCAATCCTCGCTCAAGGAGGAGAACTTGTATCACAAAGTAAGTGTTATCTCTTAAACTTGCACCCAAATTGAGTTGTGATACTCAATTAGCTAGAGAAACATGGGAGAATTCTTGGGTTGTGGGTCACCCAAAGTGAGAATGAACCTCTGGATAAGTCAGCTTCCTAGCTGGTTATATCACCTAATCTACTAATTTTTGAGGGGAAAACGAAGAATGATTAATTGAAAAGGAAATGCTAAAATGAAATTACTGGGTGATACACCAAACTAACTAAGGATCACAAATATTCAGATAACAAACACTTGTTTATAGTGGATGAAACTAAGACTTGGACAAGTCACTCTTGTATTCTTGCATGAATATTTTATAAAGAGGCCTTGATGCTCATACTTCTAAAAGGAAAAGAAATTCACTTTTAGAAACTATGTTGCAATTCTAACACTAAATATAACCTGCATTAAAATACCATTTTTTCCCAAGGGTGTTAAATATGAGACAAAGCTAAAAGGAGAAGTAGACAATACCTCACAATCAACTTGATCAAATCAATTGTGCACACAAAAGAGCAAAGATTGAGATGGCAAAGAAACTTCAAAACACTATTGTTTCAAGGTTTGTACTATTATTCATATCCAAAAGAGCTACAAAATATGTCAAAATCTGTTATAAGACTTCAAAAGTCACTAAGTACAAAAGATGCATAATCAGAACTGACTAAAAAAAGAGTTACAAAAGTGACTAAGTAACAAAGGTCCAAACAGTTGCACTAAACAAGGAGATTCCAACCTCCTTGGGTTAGATGCCACAAAAAAGCCATAAATCTAGCATGTTAATCTTCTCCACAAAGGCTCTAGAATGTTGAAATGGTCAAGTTTGACCAATTCCAACATGATGACAACTCAAAAAGGCTCCAAGATGCCCTCATAAGCTCATAAATGAATTAAAACTGCTCCTACATCTTTGGCATGTGTTGAAAACCAATTCACAACCTCCCTAGATACTCTCCTCATGTTGGCAAACTGAAAAAAACTTCTCCAATATTCTTAGCACATGCTTGCACCCCATAAATTTCTCCATCTTCCCTCTTTTTCATGCGCTGAAAAATTAATCACCTCCTTTTGAACTATCATTAACTATAGCAATTTTATTTTTATTTTTTGCATTCATAAATAACTTATATTAAAGTGATTTATATTTCCACCACTTTAATATAGTTTTACAAATTTTGAAGTTAAATGCAAAATAAAATTTTACTTGACTAAGTCAAATATAAATAAGACTTGAAGACTAGGTCTCAAGTCTTAAATTTCATTTTTGAATATTATTCAAAAATAAAAACACATGTCTAAAAGCCATGACCTAGACAAAAAGAATAAAGTATTTTAAAAAACATAAGGAAAAAAATGCCTTCCTCCATCATGCCTTTTGGGGCCTCAAACTCTAAAAACGAATGACACACATTCATTTTGATTTATCACTTTACTTTATTGGCTGAGAGAAGCACCGCCATGAGGAACCCTAGCTCAAGCTCTTGCTTGGAATCTCTATATTTATGCCATTATGAAACTTTTCTTAGAGATTTGAGGCAGAAATCATAAAGGTAAATCATTTCTTTGCTTCAAATCTGGCTTTTATCTTTCCATTTTGAAGCTCTTGAAAGCTCCTAGGCTGTGACTGTGGTATACTTCTAATGTATTTATTTGTTTACATTCTTTGTTGATGCTTTTCCTCTATCGTGGGCTGCCATAAAGAGTATCTCAGAACCTTTCACTCTCTATAAATGCAATGACAAAAACAAGACTAAGAGAATCATTTCTTCAAGCAAAAATCTAACAAAATCTAAGGTAAGCCCTCAGAATAAATATTTGATTATTTTCATTTGAACTCTTTCTTGAAGAAAACAATGTCTTTCATTTGTAGAGCTTCCATATTCATGTTGTGGGCCGCCATGGAGATTTTCAATTGTGGGTATCTGTTATTTTTTTCTTTCTCTACAAAAAATGTGTAAAACCTAGATTTAAGTGGTTGTGGCCATATATTTTTTTCCCTTGAAGTTTTATTTTCCACCATGCATTTCTCTATTATCTCATTTTTAAAGGAAAACCCATATCAGTTTCATTGTATGCAGAGAAAAATGTACCTTCCTTAGCATGACATTTCCTAGATATTTCATCACCCTCATTCTGAAGTTTAACATTCTGTAAATACAAGAATATTTTTTTAAAAAATGGCCATGGGTTGCATCTCTTTCAGACTTCACTTTCCTTGTCTTTCAATAGTTGTAGCCATATATGCTACAAAAACTCATCCCTAACTCCTGAGTTTTCTAGGCTCTTGGCCTACTTTTCAATTGTGAAAATCCCTAGGGTTTCATGTTGTTGTAAATGTATTCCTATCACTGTATGTGCTTCAAAGGCTCCATTATTCATGGCGCAATCATCACTGTTACATTGTCATTCATAGGTGTATGATTCCTCATTTTAAAGATTGATGCTCTAGTTGCTATGAAGATTGTCCTACTAGAATGATTCTCATTAAGAACTTAAGAACAATACTAACTTTAGCTTGGCTAGATTGTACATATAAGACTATCACACATTCCTACAAACAAAGCCTTGGTTGTCACTATTGGACAATGTTATAAGCACTTCATTTATGAGATTTTGACAACTATTGTCATGCCATTTTCATGATAATCCCTTCATGTCAATTATGGATTATCCTATTATCTCATGATCATGTTCTTAATAACTATAATGGGCGTGACTTGCATGATTAGACTACTCCCTTATGGCTTCATGAAACAACCTTGCTTCTTTGAAAGGACTATTGCATGGACCCTATTTCATTCTCACAGTATAACTGTCATGGTATGCTCTACCTTGCACTTTATATGATTGTGTTTTGATAGGAAATGATATGGGTGCTACCTCAACATTAATCATGAACTTTCTTCAAATGAAGAACTTAGTCTATAACTGGTAAACAACAGTTACAAAGGTCATAAAACATAGATATTACACATAGTCTGTAACCTGCCTTCTACTTATTCTAGTGACTATTGAGGGCTGCCCTTGATCTCTGCTGCTCTCCTCTTGCATAGTGACTGTTCATTTTACTTGTGAATGAATGTCCATATATCCTTTGATATTCTTGATATCCTCTTGATAGCTCTAGATACTTGACTTCATGCTTTATGATTTATGATGGTTAATCATATTTCACTTATGAAAGTAACCAATAACTTACTACCATAAATGATGTGTGCTTATTTACATAAACCATAAAGCAATGAACTTACTTGATAAGTGTCTTTAAATGCCTCTTTAAAGCACGACAAATCATGTTGGGCTCAACCCTTGTGGGAGCTACATTTATCCCATGTGCTGAAATTTGATAAAATAGAACAATATTACTCTTCCTATATCTGCACATCAAGCAAACAAGTTAGAAAAAAAATGCATGTTTTAGGTGTGTTTTATGACTTGATGGTTTTCTGAGACACCTATGCATTTCTTGTTTAATGCATTTAGAGAACAATTTATATATGCATAGGTGTTTGTTCATGTAAGGTTTGAAAATTTTCATTGCTTAGAGCATTGCTCTAACACCATTGCTATTGCTTGATGCAAAAACTAGGAGCAACCTGGAGCTAGGAGGACATGGACAACTTGGGGAAGCAGCAACACAAGACAACTAAGATTGAACCAGTCATTCTCAAGAAATGACTGGTCTCTCTCCTTATATGCACATTTACATGTTTACTTATTCATGTATATGCTTTTCTTCATTTGTGTTGAATAAGTTAAATCTCACATCTTGTGTGAGACAATGAACATTTTTGATTCAATAAAGATTACTTTTCAGAAAGATTTGTGTAATTTTTTTCTACGTTATTTGCAATTGTATAAATGCAATGATATGTTACTATAACCTGGTAATCTTTCTAATTTTTTTTTATACAATTAAATGTAATATAGGAAAGATTAATAAAAAATTTACCTCTATCTTGGTTTCTAAGCACAAAGCTCAGCCTAATTGAGCAAGTAGCGAAATTAGGTAACATTTTTTGGTGACATTTGTTGTATGTTTTTTTGCTAAACATGAAGATCAGTTGTCTAGGCTTGTCCATTGGGCACATAGTCATTTGGGAAACTCAGAAATAGACCTAGAGCAACCTTGCACATGGTTGTAACTCATTTGTAATTCATTGAAACAGATCAGGTCACTTGGAAGCTTATTGAAAATAGGAAAACTATAGAAGGGAAACTACTTAACTGTGTTGGAACAACCCTTAGGGAATTGAAACTTGCAGCTAAACCTATTCTAACCTACCCTAACTAGTACGAAAAAAATACTTAAACAAAACCATTTATAGGAAGATTGAAATATTTTCCTCTTCTTCTCAATATACAGTGATTTGTATGCATGGTGGCAGCTAAGAAAATACAATATACTAAGAAATGTTCAACAAGTTGATGCACCAATTCTCGAAAGAGATAAACAGATTCACTTACCTCCCCAAATAGATTATATGTAATGTTATTCAAGGGAGGATAAGTGAGTTGAACATACTCTTGTTTAGCTACCAATGCATCTTGGATACCATCTTATGTTGTACCTTCATGTGCAAGTGCAAGATTGATCATTGGTGTTGCATTGGACCCCATACTAGATAAATATATGATTGGACAACCCCTTGAATGAGCAAAGCTTGGAATATCCTTGGTGATTTCTTGTTTGTCAAAGAAACAAGGCACATGATCACCCACTTGCTTTACATACCATTGTTCCAAATGATCACTCATTCCTTCAATGGAAGAAGGAAAATGTCCAAACAACGAGGTGACTTCTTCCAGCACAATTTCAATTAAAACATTAGCCTCAATATTTTTTATACACTAGAAAGGAAGCTGCTCATAATCCTCATTATCACTCAAAGAAAGAAATTCCAATTTAGGCTTGTCTTCCTCAATGAAGGAAGGCAAGTGTTCAAACAATGAAGAAGCCTCATCCAACCAACCTTCAATTGGTATATCAGCTTCCAACTCTTCTGTATAGTAGAAAGGAAGCTCCTCCAACTAGCTAGGACCTTGAAAATCAGGTTCATCAAGAGTCTCTTGATTTAAAAGAATGGATTCCTCCTTCTCAAGTTCACATTCCTCCTGTTGTTTTAGCACTTGTTCAAGTTCATGAACCTGTTGTTCTAGTTCATCATGAGTAACAACTTCTAATTCTTTTCCACCCAACTTTGAACAAAATTGTTGAATTATGTATGTGAACACCTCCTCATAAAGCTCAACATTATCCATTTTAATTAAAAAATTCTCAAAGATATCAAAGCTCTCACCTTGGAGGATAGTATCAGGTTTAGTTTTAGGCTCTTCTTCCCGAGTTAAGCTTCCATTGTCTTGTTAATTGTCATCAATTGGAAACTCCTTAGATTGTTTGATGTCTTCTAGCTATTCTAAAGCTGCATCCTCACAAGTACCTTCCACTTGAGGAAGATCTTCAATCAGTTATGAGCTTTGAGAATAAGTAATCTGCTTGAAGCTTGAAATTGAAAACACATGCTCCTCCAACTTAACAATTTCATCGTAGTTGTCCATGCTATATTCATCCTGCCTGAAACTTGGAAGCTTATACTTTGGGGCCTCCTCCTTCTCAAGTTCACTTGGAACACAAAAGGCTAATTGTGGTTCTAGCCTTTGGACTTGTGCAAGCAAGTGTTTCATCTGTTCTTCCTTAGCTACAACTTGCTTGGCCAACAATTCCTTCTCATATATTTGTGCTTCCAACTCCTACTGATGAATGTGAGCTGGAAAGGAAAGCTCCTCTTACTGCATGTTATACTCATTTTCTCTTTCTGTGCTAACATCCACCTTTGAAACTAAAGCAACAACTCCTTGATGTTACCCAACTTAGTATTCATATTGTTAGAATTTTGGGACTAACCTAGGAGGCTACAAGTATGGCTCAAAGTGGGATTAATATGTTGTAAGGGGAATTGAGTAAGGGTGGGAGGTGAAAAGCAAGATAGGATTGCTAGTAATGTTGGTTGCAATGAGGAGAAAGGTTGTTTGGAGACCAAAAACTTAAATTTTCATGAAATGGAGGAGAATAACCATTATATTGTTCGTAACTAGACATTGTAGAGATAAGACATGAAACATAGTAAGCCTAAACAACAAACCTTATTAATTGCAAACAATTGGATTGTTGAAACCCATTGTTATGAGGTTGGATTCACATGGTGTTGTTCAAACTACCTCCCAAGGTTGATAGTATTGAGAAAAACACCAGATTTCTTAATATTTTAAAGTTTTCAATGATGCATTGGTACACAGAGACACTGTGATATGTTTATATTAACCTCTGAAAGGCTTAAAAATTATTGGTTGCATATAAAAGACCAGTAATACACATGTAATTTCCAAACTGTCTATTTGATAGTTCCACCAGGCATGCCAAAAACTATTATCTCTTAAACTTGCACCTGAACTGAGTATTGAGACTCAGTTAGCTAGAGAAACATGGGAGCATTCTCGGGTTGTGGGTCACCCAAAGTGAGAATAAACCTCTAGATAGGCCAGATTCCTAGCTAGTTAATCACTTAATCTACTAATTTTTGAGGGGAAAAGGGAGAAGGATTAACTAAAAAGGAAATGCTAAAAAATGAAATTATTGGGTGATACACCCAACTAAGGAGCATGAATATTTAAATAATAGACACTTGTTTACAATGGATGAAACTAAGACTTGCACAACTTAGTTCGAGTGCAAGTTTAAGAGATAACAGTAAGAATGCAATAGAAAGGAGATTTGGAATCCCAAGATACTCACAAGCATAAGGTGAGGGATATGGAGCTACAAGAGCTAAGAGAGCTTCAAGCTACTACAACAAGCTATATGAAGTTGTGTAAGCAAGTGATGGGGTGAATTTTAAAAGCTAGAATGAAGCTAGAGAAGTGCTAGCAAGACTTGGAAGAAGTTAGAGGAAGAAGATCCTACAAATGAGGTGACAAGATGACATTTAAGGAGAAAGAAGAAGCTTATTGAGCTATTTTTGGGCATTCCCAGTTGTTACCACCAACAAAACTTGTTGACAAGTGGCAAACATGCATAGAAATAGTCATTTGAATGTTAAAACATTGCAGGGCACTAGCACGATGTGCAGACATCCATGTGGCATGCTAGTGTCTGGATACATCATGCTACAAAACGTCAAAAATAGAAGAAGTACAAAGTTTGATGCAAGCTAACATGCGAGGATGGCTACTGAAAAAGGGGTGTTGGAGCATCTTGAGAAGGGAAAAAGGCTAATGCAGGGGATAAAATGAGCCTACTCAAGATGCTAAGGGAGTGGACACTAAAGTGGGTGCAAGAATGTATGTAAAATTGCATGGGGTACAATTTTACACCTATAAATTTTCCCCCCACTTTAGCGGGCATATGAATCTAAATTAATATGCATGCTAAATGAAATCTACTAAACATAAATAACATCATATGCCAAAAGGACATTGTAGAGGAAGCAGATAATTCTCTGAACCATAGAAGCATGCCCCCAAGCTGGAGACCTACAAAACAAATGCATTAGACAAGAAAAATTTGCACTAGACAACAGTGTTAGAACATAAAAATCTAAAGGATTCAAGTCAACAAAGTAAAGAGACCTTGGTGTAGAAGATTGTCTCAATACTATGCATCATCCCCAAATAGAAGAATTCTTAAATGGAGAGAAGGGCATATAATTAGGATGAAGAAGATGCAGATCTTCGATCCGGTATATGCAAGTTGAGAAGAGAGATAAAAATGAAATCAATGAAAGAGTGATAAAAGTAATTCCTGCTCAAGGAGGATAACCCATATCACAAAATATAGGTGATAAAAGCAATCCCCACTCAAGGAGGAAAACCAATATCATGAAGTATAGGTGATAAAAGCAATCCCCGCTCAAGGTGGAAAACCCGTATCACCAAATAAGGATGTAAAGGAGCTCTATAGGCCCTTGATCATGCAAAGCAAGACAAATCAGAGAATCATTTGGCTGCTACAAGTTGCATTGCTAGAAAGTAACATAAAAGATAGGTCTAGTTAGGTTGCCCCCAAGCTAGACATGACTATATGAAACAAGTCTAGTCAGGCTACCCCCAAGCTAGATGTGAAGATATCAAATAGGTCTAGTCAGGATGCCCCCAAGCTAGATGCGAAAGAATTCATTTGAGATAAATACTTTCAAAGGGGATCCCTCGAGAACCCTTCAAAAGGAAGAGGGGGGTCCTCTCAAGGGAGGGTTCATTTGAAAGATAGAGAGAAGAGAGGGGGTCCTTTAGAAGGACACACATCTCCAGAAAAATTTATCACTGCCCCCAACATATAGGGAAGGAGAACCATGCAATATACTTAGAACACGTAGGATAGAGGTAAACCTCGATATCACTTGTCATGCAAAGAAAAAGCAGGTACATCAATTGAATGGGAGTTTGATGGCACCTGAATCAAGAAGTTGTATTTTATCCTTCAAGGCCTTACATTCACTAGTGGAATGGCCAAGCACTTGATTGTATACACAAAAAGAATTCTTATCATGTTCATGAGATTTCTTGTGTGTAGGAGAAGGAAGAGTGATTAAGCGGGCTTTTAGAAGCTGCAACAAAATAAACTCTTGCTTAGATAAAGGGTGAGGAGCGGGAAGAAATATTTTCTCTTGTGAAGAAAGGTTTGACTTCTCACAAGAAGAAGAAGAAGAAGGTACGAAGATAGAAGACAATGGAGGAATAATATTTTCAATAGAACAAGGTTCAAAAGAATTCTTATCACTTAGCCATGGCTTCCATTTAGATCATTCATTCTAGTAACCAAGTCCCAAATTATGCTTATGGATTATGAATTCTATATTGAATGTCTTTTTCACTACGCCCATAACCTTTATGCTCATAACCATATTTAGGGAAAAGCTTAAAGTTGGGGCCATAACATGTTTGTAAATCTTGAAAAGGAGGATGCTCATAAAGAGAATTGTCCCAATGACAAGGATTACACTCCTCCATGGGATTACCATCATCCTTCCTGATAGGACTACCAATAGTAACCTCTTCAGAAGTGTGATTGTCTTCCTCAAAAGGAGGATCAACACTAAGAACATTACAATTTTCATTCACACCATCCCACAATACAAAAGAACAATCATCTCTGATAGTAGGTGTGGATGATGTTATTGGAAGGTCTGAGTGGATCAGGTTGACTTTATATTCTCCAGTGAAGGATTCTGTAAAGTCTAAAGAACCCAAATCATCACCAAGACATGTATTTTCTTGAGAAAAGGTAGGAGAAGACTTACTACTCTTTGCTTCAAAGAAATCTTCTTTAGGGACATTTATCTCAAGAGTATCCTTTGTAGTGGGTACTACTAGAGTAAACATTGGCACACTTAAAGATACTAAAAGAATAAGAGTAGGCACAACCGAAGCTCGACCGACAACTGCCATCTCACATAAGTGCATAGCCTCAAGGTTAGCCTTGACTATGACTACTCTATTGTTAGCAATGAACTTAATAGATTTATGCAAGGTAGACGGGACTGCACCCATAGCATGAATCCATGGTCTACCAAGAAGAAGGTTATATGGTATATTTTTTGACATAACATATACAAGGGTAGGTATGGTAATGGGTCCAAGCTGCAAAGGTAATACTATTGTACCTAGAGCTTGCCACCCAATATTATTGAACCCCATGAATGACAACAGAAGGAGGATTAAGAGAAGATGAATCAATATTAATCTTAGGCAATAGATCGATGCCACACACATTGAGCATTGAACCAATGTCAACGAGAGTATGCCTAATGCCAATTTTATTAATATTAACTATAATCATTAAAGGGTTTGGCTCCTTTTGTACTTCTAGAGGCAGGAGTTCTTGTGAATAGAATGTAATATTCAACAAATTCACATGAATATACTCCATCAACGCATTAACATCTGTTGGCCTAGAAGAAGAAGGAAAGAGGATCTTTTGCAAGGCTTCCTAAAGCATACCTTGATAAATCAGAGCATGCTGAAATGAATCTCACAATGAGATCTTGTTTGGAGTGATACGAGATTGCTCGACAAGATTGTAATAACTAGGTGCTTTAGTTGTAGGTTTAGGATCTTGAAGAAGGCTTGGTTTTTTATTCATATTATTCTCATAAGTATGGGCTACTGCTCTATAAAAGGGAGCCTTAAAAAAGATCAAGAGAACCACCATCAAATGGAACACCATCAATAGAACAATTATTTTTAGAAGGACTAGTTGGATTCATGTAAATGGCAGGTCTCTTAGGCCTTTAAGGGGTACTAGAGACATAGATTACATTTGAAAACTCATCACAACTAGTAGAACAATTATTTGAAGGAATATCCTCAACATCGATCCAAGGAAAATTATATGTGGAAGGAGGTTCATCATTCACTAATGCATCATCTCTAAAAGATAATGCATTAGAACAAAGGCGAGATTCATCATTCACCAATTCAACATCTCTAGAAGAGAGTGCATTAAAATGAGGAAGATATTCATCATTCACAAATGCATCATCTCTAGAAGAGGGTGTATTGGAATGAGGGGTAGATTCATCATTCACGAATGCATCATTTCTAGAAGAGAGTGCATTGGAATGAATAGAAGGTAAAGTAACATTAAGAAAGGTATCAATGATTTCATCTTCTTGCAACAAAATATGTTCTGAAGTAAGAGGATTTTCGTGAGAAGGATCAAAGATACAAAGTGACATGGGTAAATCCAAGTCATTATCACATGCATGAAATGAAGCATCATTAGCATTTTGAATAAAATTAGATACTGAACTAATAAAAGAAGATATTAAACTCATTACAATTTTTTTGGTATTTTCTATGTTCTAGTAATTCACATTTTTGGAGGTCTTTGGAGCAGAATTTGAGGTCAGAGCTTGCATCAATCCCTAAAATTTGACTACCAAAAGGCACTTGCATTTTAGAGACTAAACTAGTTCTCTATGAGACTTTTCCAACAGTGCAAAAAGTTCTAAATTATGAGCACTAAGTCAAAAATTTTGACCCCACCAAGTAGGGGTAAATAAATTCCTAGTTTTTTTGAAAAATACCAACTTCACATCAGGTTCACCAAAATGTAGAAGAGGGGAATTCACTACTCATGAGTTCTCTTCATTCAGAGTGCCTCACAAGGTGAACTACCCTAATCTACCTTCAAGACAATGGCTAGAGTTTTAGAATTCGAAAGAGCAGGTCATAAAGATTTTCTGGACAAATTGACAAGCTCTCGACGAAAGGACATCAGTGCATAATACAGATGAAAGCACGATGTGCTGGCATCTCGTACAAACTAGAAAGTGAGAGTGTCATAGAAAATACTTAAATGACTACTTCTACTTCAGTAGCTGAGGACTTGTAAAATATGGGGAAATAACATAATGTAATAGAACTATAATGAAATGAAGTAGAACTGATAGAGATAAGAAGAAGAAAGGAAAAAATTACTTACAACCACGTGAGTGATGAAGCCTCCAGCAAGTGAATGCCTTCAATACTTGTGTTTGTAAGATCTAGAGAAATTTTTGGGGTAATATAGGGGGTTTTCCTTAGTCAAACCCCCATTTTGATGTTCCCACCTCTATGGATAGCAAAGAAGATAGAGATAAAGAGTGAAATGAACGAAGTGTGTGGTGAAAGAAAAACCCACTCAGGAGTATAACCCACACCACAAAGTGTGAGTGATAAAAGAAATCCCCACTCCAAGAGGAGAACCCATATCACAAAAGGGGTGATAAAGCAATCGCCACTCAAGGAGGAGAACCCGTATCACAAAGTAAGAATGCAATAGAAAGGAGATATGGAATCCCAAGATGCTCACAAGCATAAGGCAAGGGATATGGGGCTGCAAGAGCTTAGAGAGCTACAAAGAACTTTGCTAAGAGAGATTAAGAGAGCTTGAAGCTGCTACAACAAGTTGTATGAAGTTGTGTAAGCAAGTGATGGAGTGAATTTTAAAAGCTATAATGAAGCTAGAGAAGTGCTAGCAAGACTTGGAAGAAGTTAGAGGAAGAAGATCCTGCAAATGAGGTGAAAAGATGACATTTAAGGAGAAAGAAGAAGCTTCTTGAGTCATTTTTGAGCATTCCCATCCATTAACATCAACAAAACTTGCTGAAAAGTGGAAAAAATGCATGGAAACAATCATTTGAATATTGAAATTGTTAGGGTTAGAAGGAAAATATCTAACAATTAAATGCAGATTTGATCAATAAAACAAAGGAATAAAACACACAAAAAAATTAACACGGAGAATTTAACATGGTTCACCCAATCTAGGCTACATCCACAAAGCTATAGCCATCCAATGATTTTATTATCCAAAGCAAAACTTATTACAATCTCACAAATAATCACCTTTTTCATCATACCGTAACTCTCATCCCAACTGCTTATAACAAGCTTTTTAGAAGCTTCTAGAATTAGGGTTTTACAAAGTTGGTTTTTTTTCTTTTTCTATGATTTTTCCTTTTTTGGTGATGACGTGAAAAAATAGCACACATGAAGAGTGTATTGTATAGCATGATCAATCACCATATACCAACAATCTCCCACTTGGAGACTGATCGAGCTCCACACCAAACAATCTCCCACTTGGAGACTGATCTTGGATGATACCATTGCACTTACAACTCCCATTGGAAAGAAGCACCTTGGACCCTATTGCTCTGTTATACTTGAAGTCAACCTTGAAGGCCAACTAAAGCTGAAGAGGAGCTCAGCTTCTCCCTTGTCATTGCCTTCATAAACATATTTTTTGGATTGGCATCTGTATGTATCTTTTCTAGCTTGACCTTTCCATCCTCCAACACTAACTGAATGAAATGATATCTCAACTGTATGTGTTTGGTTTTAGAGTGCAAGGATTTTTTTTTTGCAAGATGTATAACACTCTAGCTGTCTTTAAACAAGTAATTTTCAGCATGTTGCTTTCCCAACTCTTCTATTAAAATTTTCAGCCATATCATCTTCTTTGTTGCCTCTATTGTAGCAACATACTTTGCCTCCATGGTGGATAAAGCAACCACCTTTTGCAACTGAGAAATCAAACTCACTGCAGTACCACCAACTGTAAATACATAACTTGTGGTACTCTTCCTACTATCTTCATCCCCTACCAGATCTAAGTCAACATATCCTTTTAAATCATTATTAGAGCTCCCAAAACATAAACATTTATTGGATGCCCCTCTCAAATACCTGAGAATCCATTTTACCGCATTCCAATTCTCAACACCGGGATGACTCGTATTCCTACTAACAACTCCTACAACATGTGCAATATTTGGTCTTGTGCATACCATGTCATACATTAAACTACCTGCAACTGAAGCATATGGTACCTTGGACATTTTTTCTTCCTCCTCTTGTGTCTTTGGACACGTATCCTTAGTCAATTTAACATGACTGGGCAAAGGTGTGTTGAAAGCTTTTGCATTTTCCATATGGAATCTTTGCAACACCTTCTCAACATAATTAGCTTGAGATAAAAACAATATTCTATTTTTCCTATCTCTTGTAATCTTCATACCAAGGATTTTCTTTGCTACCCCCAAATCCTTTATAGCAAATGAATTTGCTAACTATTGTTTTAACTCCCTTATGTGATCCATGTTAGACCCCACTACAAGCATATCATCAACATATAAACATAAGATAATGTAACTATCATCATCCAACCTCTTAAAATAACCATAATGGTATTAATTACATCGACTGTAGCCATGCTCAGCCATTAAGCTATCAAATTATGCCATTGCCGAGATGCTTGCTTCAAGCCATACAAAATTTTCTTCAATCTGCACACCAATTTCTCCTAACCTTTAACCTCAAATCCTTGTGGTTGTTCCATGTATATTTCCTCTTCCAAATCACCATGGAGAAAGGTTGTTGTAATATCAAGTTGTTCTAAATACAAATCTTCAATAGCCACAATACTTAAAACAGTACAAATAGAAGTCATTTTAACAACTGGAGAAAATATTTCATCAAAATCAATATCCTTTTTCTGTGCAAGTCCCTTTACAACTAATCTGGCTTTAAATATTTTCTTACTTTCATCCTCCTCTTTTAGCCTATAAACCCATTTTTTTGGTAAATATTTTTTACCTGTAGGTAACTTGCATAATTCCCAAGTCTGATTTTTTAGCAAGGATCTCATTTCTTCTTCTATTCCATGCTCCCAATGAACCTTGGTATCCATCTGCATAGCTTCATCATAACATTATGATTCACCAGCATCAGTTAATAAAATAGAATACAAAGAGGGATAAAATATTTCTTAAGGTCTACTTATCCTTGAAGATCATCTAATAGTCACTAGAGTTTGTGGTATTTCTTATATTGTTGTTGTAGAGAATGAGCAACCATTGGAACATCATTATTTGGTGTATCATCTAGGACTACATAATCATTTTCTTTCTTCTCATGCTACTGCAACTAATCTTTGTACAACACTTTCTCATTGAATATGACATCCCTGATTCTCACAATTTTTTTATTTTCAAAATCCCAAAGCCTATAACCAAATTCATCAATGCCATATCCAAAAACAATACATTTCTTTGATTTTGTATCAAGCTTGGTTCTATTTTTTAGAATCCACATGTGCAAATGCTTCACAACTGAAGGTCTTGAGAAAAGAATAACTCAACTTCTTACCTGTCCATGCTTCCTCGGGAATACCACAACCCGAAGGATTAGAGGGACCTCTATTGATTAAATAAACAACAGTGTTTACAGCCTCTTCCCACATGTTTAAAGGAAACCCAACATGCAATCTCATAATCTGTGCATGCTCCATTATTATTCTATTCATGTGCTTAGCCACTCCATTTTCTTGTAGAGTCCTTGGAACCATTTTTTGCCTATTAATACCATTAGAGGAACAATTATCTTCAAGCTATTTGCTACAATACTCACCACCATTATTAGATCTAAGATATTTTAACTTTTTACTTGTCTCATTCTCAACCAAGCTTCTCCATTTCTTAAAAGTTTCAAAAAAAATAGATTTCTACCTAAGGAAATAAATCCATACCTTTCTTGTTGCATCATCAATAAAAGTGACATAATACCGAGAACCACTGAGAGAAGATACTTGAGTTGGTACCCATACATCCGTATGCACAAGTTCCAATTTCTCATCTTTCTTTTGCTTCCCATCCTTAAGAAAACTAACTCTCTTTTGTTTGTCATACACACAAATTTCATAGAAATCCATATTAACACATTTCAAACCTGCTAAAACATTCTTTAAATGAAGTACTTTCATACCGTTTGCACTCATATTCCCAAGTCTATTATGCCATAGTGCTAATTCAAAGTCCACAACAACTGTTTGATTTTCTACCTGTTGAATTGTAGCAATTGTTCCTGAACATTAATTTTTATTTGCAATAGCTAAAGTAGAAAGAACAATATGACCTGTATAAAGATATAAGGTGTCTAATTTCACACCTTTTGCTACCTCTAAGGCACTTTTTATAACCTTCCAATTTTTATCACTAAATGTAACAATACAACCTTCATCATCTAGTTTCCCTATTGAAATTAAATTTCTTTTTAAATTTGGAACATTCCTTACCTCATGTAGTAGCCATTGATTCCCATTTTGCAACTTAATCTTGATTATTCCCTTTCCAACAATCTGACAGGGTTCATTATCTCCCAAATAAACCAACCCAAAATCCCCTTGGACATAATCAAGAAAATAACTACTATGGGGTGTAGCATGAAATGAAGCCCTTGATTCTAACACCCAAGAATCATCAGCATTATCAAGGGAAAGAATCAAAGCATCCTCATCATATTTATTACTTACCATATTTTCCTCTTTATTGCCTTCCTTTTTTGTCTCCTTTATTTTTTCAAGACCATTAATCTTTCTTTAAATGACTCGGCTTACCACAGTACTAGCAATCCTTCTTGTCTCTAGATTGGGACCTTTTATCCTTTGATTTTCCTCATGACTTCCCATGATTTCCATAATTGTTTCCTCTCTCCTTTGTTCTACCCCTACATTCTGCATTCAAAACACTGCCTGATGTGGATGTTCCACCTAATCTTTTCCTATGAATTTCCTCACTCAAAATAACACCAACAACATCATCAAATTTCAATATATTCAAACTAGAAATAGAATTGCTAACAACCATTACCAAGCTATTCCAACTTTCAGGCAAAGAACACAGAATCAAAAGAGCCCTAACTTCTTCATCAAAGTTTAAATTTATAGAAGTTAATTGACTAATAACCATATTAAACTCATTTGAATGATTAGCAATTGACCCACCTTCTACCATTTTCATATTAAATAAATGCTTTTCATATAACTTTGCCAGGTTTTCCATCAACTCTTGAGTTGTCTTTGTTGTTGTAATATTGAATGCCATTGATTGTTCCAAACATAAACGAATGGCTGCCATTGACTTTTTGTCTAGAAGATTCCATTCCTCATCACTCATTGTTGTCAGTTTCTTGGATACTCCTTCCAACAGCCTCCATAAATCCTACTGATAGAGATAATCCTCCATCTACATCTTCCATAATTGATAGTTCTATTGATTGAATTTATCTACCTTTAATTTACCCTTGTCTTCCATTGCTCCCACTTAGTCGTGAGACTCCCACTCAACTGTGAGACCTTCATGTAGACAATAATTGAACACAACCCGCTTTGATACCAACTCTGTTGGTATCAGGGAATCCTAGATTCCACACTTCCATGAGCCACCTACATAACTCTTATACCACTTGTTAGGGTTAGAAGGAAGATATCTAACAATTAAATGCATATTTGATCAATAAAACAGAGGAATAAAACACACACAGAAAAATTAACACATAGAATTTAATGTGGTTCATCCAATCTAGGCTACATCCACAACACTGTAGCCATCAAATGATTTTATTATCCAGTGCAAAACTTATTACAATCTCACAAATAATCACCTTTTTCATCATACTGTAAATCTCATCCCAACCGCTTATAACAAGATTTTTAGTAGCTTCTAGAATTAGGGTTTTAAAAAGTCAGTTTTTTTCTTTTTAGTGATTTTTCCTTTTTTGATGATGATGCAAAAAAATATCACATGAAGAGTGTACAGTATAGCATGATCAGTCACCATATACCAACAATCTCCCACTTGGAGATTGATTGGGCTCTACACCAAAGAAAAACATTGCAAGATGTTAGCATGATGCATGGACGTTCGTGCAACATGCTACTTTCCAAACATGTTATGCTACAAAACAATGAAAACGGAAGTACAAAGTTTGATGCAAGCTAACATGCAAGGGTGGCTGCTAAAAAGGGGTGTTGGAGCATCCGAAGAAGGGAAAATGGTTTATGCAAGGGCTAAAATGAGCCTACTCAAGATGCTAAGGGAGTGGACACTAAAGCAAGCATAAGAATATATGTGAAATTGCACAGGGTGCAATTTTATGCCTATACACATACTTAAGGGATATAAAATTATTAACCAATGCATAAGCATACTATTCACTTTAATACACAAAATTCTTTTATACAAATAAAAAAGAGATACTATCAACACCATCCATGTGTAAACACTAATTAAAACATAAGAATACACTCTCATGTAAGATTAGGAGGAACACACCAATCAAACATATACTAAGGAATAACACACCAATTTTATGAGCATATAAATGAGTCCATTCAAATGTGTATAACAAAGACATGGGATCCAAGAAATACATGCATACATTCCAATAATTTCCATCCCATTACATGACCAATCATATTGCCACATTAAATATGTTGATTTATAAATTTTAATATCAACAATGTATAAAATAATAGGCTCTCTCCCATTCTCATGCCTATTTGATGTTAGCTCTCTTCTTATCAACAATGTGAGTGGATATTGTTTGGGTATTGTTTCAAGATTTTCCATATATTTAGGGGACACATCTTCAAATTGTGGTGCTGAAAATTGGGTTCTCATTGCATCTTGTTTTGGAGTTGTTCTTCTTCCTCTCCCAATCATTAATTATTTCCTCCTTGAGCCTACTATTGGTAGTGCATCAATTCTCTTTCTGATTTCTCACACCACGCCTAGTGTTGGACACATTTTGAATTTTGTTGGTACTCCTATCCTAGATATAAAACCTTGTGTTATTGGGGCTCCTCTAACGATTGGAATTCCTCTTGGGAACTATGTTATTATTGTTGCACAACTTGGTGCTAGAATGTAGGGTTCCATTTTTGTTGATGTTGGTTACCCTTACCCTAGCTTCCCTCATGTGATTGTCTTTGGCCCTAGTATTAGATGTAAAAATGGTTCTTCTTCTATCTCAATGGGAATTTTACCCATTGTTGGTGCTATAAAGTTTATAGTTACATACACAGGTCATCGATGATCTTTTGCAAACATTTTGGGTGTTAAGGGTATTTCTCATCTTGTGAAAGTTAAATTATGTCCTCCTTAATGTACAAACTACCTAGATGGTGGTTTGTTGATAAGACATGCTTAAAATAAAGATATTTATTAGTACAAAGGTTTGGTTTGTAGATTCAATGATTTTTGGTCTTCCCTTGTGATTTACACATCTTGGATTCATGAAAGCCTCTTATTGAAGGAATGATCAAACTCTTCCCTTATACTAGGGATGTCTTCATTGCATCTTTTGAATATTTAAAATATAGGGATTTGGTTCTTTACAACAAGTTATGGATGTGGGAGTAACACTCTCTATTGGTGAAGCCTTGGATTATAGCCTTCAACCCCCTCACTAAATCTCTTAATGTTAGTCCCATCAAAATTCTATTGGTGCCTTCTTAAAGGTGGACTCTACCATCTCCTACATGGGTCACTATGCTCACATTTTAGTGGAAATTTATATATCTAAGCTACTCCATGGGGATATTCTTTTTATGGTGGGGACATTTCTTGGACTCAATTGATTGATTATGAGGGTCTCCCCTTTAGATGTAGATAATATATTACTATCGACCACCTATATTTTGATTGTCCTCTCTCTCAACGCAAGGGAATTTTGGTGCTGTGGAGAAATTATCACAAAGATCACTTGAATATTTATTCTTTCGACTATAAAGAGGATGGATTCTCTTAAGATGATGTGTCTTATCAATGTGTTGGATCTTTGTTAAAAACACCCAAAGATTGAGAGGTGGGTGAATTAGTCTTTTCAAAACATAAACCCTTCAACACACTCATACTTCTTTATTAGATCATAAACTATCAAATAAATCAGCAACAAAGAAAGATATAGCAATTTAGTTCCTTAATAAGGTCAACAACCCTTAGCAATGAAAGTGTGGCAATGGAAATTATACTCCCTTCTTGAGGATAGCACAATCCCTTGCCTAATTTGGACCTATTTTGGTACCCTTTCGTTAAATACCCTTTAATTCATCATTAATAGGCCACTAAGACCCATTATTTCGGATCTTGAAGCTTGTTTCAACTAAAAACCTGACAAAATCATCAAAAACACTTAAAATTTTAACCCACCCTGAAAATATAGGGTGGGACTCATACACCACCTTGGGAATATGAGTCCCCCTAGGTAGGACCCATACACTAGAGGTGGTGTATGAGTCCCCCTAGGTGGGATCCCTACACCAGAGGTGGCGTATGAGTCCCATTTGGGGCTTTTTTTAGGGTTTGAGCAGGAAATTCAACTTTTTAATTCAAATTTTTAGTTGATGTCAGCCTTTGATATCTGAATAATGGTAAATTATACGTAAATTCCTATATAAGAGATCTTCTAAGTCATTATTTCATCTAAGCAAGCATTTTCAAGAGCAATTTCAAGATCTAATTATTCAAGAGTCTTCAAGCATTCTTTCACAAGAGCATTCAAGTTTCAAAACAAAGTAAATTTGAAGTCTTCAAGAAAAATTAGAGTGTTTTTGTAGGTCCTCAAGCTCACTTTCATCCAAGATCTAGCATTGTCAAGGGTTGATCATGGTTGTCTATGGTGAATCATGATGGATTCTAGGTTGGGGAGATGCAACTAGCCACCAAGCCAAGCCTAATGACTTGTTTCCTAAGTGATTCCATCCTCCATTATCACTCTACATTCAACTTGAGGAAGGTACAAGCATTATTAGGGCTCATTTGGGTGATTAGAGATCTCTTACAGTGAGTCATTCATCTTCATGTTCCATTCATGCATCTCATTCTAGCACATTAGAATAGGGTTGCATTGCATTTTTTATTTCCTAATCTTAGACACACTTAAGGTGAGGGTTTATGTTCACATTTACATTCATATTTCATTGTTTCTATCAAGTTTTAACTACCAAACTAGGGGTTTGACTGAGGCAAACCCCCTATAACCAAATCAAGTATATATTCTGTTTTACAAGTCTTTTCATAGATTTAGACAAAAAAATTAAATTGGAAGGAAAGAGAAGAGATTGGAGCATAGACCTAAAATTTGAATTCCCAAAAAAGAAAAATGGGACTAATACACCAAAAATGGTGTATGAAACCACTATAGGCATTTTTGTAGATCTTTGTAGTTTCAGATACCCTTTTTCTAGAAACCAGTTCCTATACAAAAACCCTAATATGGGACTGATACACCCAAACTGTCGTATGAGTTCCAATGTGCCAAAATTTCAAGATTTTTAGCATTTCAGGCCTTCATTTAGTCTTCTTCATATTTCCAAGTGCACACATTTCTTCTTGTAGCTTTTTGTTTTGATTTACATGTATGTTTAGGTCATTTAGTGAAAGATTGCATTGCACTGGGTTTAACTATTAGGTTTTGCATTTCATTTATCTGTCCAAGCCCTAGCTTAGTGGTGAACCCCTCATTAGTTTACGATTAGACCCTATGAAAATGCTATTACAAGATCTCTTTCCCCTTTGCATACTTTAGATTGAGATCTTTAGGGTTTCCCTTCAATGAAATAAGTGTGAAGTGGGTTTGCTCTATGTCCTAAACCATACGAAAACGAATCCATTTTTTGTTGTTTCAGAAAGATACAACAATTCAACCCTTAACCAAATTATTAGCAATGAAAACTTAATAAAGGAACACACATCCACAAGATAACACCAAATTTACGTGGAAAACTCAATGAGGGAAAAACCATAATGAGAGTTAACTCACAATATATGAAGCTCACTGCTTACAAAAGTTACAACAAGGCTCACTGCCAATAAACTTGCAAAATAAGGAACACAACCTTATTGAAAGATACAAAGGACTTGCAAACTGAAGTGCACAAGTCCAAGAAAAGATACAAAGGACTTAATGATATTCACTATCTTAGAGTAGGATACATGAAGATTTAGAATTTACATGTCAACAATACACTCTATTGACTGAGGTGTTAAGGAACATCTGATCTATTTTCCACACACTTTTGCACTAACTATGTGAGATCTTCAATACATTCCACTCTCTCACACTTTGCAACTAATCTGATCTTTCATATATATGCACCACAAGATCAAAAAATATTAATTAGGTTGGCTAGGAAGAGGATAAACAATAATCTTCAACAAGTCACCACAAAAAAATAGTGTGTTCCTATCCAAGAGATAGAGAGGAACAAAATAAATCTTATTACATCTTCCAAAGTGATCCAAAACACTTCACACATTGATGCACAACAACTTAAGTTGACAACAAGGAAACATGTAGATAAAACATGTAGCACAATACTAGTCGGCCCAAAACACACTTGCAATTGAATCTTACTCAATACGGTTCTCAACAAGATGGGTTAGGACCCAAATCCATCTTAACACCACTTCATATGCTGGAAAAAATCCCTAAGCACACAACGCAAGCAAGCCAACAAGCCATGTCATCTAGATATTCACAAATTGTCTAGAAGGCCAACTCAACACAATATGTGGCACCAAAGAGATCAATTATTGGCGTGCAAACCATAGAGAGATATTCCATGAAAATCCAACGACACTTTCAAACACTTCTTTCACACAGTCATGCCACCACCAACCACTGTAGAATAAACAAAAAAAAAGTACTTCAACCCAAAAGTACAAAATGCATAATCATGAGATATAACATTAACAGAACAACTTACAGACCACTTCAACATGTCAAAACTGAACTAAGATGTTGCATAGATATTAAGAGCACATCCACCAAACCATAAGAGCAGAGACATCATTGCAAAGAAATGAGAATCATTTTCCATACCAATCCAGACAACCAACAATACTGCTAACCTTTTGTAATTAATAAAAACCTCCTCAGCAACATTGGTGACCTAAAAAATATAGGAATGCAACATCCATAGAACACAAACATTGAATCCCAAATTGCAAGACCATATCTTCAACAACAGAGGAATGCAGAGCATTCTCCCAACAATCTTAACACAACTTCCTAGAACATAAACTTTTCATCAACTTGTGGAGGCCAAAACAATATTGTAGTAACACTTACTTCCTAAATAATAATAGAAGAGATCATATAGCATATTATAGACCATCAAAAACATCTCTCCACCATCAAATTACTTATAATCCTCATCTTAATATATCATCATGATAACATAGCTGCTGATAGAAACCATACTCAATACACCTTTACTTGACATAAAACAAGGTACGACATCCAACCATGAACTTCAACAACACCACCATACATCAATGACAATAAATGTCAAATAACAACTTCACAAATATTATGCAACAAACTTACCAAGTGTTGACAACCAATGCCAACACATACCAAGTGTTGGCATCAAAGACAACTGACACACTAAGTGTTGACATTAATGACAACCATTTCCAACAATACAACCAATACAATAGTTTCACCAAGTGTTGACATCATAACAATCTCCTCAAGTGTTGACATCAATGATAACCAAAATGGAAACTAATGCCAACAATCTTATCTCCCCATTTCCCCTATTGGCTTCATGGGGATTTCTCTCATGACTAGTGTGACCTTGACAAGTCTCGCTCCTTCTACTCCATAAATTCCAATTAGTGATTCCCACCCACCTTCTATTCAAGTTTCTCAATCTACTAGTTCAACTCTGTGTCAACTTCAACCTACTCAAAGGAGGTTATTCAATGTTTAAATTCTTTATTGTTACACTTCTATAATTCTGTTGCAACCTTGTATGGTACCTCATTGGGGGAAACCCCTCCTAATTCACCTAGATTTGAGGATTTAAATGATAATATCTCTTAGACAATCGTAAAAAGGAAAATAAAGGTCTACCAAAATCTATTTCTCAATCTATACTAGAGTGAAGGGTGTGAGATTGAATAAGGTTGGGCCTACCATTGTGTTGGTTGGGTCTTTTAGTTTTGGAAACTTTCTTTTAGTCATATCTTACCCCCTTTTGGGGACCTATTAGTTTTTTCCTTGTGTTGCTCTTTTTTTCTTTGGTTGCAAGCCTACTTTGTTTTAGGGTTGAGACCCTTCTCTCCCATGTTTTCCCCATATCTCATGGTACTCGACATGTTTTTCTATGAGATATTTCATTGTACAAGGTTTTGGACCCTTTCAAAACTTGTTTTTATTAATATAAAAAGCAATTGCATAAACAAGCTTCTCCAAAATGGGGGTTTTCAAATGCATTTTTGCCAAAATTTTAAATTAAAAAAAATTAACAAATTCTTTTCAATCTAAGGGTACATAAATCATTATTTTCTAATCACATATAAATTTTGATAAAAAAAGTATAATTTCAATGTAAAATAGATTTTTCCCAAATAAGCATAATCAAGATTGTTGAATTAATTCTCCATCAATTCAACAAATACCTACAAATGAGAAAATCAATGCACCCACTCAAGGGGGCAATGGGAAACATAAATAAAAATAATCACAAGGAAGGGAGGACAAACCCCTTACCTTTCACAAAAACTACAACAAAATAGAGGAAAATTTTTCCAAAGGAGGTTCCTTCCAAACATAACAAGCAAGCAATCCCTTGCCAATCTACTCCAAAAACTGTAGGCTCCTTTTGTAACCTTTTCTGCTTGTTAATATATTTCATTCAGGTGCTTTGCACCTTTTGTCTCACAAAAAAAAGGGTTGTACTTGTAAAATCAAATTCCCAAGAGAGGATATTTTTTCATGGAGAGGAGAGAGCCAAAATAGCTCCAAATTCCCCCCTCCCCCCTACAAAAAAAAATTCCAGTGCCCAAAATGAGTTTTTTCCTTTTATATATCTCAAAAGCAAATTCCAAAAAATAGACCTTTTTCCCATTTATAAGGATACATTTATAATGGAATTCAATTTTCAATGTTTAATATAACACATGATTAAATTGATTAAATTATTCAATGTTGACACAAAAAAATACTCACTTTTATGAAATATATATATATATATATTTTTCTAAATAACATAGATTTGACAAATTTCAAGTCATAAAAAACATTGTGAAAAACATAATAATCTATCATTGAAATCTTGATCAACATACACTTCTATCCCATCAACACACCATAATTTCCAAAAAGTAATTAAATTAAATTAAGTTACAAGGTTCAAGGAATCTTTAATGAAAAATTAATTATATAACTTACCTTACTAAAATCAGGTAATTTATAAAAAAATGACCAACTAGCATAATCACAAGAACTGGGAAAACATATAGGCACAATTACAAGTCTACAAGAGACCCATGAATTTGTAATTGACGGATTTACATTCAGGCTCATAAGGCCACATAAAGCACATCTTGTGGCTCAACCTTGAGCACAATTGAATAAGCTACTCCTAGACTATTGAGGAAAACCTACTCCTACACACTCAAGGAAACCATCAGACATATCTATCCAATACTCAATAATTGAAGTATAGTACATGTATAGCCACCAATGAGAAAATACTAAAACCCACAACTAACTTAAAAATATCCAACATAAGTATGGTTCAAATATAACAATGTGTAATAGTTGATCCTACTGCCAAACTTAATGAGCATAGACAAGATCGCATTACCATAATGAAATAGGGAGGACAAGATGTAGCTAAGTCCAAGAATATATAAATCCATGACTATATGAATATCTTGCACACTCAAGCAATGTATCAAATCTGAAAATGGAAATCATAGTTGAAGAAACATAAATTGACTAAAGTATGTCTAATCTAGAAAGATACACATCCATCCTACAGTTACCCCATATCAAAGTCATATCATTAAAACCTTTATCCCAATCATAGAATGGTTAAAGACAAGGTAAGAGTTAAAAAATGTGGGTGTGAACTACATTTCTAGTACTATTTTGTCATAACATGGTAAAGGATGGGAGGGTGATGCTAGAGAAATTTGACACTTTACAAAATGTTTAAAATGTATTGAAAAAGTCAATTAGCACAAAAAAGTTAAAGTTGTGTTATGAGTCTATAGGTCTCTTGATCCCTAGAAATTAATTGATAGTGTTGGTACTTAATTTTCTTTGGAAGAGGCTTGAAAAGTGGGATAATATTAAGAAAGGTGTCTCAACCTTTCTTCTTAGGTTAAGAATACAAAAAACATCATTTTCAAGCTATAAAACATAAACACTCTATTTCTAGGCTATTGATGTTTTTTCTCTAATAAATATTATAGATTGTTTGGCATCAACTCCATAATGCCCAAGATATGGACCTCTTCAAGCACTACATTTTAAAAAAAATAGACCCAATTGACCTCTCAAATTGAAAGCTATGGCCTCTAAAATTTGGACCACACATATTGGAATGTAAGAACACCTATGATTTGTAAGAGGGAGTTACACTTGTTGACCAACTTATGATGTGTGTTATGAAACATCATAAGGCATCTATGAATGGATATAATAGATCCAAAAGATTTTCCAAGTTTGTGAGTGGATTACAATGAGTTTATGATAGGTGGATGGAATATATTATTTTTAGTTTATGGACTCATTTAGGGTTCAAGTGTCAAACTTAGGTGCCACATTTTGTAGTAGTTTTAGCTCATGGTTTCATGTATTGTGTCTCCTATTTATTGTGTGCTTGAGATTGAGGTTTTGATTGTGGGTTTTGAAGGCACTATTATGCTATCAAAATCTCCAAATTTATGCTTGGTGATACTCTAGTAAGAGCTTCTTAAACTTTGCAAGTGTCTTGTAACCTTGATAATTAAATAATATATTGATTTGCTTTAAAATGTGAGTTTTTCTTTGAAATGGGTTTTCCCCACAAATTATTTTGTTATGGTTTATTAATTTTGTGTTGATTTCCTTGTAATTGTATGATTACTTTAATGTTTACACATACCTCCTCTCATAGATTAGAGTAAAAAGTATATTATGCACCTTTTCTTCCTTTCAAACCATCAATAGTAGTTCTTTCAACATGTATATGATTCATGGCAATAAAATTATGTTCATGAAATGCATTGATGTTATTAAAATGATTAGAAAATGGAATAAAATAAATCTTCAAATTTTGATTAGAGGGAGCAGCCAAATGCTTCTCCCCATTATTAACACCTTCAATATAAATCATATTATCCTTAATAAAATATTTTAATGCTATTCAACATGATTTCCACTAACTTTGTGGAAGATGCAAAATACACTCATTGTAATTGTTGGTTATCCCTCTAGTTGGATCTAATGGAAAATGTTACCTGATTTTTAGCTTTCAACTGAAATCAGGTAACTTAGTGTTTGTTCTTTTCAGGTTGTTTAAACATTTAAAAGACAAACCATTAAACTGCTAGTTTCAATATGCATGAAGGAGTGATTTTGAAATGAAGTAGATTACATTTTGTCATTTCAATGTTGTATTACAAAAAATGAGAAAGAAAACTATAGATATACAAATGTAGTCTTTTATTGATAATCTTGAAATGTACATGTCCCTCACAATCCAAGGGACTAACTCTTTTATTCAATGAACAAATGAAGTAATTCATACATGAATAAGTAGAAGAAATAAAGAAAAATGTGCATATAAGAATGGAACCAGTCATTGCCTGAGAATGACTAGTTTTAGGTTGTCGGACTGCTTTGCTGCTGCCCCGAGCCACTTGTATCCCTCTCAGCTCTATAGTGCTCCTCACCCTGCATATGAAAAAATCATGATGTTAGAGTGAATCTCCAAGCAATGAATGATTTAATCCTTACATACACACCTACCTATGCATGTATAAACTGGTCCATAAGTGCATTAAATAGAAACATCGAACATATGCATTTATTTTCTAACTGTTTGCTTCATGTGCAGATTTAGGACAAGTCTGATTATTGTTTCATTATCAGATCAAATACAACATGTGGGGTAAATGTGGCTCCCACAAGGGTAGAGCTCAACATGCTTTGAAAGAAAAGGAAATTGAGCAACTTGATCAAAGATGTATCTCTTATCAATGCATTAAATTAATATGGAATCACACCAGTTGATCAAATTTCATTATCAAATTCAAAAGATGCAACATGTTGTGTTGATATGTCTTTCAATCTTCTTAAGTGGACCCTTGATCCATTCTATAAAAGGAAGTGATTTTGGAGATGCATCAAGTTCAATTCTGCATCTTTTAAACAATGAGGAAGAATTTTAGGTTGTTGTCAAGACCCTCTCACCACAACCCTATTGGGAAGTCACACATCACATAGGAAAGTGAGTTTTTAGGTCACCCACATATGTGATAGGTGGTTTTCCAATAAAGTTACAATGAGGAAACTATGTGTATTTATTACACATGACAGAAGCAAGAGCAATGGTTGAATCAAGGTCATGATACAAGTATAAGGACAACACCTTTGTAGGATCTTACAAGGCAACAATCAATGGGAAATAACAATATTGTGTGCCAATAACAAAGTAAATTAAAAGAATCATGGAGAAGCCATTGGTGTATTATGTGTTTGTTTTGTTGTTAGTATCAACTTGCCATGTCCAAGCTTATAGGCCTCTTCTAAGAGTTTCAAGTTCAAAAGTTGATTCATATGAGAACTTGTTATTAGGTCGGTGCATTGCTTTTGTAGTAATGGTGGTGGCTAGAGTAGTGTTTGAGATTGTACTGTAGGTTTTAGCACTTGCAAAAGCTCCAAGAGTAGAGGAAAAATTGAAACAACCATTAAAGTTGAAGTTTGTGGATATAGAGATGGGTGTAGAACCACAGGTTGTGGATAGTCATAAATTGTTGTCTTGAAGACACAGTCCAATGAACTGCAAAGGACAGTGTATGAAGATAGTTTTGAAGGTTCATGGAACTGTCCATGGAGACAAGAATAATGTTTATCATCCCACACAGTGAATGGGGTAGAGTTATATGAGCATGATCAAGTGTTTGATCATAGTGAATGTAGAGTTGTTAGGAATGATTCAAGTTCATCAATAATTTTGAGAGGAATTTATGACTATAAAGTGACCTTCTCTACAGTGAAACAAAGACAATATCTCTAGAAGGTTTCAATGACTCATAGAGGGGCATTCTACAAGAGAGTGGCAGTCCTAGGGCAAGGGAATACATCTATTTCAAGTTACAATGTAAATAGTAGTGCCCTCGTCTAATAATCAACAGACACTACATGCTGCTCCAGATCAACAAAAAGTTGTATGCCAATTATCAAGAAAAATATTCAAAAGGAAACTATTTTACATGGCCATTTTATTCATCAATGATTAGTAAAGAAAAAATTCACTTGAGCATTAGATGCGTGGTAGCATAAAATATGACAATAAACAAGGATCTGCTTAGGAATTCTTGCTTTGTAAAGCTGAAACAAGTATGAAATGGAATATCTTAAGAGACCAATGAGAAAGAAATGGTGGGTATAACTCTTATGGCTATGGGAAATGATAGGAAAAAACCTACAAATTATGAAGATGAGAATAAAGTAAATGTTGGACATTGCATCATCACAACTTCTAGTAACTTCTAGTAATGAATTTAAGGATTCAGAGTTCATAAAACAATTAAGTGAAATTGAAGGTCCTTTGTTGAGAGCTATGTATGGTTCCAATTTACAATGAAAATGATGTAGTTATCACAATAACAACACCATACAAGGATGCTACTAGTTTTTTAGGATAATGATAGCCTCACTGCTTTCTTGGCTCTTGAGTTGAGGGTTGATCTTCTAATTCTTCTGAGTGATGTTGAAGGGCCTTGTTGTGGCCCCACCAACTGATCCTCACTCAAAAATAATACATACATACCTAAAGGAGAAGCACAATGAAGCAATTACATTTGGAGATAAGTCTAGGGTTGGGAGAGGAGGCATGATAGCTAAAGTTAGGGCTACTTGTCATACTATAGAAGTTGGTATTCATGTTGTTATTACTAGTAGATTTAGCTGTAGATGGAATTTTGAAAGTACTGGAAGGCCAACGTGTAGGAATTCTCTTCCATAGGGATGTGCATTCATGGAATTCAGTCAAGTCAAGAGCATAATTCATGCAAGATGGTAGTTTCTGCTAGAGATGCTAGTCATGTTCTATAGGGTCTATCTTCTATCGATAGAAGGAAGATTCTTCCAGAAGTATCAGATGATCACAACCAAGTAAGAGTGTGTGGGATAGATAACAATGTAGGTCTGAATATTTACAACAATACACTAATGATAAAGTTATTACAATAACAACAACAAGAATAGCTACAACAATTGAACATGAGTCAGCAATTGTGGCAGTGAGTGTAAGGAAAAATGGTGGTGTTGGATCTAGTGTAACAAGAAGCATAAACATCATGCTTTTTGATAAAGAAGCTTAGGGTAGGGGAACAGGTCTCAGTATCTCCAAGGTTTTGAGAGAAATGATAAAAATGATAGAATTTTAGAGTTCGCAAGAATGATACTTATAGCAACCTCAATAGATTTTGAAGAATGCTAAGATAGCAGAATACAAGAAACCCAAATGCATTGTTCAGTTGTGGCCTATGAACTAGTTCTCTTTACACAATAAGGAAACCCACTTGGGTTTTTGGAAAAAATTCAAATACATAAGTGTTTTAGATGCTATTTTGAGGTTTTGAAACAAAAAAAAGACATATAAAACCTCAACTATCTCATCGTAGCTAGGGCTAGGGATTTGTTTTTTCCTTCATAAACAGCAAACCACTTGGGGCTTTCTTCATTTAAAACTTCTAACATGGAGAAAAAGCTTATTTTTGTTTCATTTTGACAATGATGAGCTAAAATTCAAGATTTTATTCAATATGATAAAGGAGAAAGTTGAGGTATGTGTCCACATGGAGCTTACCTATAATCGGCTTGATTGTTTCTCATAAAATATTCAAACTTTTTCACTAGATAGCCTCCATTTGAGCTTCAGGAAGTCCCAATCATGGTGACTGAAGGAAAAGAGTAACCACAGAAGAAGTGAACCAACAAAATTATTAGAAAAGAACAAGGAGGCCCCGACATTCAAAGCTGAAATATCTTCCAAATGGTGTGAAAAGGAAAAATTTCTGTTCAAAAGGAGCTTTTACCTCATTCTTTCAACATTTTGTGCAGGAAATCCCATAGGATCTGCCACAATCACCATGTAAATGCCACCCCTGAAACCCTATGGTGGCTACAACAACCTCCAAAAATATTGATAGAAAGAATGAACATTTTTCCTTCACCTTGCTTTGTGGTGTTTAGGGTTTGTTACCCTAATTTTTTAGTTGATGGGAAACTTTGGTTTATTTTTCCTTCTTTTTTAAAAATCTACATAACTAATGAGGGTCATGGGCTAAGACTTTAGGTCTTATGCCTTATGTCTTTTTTTCTAAAATTATATGTGCCTTTCCTTTTTTTACTTTTGCATTAAATTGCAATGTGAAACATTTTTATAATTAAGTGAAAATTTGCAATCACTTAATTATAAATGTTTTATTGAAATGCAAAGGAGGGTGTGACATGTAATTAAATATGTTTTGAAAGGTATGAGTCAAATCACCATGTAAATGTCTTTATGTTTGCATCAATTCTAAAATGTGAAGCATTTGAGTTAATGATGTCATTATAAATCATTTAATTGAATATGCTATTCTGTAAATGCAAATGAAGAGGCATGTGCTTTAAGGGTTAAGTAAAAGGAAATAGGTTGAAAACATGTGTGGGAAAAGGTGATGACTTTTCAAACATGCAAAGAGTGTGGAAGGCTTGTTTTGACTATTTTGGAGAGACATGTGCCATTTTGGGGCTTGTTTTATCACACCTTCAGTGTGATCTTGGATTGGGCTTGACTTTGATCCATTTGGAGGACCTTTTGAGTGTTTTTGGAAGCTTCTATTTTGGCTGGTGTGTTTCATCCGAATTAGGGTTTCTAGAAGGACTTGTGTGGGATTTTGGTTTCTTTTTTGGCTTAAGTATCTTCATACTTGAGTTTTGGAGGAGTTCTTTCTTTTTTAGCAGGAGGATAGCTACTCTCTTGGAGTTATTTTTCATGAAGTTTCATTGTAACTCAGACAGACCTAATATATAGTAAGCACTTTGATTTAATAGATTGGAGCTTTGTTACCTTTTCTCTTCATGTTTTGTGGTGTGTTATTAATGGTTGATTAGTATGTTTTTGTGAAAAGTCATTTTCCTTACAACTTGTCCCATGTTTCATGCATCCATTTGACATAAAATCTATGTTTACAGGTTATAAACTGTGTTGTTTAGTAGTGTTATTGATTGTGAAATCTATCTTTTTCTTTTAAGAATATTGTTACAAACCTCTTTATAAATTATTGATGTGAATTGCATTGGATAGGTATTTGTGTGAGTTAGCTTTGAAATATTAATTTGAGTGTGCAAGGCTATTATCATGTCTAAATTGTTTGGTGTATCACTTTAGTTTTTTCCTAGCATTAGGTTTATTTTATGCAACTCTTACCCTTATCTCAAAAATTCAATAGTTAGGTGATATCAAGTGGGGAAGCTGGCCCACAATCTAGAGGTCTACTTTCAAGCAGGTTACCCACAACCTGAAAGTAGTCCAATATTATCCAAATCTGCTAAGTGCAATTGGAAAAGCTTAGCAAACAGGGTGCATATTTGGTGTCCTAACAGAAATATAGATGGAAGAGTAATCTAATTAGAGTTCAATAAAATTTGAAGCATAATGTATGTGGGCCTTTATAACTTTGGAACATACCTAAAAGTATGAAGCCAAAAAGAAGGCATGTTGGAAGTATTGGCCACTTGATATACATTTTCCTTTTCTTACTTGGAATTGTTACCTTTGAAAAAGTATTGGACTTTTGGTAATTTTAAGGGTAAGACGATATGGAAAAATGATCCATACTTAAGGTTATTTGATGAAAAAAATATGATCTCAAATATTATTTACATGATTGCACATGTCCATAAAAGAAGATAAACTACTTATTTAAGCACATTGTTCTTAATAGTAGGAAGAAGTCCCTCAAGGAAGATAATTTGTAGCTAACCAACCTCAAATTGATGCTTTATTTTACCACAATGATTGAAAGAAAATAACACATCATTGATAGGGTCATAACTCTTTTGGGCACAATTAAGTCAAACCATTCACCATTATTTTCAAGACCATATTAATTCAAAAATGTTTCAAGAAGGAAATAACTAGATCATCAAAAAAATGTATTGTAGTGTCATAAAATTGCACCCTGTGGAAATTTCACACTTATGCATTTAGGTTTTCCTCCTTTATGTAAAAAACCTATAAGTCAAAATTTCATGATTTTGACTTCCTATGCAACAACAATGAAGCACTAGTACCCTAAATGCCTAACTTGTGTAAGGTTTGGTAGGACACTTGTGTGACACACTAGCATCCCTAATCTTTTTCAGATTCAAATGTGAATATTTTGCATTCCTTGCCTATGGAATGCATTGTAGTAGGAAGGATGAATGTGTAATTGCTATTCCATCCATGCAGACTCACAAATCTCTATTTTCACTCTCATTATGACAACTTCTTGATCTCTCTCTTTCTCTTTTTTCTCTCTCACTCTCATAGCGAAGCTCTGCTAAAATACTCTCTCAAACAATAGTCAAGGCTTCTCTTGCATGTGAAATCCATCACTTCTATCAATTTAAGAGTGGAGCCATAGGTTGTTGGTAATGCTCTCTTGTTATCTTATCTTGTCTATTTGATCTCGTCTATTATATTCATGATAGGGGTTATCCTCATTGCGGGATTTGTTTCTATCACACATCTTTTATATTTGTGATAGGGCTTCTCCTCCTTTGTGGGGATTGCTTATATTATATGTATTTTGATTTATTCATTTTTATCTATCTCAATCCTATTTAGCTATCCATGGAGGTGGAAACACCAAAACATGGGTTTGACTGAGGCAAGCCCTGAAATAGCCCCCAACATTTTCATGTTTTATTTGTGTGTAGATGAATAGGTGTAGTAAGTTGGATATCTTGGATTTTGGGTTCTTACTTTTTGTTTCATTAGAGATGAAAGTGTGGGGCATAGACATCCTTGCAGTGCGCTATTATCCATAGTCGAGAGCTATTCCTCTTAAGGGTATAATTTGTATTTTATGTACTTTTTGTTTGTGTAAAAATTAGAGATTTTAATTTTGTCATTTTTTCTTGTAATTAATTAATTTTAGCATCCTTCCTTATTTAAACATTAGTGTGAACTTGGTTAAATTGTGCAAGAACTCTTTTATTATTTATCTCATCACCTGAGCTTTGATCTTTGAGTTAATTGAGTGTTATTTGCTTCTTAAGACCCTGTCATATTGAGGGTAGTGAATCCTCTCCTTTACATTTTGGTGAACCTAATGTAAAGGAAATCATGCCAAATCTTTTTCTTCAAAATTTTAATGCTTTTGATAATGCCTTTTCAAAATAGGATTTTGATATGTTGGATGATGCCCTAGATGATTTTTTAGAGACATCTCCTTCTACTCAAAACTTGGTTAAAAAAAATTCTCCATTGAAATCTCCATCGCAATTCAAAGAGTCTAAAAATATAGTCATTGTCTCTACTGCCCCTCAAAGGCCTAAGAGATTGATCATTTATGTGACTCTGACCAACCCATCTCCTAAATAATTCATTCTATTCATGGGGGTTCTTGTTGAAAGTGACACGCCAAACCTTTACATGAGCTTCATTAAATCTAAGGCTCCCTCTTATAGAGTGGTATCACATACCTATAACACTAGAAGGAATCAACAAAATGTTAATAAATCTACTTCTTTACCACCTTCTCAACCAAGTCTTCCTCAAGCACCTAGACCTGCAACCAAGCCACTGAGGGAGTATGATCTTGTTGAGAAACTTTGTGATACTCCCACTAAGATCTCACTTCTATATTTTCTTCAAATTGCTTTGATTTATCAAGGTATGCTTTAGGAAGCCATGTAAAAGATCATTTTTCCTTCTTTCGCTAGTCCAATGGATTTTAATGCATTGATATATCATATTCATGTGGATTCGCCAAATATTACATTCCATTAGTGTGAGATCTCACCTCCAAAAGTAAATAAGCAAGCAAATACTTTAATGATAATAGTCTATATTAATAATATTGGTATTAGACATGCTCTTGTTGATACCGGTTCGATAGTCAATGTATGTAGCATTGATTTATTGCCTAAATTAAAAGTTGATTCAACTTCCCTTGTTGCTTCTTCCATGTACATTCATGGGTTTGATAATGTCAATCGACAAGCCTTAGGCATGATAATATCACCTTAAAGGTTGGGACCCGTTACTATACCCACCCTGGTATATGTTATTCCAGGACTATTACCATATAATATTCTCTTGGGAAGACCATGGATTCATGATTTGGGAGAAATTACTTCTACCTTGCATCATTTCATTAAGTTTGTGGCTAGTAATGAGGTGATCACAATCAAGGTTGACCATGATGTTGTACACTTACGTGAGGTGGAAATTCTTAGTCAAACTTTAGTTGTACCTACTCTTAAAAATATTATCCCTTCATTATCTTCCAATTTATTGGCATCTACTCAAGTAGTACCTATCACTAAGGATACTCTTGAAATAGATGACCCTAAAAAAGATCCTCCCAAAGTAGAAAGTCTTGAATCCATTCCTTCCACTTCTCCTGAACTAATACATGTCTTGGTGATGATTAGGGATCCTTGAACTTTACTGAATCCTATGTCGGGTAGTACAAAGTGGATCTAATCCACCTAGATATCTCGAATATCTCATTATCTCTTGCTAAGAAGAATGATTATACTTCTATAAAGAAGGGTGACACTTGTAGTATGGATTACACTCAGTACACTAATCCCCCTTCTTTACAAAAATTATAATCACTTTATGGACCAAGGTTCAATATCTTTTCTAAATTTGGTTAGAGAGGTAAAGGTTGTGGATGTAATGAACAAGGTATTAAAGTCCCCTTAAAGGCTGATCCACATGACTTTAAGATCAGACTTGGATACTGCCCCATGAAGTCTAAGGTAAAATCGTGTCTAAATTTTAATATGGTTTCCACCAAATCTCATCCTGTTAAATTAGTTCATCTTGAAAACATTGAGAGAAAGGTAGACTCTAAAGAAGTCCCTCTAGATATTTTATCTTAGGATGAATCTTTAGAAGACTCCTTAGGTTTCTACTCTAACCTACCTTCCTATCATGATAAATGATGATTCCCATATTTCTTGAATAGGCATGCATATTTTGGGGAGTTTGTTACAAGTTTTGATGAGAAGGATACTCTATCTAATGTGGATGATAGTGTTTTTATGCCTCATCCTAAAGATTGTGGTACTCTCCTTAAGGGGGGTACTTTTGATGTCTTTATGGACCCTAAATCATTTGAAAAAGTAATTAAGATTGTAAAATGTCTCTTTGGAAGAATATAAACAACACACTGATTTACTGCATTCTCATCTTGATATCTTTTCTTGGTCATATGAGGACATGCCCGATATTGATGAATTTGTGGGAGTTCATAATATCATTCTATGTCCTGATACCAATCCCATTAAATAGAAGACCCACAAAATTAATCTCAAGGTTTCTTTATTAGTCAAGACAAAGATATAAAAGCTCTTAAAAGTTGGTTTTATTCATCATATTCACTATTCACCTTGGATATCAAATATCATCATCATTAGAAAACCTTACGGTCGTATTCGTATTTGTATTGAATTTTGTGATATTAATAAGGCTTCTCTTAAAGATATTTTTTTGTTGCCCAATATTGATATTAGTGTGGACTCAAATGCAGGCCATTCCTTGTTATCCTTCATGGATGAACTTGAGCAATAATCAGATCTGTATTAACCTGGAAGATCAGTATAAGACATCCAAGTCACTACCCCTTGGTGTACCTTCTGCTATGTAGTCATGTCATTTGGATTAAATAATGTTGGACTCTTATCTTTCACAATTTCATTCATAAAATCTTATAAGATTATGTTGATGACATCTTGGTTAAGTCTAAAACTTGCCAAGATCACATTGTGAATCTTTGTCTTATCTTTGAAAGGCTTCAACTATATAAATGAGACTAAATACACTTAAGTGTTTCTTTGTTGTGGATACCGGGAAACTTTTAGGACTTATTGTATCACATTGTGGGATCAAATTCAATATGAATAATATTGATGCAATTGTTAACATACCTCCACCTAAGAACATCTCTCAGTTGCACAACTTGCAAGGGAAGATTCAAGAAATTCACAGTTCATATCTAAATTGGTTGATTGTGCTCTTCAATTCACACACTTGTTGAAGAAATATTTCCATTTTCAATGGGATGATGAATGTCACAAGGCTTTTGAATCTATCAAGAGTTATTTGGCTAATCCTCCCATCTTTATGTCAACTATGCAGGATAGACCCTTGTTTATATATATTTCTGCATCACCTCATGCTTTAGTAGCTTTGTTAGCTCAACATGATGATGATGGTAAAGAAAGATCATTCTACTACATTATTCATATTCTAGTTGATTCTAAAAATCGGTACTCTATTATGGAAAACCAATGTCTCACTCTTGTTTTCACAATGCAGATGTTACGAAATTATCTACTCCACACAGAGACTCGTGTGATTGTAAAATGTGCTCTTAAAAAATTATTTACTAGAGTTGATCTCTATGGGAGGTTAGAGAAATGGGCGATTTTTCTCTTTGAGTTCGATATCAAGTTCATGACTTAGAAGGTGATTAGAGGAAAAGTTGTAGATCAATTAGCAGAGGCTCCCTCACCTCGTTTCTTTCCTAACTTGGACCTATTTATGGATGAAAATTTGTTTTTGTTAGACCATGAACCTATGTGGGAAATGTATTTTGATGGATCAAGATGTCAAATTAGCTTTAGAGCAAGCATAGTTTTAATCTCACCCAAGCAAAAGTTAGTTCCTCTATCTTTTCAGTTAGAATTTCATTGCACTAATAATATTGTTGAGTACAAATCCCTTATCGTCGGGTTACATGTTGTGATAGAATTAAATATCAAACATATCCGCATTCATGGTGATTTTGAGCTTATTGTAAATCAAATCACAAGAGCTTACCAAGCTAAGCAAAGCAAGCAATCTTAGTATTGATATTTGGTTATATCCTTTCTTGATCGATTATCTTCTTTTACCATAGACAATGTTCCCAGGAGAGAGAATCCTCATGCAGATGCAATAGTAAGCGCAACTTCCCTTGTACCCTTGGACGATGATGTAGATGACTACCACTTTGTGGTTCAAATTATTCACTCTCCCACTACCTTGAATCAACCTAAACCTCGTAGTCTCATGTGTTCTCACACTATAATTATCTAAAAAATAGAAACTTTCCCAATGATGCAACTAAAAATATTTGTGTGTGAATATGAAAGCTTTCACCTCAATACATTGTTTTGTCTAATGTTCTTTTTAAGAAATCTTACAATGGTATTCTTCTTCAATGTCTCACTAATGTTGAAACACCCCTTGCCCTTCAAGAAGCTCATTTGAGCTCTATGGGTGGAATTTTTGATGGTGAATCCTTAGTACATAAATTGATTCATATGAGATATTATTGGTAAACAATGCACCATGACTCCTTTTCCTTTGTCAATAAATTTCCTCAGTGCTAGCAACACAATAATCCTATTTGAGACCCTGCATAAGAGCTTCACAATAAAACCTCTCCTTGGCCATTTACAAAATGGGGATTGGATATATTGATAAAATATCACCTCCTTCTAAGGGGCGTACCTTCATCATCACAGTTACCAACTACTTTATGAATGGGTTGAAGCTATTCCACTTCGATCGACTAACACTAAAGCAATATGTATATTTCTTCTGAATAATATTATTGCTAACTTTGGATTGCCTTCTACCCTTGTTTTTGACAATGGAGTAAAAGTACAAAGTTGTGTCACACTTTTTAAAGGAAGCGACCAACACTAATCAAACTTTTAAACTTGAATCAATAAAAAGTGACATATGTTTTGAGTTTTGAAATGATGTAAACTAATAAAATATTTAGTATATTTTATGGTTGTATTTTTAGAAAAATTAAAAAAATATTTTAATATAGTTTTTTATAAATTGACACTATAATTTAGTTGCCAAAAAAATGTTGGAAAATGAAGTTACATGAGACGTCAATCTTTATATAGTATTTTTTTCCTTCAATTTTTGTGTGTGTATTTATAACTTGAATCTTCAATGCATGCATATATTTTTCCAATTTTGATAAATATATATTTTTTGAATAAATATTAAAATGTGTGAGTATTAAAACATAATAGTTTCCATTCAATATCAACTTTCATATTATCTATTTATCTAAAATGGAAAAAAAAATTATACCATCTTGATATAGATTCTTTTATCTAGTGCATCATATCTTTTTCAATTTTTTAATAATTTTTACTATTTTTCCTTGACATGGTGATCAACCTAATATTTTGTGTTGAAAACATAATTTTAGTAAAAATATAAAAGAAAATATAAATATTAATTTAATTATTGAAATATATATATATATATATTTGAAAACTACACTTATGGATCTACAAAAGGGTATTTTTTATATTTTAAAAAAATTATTATTTACATGAGTAGAAGTTGTAGAAACGTTGATCTTTTCAAATTAATCTATTTTTTGGGTAAATTGATCTCAAAGTGGTGTTACATATGCATTTAGCCAACAATTTTAGTTGGAAAAGTTGTGGACATATCTATCTTATCTAGAATAAATCTAACAACATCATATGTTTGACCAAAATTAATTTTTAGTTAGAAATACTTAAATTCACTTGTGCTAATAGGTTAGCTAAAAGTGTGACACAACTTTGTACTTTTACCCAATGGTATTTCATTTAAGAACAAAGAGGTAAAGCAATTCTTAGAGAAATTTCACATTCAACATCAATTTTCTAAACCTTAATATCTTCAATCCAATGGCCAAGCAAAAGCATCTAATAATACTCTTAAATTGATTCTTTGAAAAATAATGAATAAACACGATAAGCACTAGCATACTCAATTGACTTATGCCTTATGGGCCTATCGTACGAGTGTTTATATGACTACTGGAATGACCTTGTATAACCTTGTGTATGGAATTGAGGCTATTATGCCTTTGAAGTTGGAATTTTCACCTTTGTGAGTTTCCCTTAAAGGGTTAATTGATGATGACACTTACCGTGTACTTGAACATCTAAATCAACTTGATTTTATCGATGAGCACCGATTACAGGCCCTCGGTCATCTTCAGTCTTTCCAAAAGTCTATCTCTAAACATTATAATCAAAGTGTTCTTTCTCATGCCTTTAAGGTTGGTGATCTCATTCTCTATAAGAATCAAAGAAATTTAAATGTGACACCTAATCAAAAGGAGAAATTTAGCCCTAATTGGTTGGATCCTAACATAATCACCTTTGTATATGATTTTGGTGCATATGGATTATCGTCTATGGATGGTACTCTAAAATAATTAGTCAACATAATGCATCTTCCCAAATATTATGCATAAGGTCTATGTGGCATGTGCACGATGCTTGTCCCCTTTTAGGGTTGTAGTCTGTTATGCTATGACATTCCTTCATTAACACATTATCTTTTTAATTTTTGTTATGATGTAAAGATGTTTATGTAGTTAATTTCTTTAATTGGTAATTATATATACATGTGTTTTATTTGTATGCTATGTACAAGTGCATTTTGTTTGATTAATTCTTTTATCCATACATTTTATATCATATGTTCTATCTATATCATTAAACATCAATTAGAGCATCATTGTATTTAATTAAGCATACATCCAATGTGTGTTTAAGTAGATCATGATAGAATCTAATATAAACATACATCCATAGCATAACCATACATGAAAAGATAGAATACACAAAAGAACACACGATGTTGATCCAAAAGCACACACACACACACACATATATCTGTATCCAAATAATGTCATGTACATGTATCACACCACTATAAAAAATGTGGTGTATGTATATATGTATAAATTTGTAAATAAAAAATATTATACAATGATAATATGATACAAATAGCCCTAGGGGTGTGGCTCCCAGATCCCTCTATTGCTAGTGGTGGAGGAGGCTGTTAAAAAGAGGTGTGTGAGTGAGATTAGTGTGATCATGACATGGACATGCTCCACAACTGAAATCCCTACAACTCTCCACGTAGCTCTCCTACTTACTCCCTCAAGGTCATGGAATGCTTTGTTAGTGTGGCCTCTCATTTTTGCATCACTACCAACTCATCCCTTAGTTGTTGAGCCTAGAGATGTTGGAGATTAGTGGTTGTTGTTCTCACAACCGCTACCTGTCTCATGATTTCATCAACTTGGCTTTGCAGAGCGTCACGTTCCTACTTGACACTCTGAACTCGCATCATGGCTTGGTCTATCTCAACAAGAATAGTACAAATCTCTACACCCCTTTGATCTCATTGCTCGATCATCGCTAATAGCTATTCAAAATGCTAGACCAGCTCCACCTATCTCTCCTCGTAGGTCATCCTTAGTCACACTATAGGCCAAAATAATTGGGCATGGAACCCTGTTGTGGGTGGCCTATAGGCATCAAGGAATTGCCCCCAGATCTAGATGACTAGGATCACCTCTAGAATGCATCCACCAAAGAATTTGAGCGAATCTTGTGTGAACCCTACAACCATAGATAAAGTGGATGTTATCAAGTATTGCATCATCAAAACATATATATGTAAGCATATAATGAAATAACTAAAAAGAAATAACATATATCAAATAAAACTCGTACTTAGGTCCCTAGCCTACCAATGTGGATTCAAGGGTGGAGCACCACTAGGGGAGGAAATGCTCGGCCCTATGGTAGCCGTGTAAGGTGGTATGACTGATCAAAAACCTAGTGGTGTGATCGAGTCCATGGGTGTGCGTACCAGTGATGCTACTCATTGTCACTACCTCAACCTCTCCTTCACTCAAGCCACTACCTCACCCTCCTCTTCAATGCTCCCTACCACCTCACCCTCGGACCCTTGAGTACCAACATATCCCATGGGGACATTTATTGGGAAAATTGGGGTAGGACCTACTAGTAGCCACCAATTGGCAAAGCCAACTAATATATTGTCATCATCAGTTGTTAGGGCCTTCAAGAGATTATCGTCCTTGCCATCATCATCACTGAGTGTGACATCAACAATAGTGGGACAAGGATGGTCCCCTACTTTGGGCGTGCTACAATGTGATTGTATGCATATGGGTGCAGTTGGAGGTATGGCCTACACCTAGTTGAACTATCACATGAATTGGTACTAGTAATATGGTACAATAATGTAATCTGACTATCTGACTAGGATTTTGTCTTATTGTATCCTTTGTAGTTTCCTCTTGTCCGATGGCCAAGTCCCAATACACCTATATGATTGCCAATGAATGTTGTCATTCCTCAATCTATCAAAAGTATATCACCAAAAAGTAGGTCTCCAAAATGTCATTCATGCACCAATTGGTATGTGTGTGCATGAGGTTCAACCTTTCCTACGCCCTGGGGATACTCGGTTGGTCTCATATAAGTAATACACTCAAATGCCCACACCTATAGGAGTGTGTAGGTAATGATGCTTTGATACTCATAATGTACATAATGCTTGAGGTCATGGTAAAGATGTGCTAGCATACTCTGATCCCAGGCATAGACTATCCTCTTCTCCTCCATCGATCTAATACAATGGATGAGGCACCTATGAAGGTGAGAGCCTCGCCCATCAATAGTGACATGTAGTTTCACTATCACAATTATAATAGAACATACTAGCAACACTGTGACACGACCTTTGTTACATCCCTTTTTATCTTGAACAAGATTATGGCAATGAAATTATAATCATTATAATAGTTGTGATTAACTACCTTTCATGAGAATGTGAAATTAGGAAAAGAATTTTAATTTCTAAGTTGTAACTACCAATATGAATTATTTTCTTATATATGCATAAATGAATGTGTTCATGATTTTATATTTAAAATATATATATAAGTCAAGAACGATCTAACCCTATTTTTTTGTCAAGTTGTTGTAGGATAGCCAACACCTCGATGGAAATGGAAATATCATCAAGGAGAGGTCATAGTTAATAAAGGATCAAAATTATCATCAAGCCATGAGTGGGTGTAAGAAAGCTATATTGAAGTCATAACCTTGGTTGAATATCATTTAAGTAAATAATTATAAGAAAAAAAATTCAACTTAATTAGTGTATTGTCATTCCCCTCTTGAAGTTGAATTAATCTAACTCTTCAATGCCTTTTGATGTGTAAAAAAAATTAAATAAATATTCAACATTTGAATATCCTTTGGAATCATGAGTTGGAATGAGGCTAGACTCGTTTGGTTTCTAGGCGGTAACCTCCACTGCCCTAGCCTCCCTTCTTGAATGAAATGTTCAAGAAGAAGAAGTCATGCAAACCTTTATGGGGAAGAGTCTTGATTGGTATGGCTTTTCTTTATCGGACTATCATCTTTTTGGGAGTTCACTCTTTTCCTCATCTTTTCTTCATCAACGTTCTTTTGGTTTTGGGAACCCTCATTCTGTTTGCTGCAATTAACTCATCATAATTTCTCATTTATAATTCTCTTAATCTCCTCACTATTAGTCGACTACATATTTTTTTGGCATTCATGGTTTAAATTCCTCTGTCGAGCAATATGTGGAAGCATTTTCATAGCATCTTAGTTCTAGTTTCTGTGTAATTGATTTGATCTTTGAGTAGCCATCTCTAAATCTTTCTCTGGCCAGTAAGGACTTTAGTTGCATTGTCGCTTCTATTTAGTTCCTTAGGGAGAGATCAGGCTTCTTCTATGAGCTTCAAACTTACATTAATCAGGCTCGTAATGAGAATCATAAATTTGATAAAACTTATCATCGAAAGATCTATGTTTCTTTTCTAAAAATCATCATGTTGGAAAGTAAAATTCATTGTATTCCTTAGTCTTGATGAAATCATAATGTAATCGGTTCTTGTTATTTTTTGGAACATGTCGATGGAAGACACTTTCTTTTATGAGGTTGTATAGTTTAATGCTCTTGCATTTGAATTACCTTTCCTTGATCAATTTTGAACTTGAATGTTAGTTCGAGTTTTTCATTATAATGCTTGGTTGTCTAATTCGCCTTTGTCTCAGCTGAAGTCTTCTTTGTTCTCTGTTCTTAAAATTTCTGAATTGGAATTGTGGCCATTTCACCCTCCAATCCAAGTCCATTTATTTTGTAGAGACTATCAAGGGTGACAATTATCTTTCTATCTCTCTATATATGTTTAGAATAAGAAGATTATTCTTAAGAAGTGAAAAGATAATGAACTTGTAGACACCTAAAAATGACTTAGGCCTGCAAGCTTCATTTTTACCACTTTCGTCCTAGCATAATTATGACATTTAATTATGTCCTCAGTCCACATTTGACTATTAATTAAATAATTTATAATTATTTAATTAATTCATGTTCTTTATTCTTCATGATTATTAAATAAATAAATTTTATTTATTTATTAAATACGTCATTAATTGTCTAAGTCTTCCTTTAATTAAATAAATTTCTTAATTTATTTAATTTCCCTTCGTCATATATTTCTTCCTGATTATTAAATAAATAAGTTTCATTTATTTATTTAATATGTCACTATCTTAATTAAATAAATTGATTAATTTATTTAATTAATTAATCTTATCTTCTAAATTAAATAATTAAATTTAATTATTTAATTGCCAATTTAATATTCCTCTCATTTTAAATAAATCAATTATTTAAAATGTCATCACAATCTTAACTGTCAGTCTGTTTTGGTAAATAATTGAAAAATCAATTATTTATTATCTCATAAAATCCATAATTTGAATTAATTTAATTCAAGTTGGTAACTAATCTTCCAAAAATCAAGTAATCGGGCAGATTCTTGATATTCCAAATCTGATCTTCAGTTCAAATCTTATATTCTTGATTTTTCAAATCTCACAAATTAGGCAATCTTTATCTTTTTTATTTTCAAAAATCTTTATTTTCTAATTAATTTGTCTCATTTATTCTCCACCGTCGATCCAATTATCTGAGATATTATTTTGACCGTTTGATTAATGAATTTCCCTAACCCTAATTAGGGATTCTCAGGTTTAATCTGGACCTCTCATTTTAGGTCTTTCTTAGAATTTAATCTCATTTGTCCACTCAAAATTGTGTTTTCTATAAAAGACAATTTTGCTCATAATTTTAGGATCTAACAACTTCATTTTCGAATTTAGGCATTATAGTCATTTTGGCATTGGTAATTATTATTTCATTTAGCATATTGTCATAGACATAGGCATTATTCTGTCAAATCCTTCAACATTTGCATAGGGCTTAGACATTACTTTAGGTTGCTCATTTGAAATCTGAGGGCCTTATCCGATTTGCTGCAAACTAGAAGGTGTAACAAAGGTGAACCATGGAAGATGAAGATTTCTGGTAACATTGTTCCTTTTATTTTCATGTTTATTTCCTTTGTGCTTTGTTACTTCATGGGATTTTGATGTTTATTACTTAGTAAGCTAACAATCTAAATTTTCCATAGATACATTTGGTGAACACGACTCTGTTATTTGCTTAAATTATTTCCGTACGGTTTTGTGTTTTCTACTATTTTTGAAGGTACAGGTATAGAGTGATGCAACCATTTTTTTAAATCATGACGCATTTGATGTGTTGTGACACATTCGCCAACACAAAAGCCGCAATCGCTCTGATAAGCTGCAATTGATATCTTGAACAACGCATCTGCTCTGTCGTGCCGCATTCGAAGTCCTGAATGACGCATCTACTCTGTTGTGCCACATTTAACTGGTAAAGATTTTCTTTCATTTTTGGCATTCTAATTTTTGGATTTTAGGGTTTTTTGGTTGCTATTTTCTTTCTGGTTTTTTTGGTCCTCTGATTTCCTAGTTTTTCATTTCTGCATGTTAGCTAGCTTAGGGTTTTTGTGTTACTAATCTCCATTTGCAGCGTGTGGTGGTTACTATTTGTGTGTCGAAGATCATTTAATAAGGAAACTACTAATCTTTTGTACGCAGATTCGAATGTCGAAGATGACATAAAGCAAACATTGTCCTTGTTTTTCATAGATTAGCAAACATTTAACTTTGGTGCACATAAAAAGAACATTCATGTCTTCTTTGCTTGATTGTGTTTGCAAGATGGTAGGTGAGTATACTCTCACTTGGTGAAAACCTCATGATCAAAAAACTAGACCCATTTTTATTTATTATTACCCTGACTTGGTATATCGGAGTATCCTCTCCCCTCATGCTTTCGGGCGATCTTGGGTGTAAGAGAAACGGTTACCAACTCTAGAAATTGGGCCTACCTAGGGATTTCATCACCCCAACGTGACTCAAACCATAAACGGAGCTAAAGCCAAGCTACCCCTGACTAGTATATAAATGTAAACCTTAAGGGAAAACCTAAGGTTGCTTATGCAGATGTGTCATATGGATGGAGTTGTACTCCCTTAAACCCTGTTGAGCTTAACCTCTTCAGGCTGGAGTGCCACCTTAATGGTGATTAATCTCTTGCCCCATGTATGGCCACTCGAACGGGGGTCCCTAACTAAAAAATCTTGTATAGAAAGCCAAAATCCTTCTATTTGCTAGCGCAACATCGGTCGGTGTGAAGGCATCCACACTTTCACAGTTTGTTGTAGAGGTGATCAACTTGCCATGGGAGTTTCATGGGGGTTGGAAGCTTGGTTGGCCTGAGAAGAGAGTGCACTGTAAGGGGGAGCCCATGCAACCAAGCTTCTGAATTCACACGCTACAAATATGCGGTTGGGGAAACCCGCGTGGAATCTAGCGAATACTATCATGGCCTAACCTAGGATTGTGCTTATCTAATCTGTGTTTGGTTACTTTTCAAAACACTGTGTTTGTCAAGTGCTTTCTGGTTTCATCACAGCTCCAAACAAAACATTCAATACCAAACATATCAAACTTGCAATCAAAATGACAAGAAAATTAATTTGAAACAAAACTGTGTCGCATCTGTCAAACTACAATTGATTTTCTAAACTACAATTGCTCTGTTAAACCATAGTTGATACTCAAAATGCCACATCTGTATGCATCGTGATGCATCTGAACACTACAGAGCCACATTTGCAAAACTGAAATGCAACTGACTGTCATCGAGTCGCATTTGATTAACCGAGTCACACTTGTTTTTTTCTAAGTCACATCTGCTAAACTTGAGCCGCATTCGTAAAACCATGACGCAACTAACATCTCAAATGACGCATTTTCCTGTCACTATTTAAAACTTCATCCAAAGTCAAATCTGAAGTTTTCATCTTGTCAATAATCTTTCAAACACTGTTTCCTAGAAGATTCTGTCAGAAACCAAACTTGAAATTGCACAAAGTCTTGACCACTAGTTTGCATTCATTGCCATAGGTTGCATCCTTCATTATTTTAGTTGCATATGTTTGAGAGTAGGTTGTCTCTAGGTTCACACTTTTGCATCCTTAGGATTAAGTAAATCTTAGCACAATTTCCAACATCATTGTTTTCGAAACTAGGCTCTTTTGGACTAAGTTATCAAACCCCTTTTCAGTCATTGTCCTCTTTTGTGGATTTTCCAAACTCAAAAGTCTAGTTAGGAAAACTCACTAGTCATTTCAACCTAGTCACCTTGTTAGTTTCAACAAAGTCCTCTAGTAACCAAAATTGAAAACAAAGGTTGTGCTTAGACGTGCTTAGGTACCCTTATCTTACATTGCATTTTAAACCTTCACATTGCATATCCTATTCACAAAAAATCCGAAACATTAGTCATCCTAGTTATCATTTTGAACTTAGATCTTGCATAATATCATCATTATTAGTTTTCATTCCCATTTGAGCAATCTCATTTATGGTGGAAACTAGACTTCAAAAATAATGACAAATGGAAAACTCTCGACAAGATCCCATGTCTATTGTCGATAATCCAAACTGGACCTTTTACGATCCATTTTCCAATTCAAATGATCCACCTCCAATGACAACGCAATCACCATCAAATGACCTGTTCGAACTTTCCTTGCAAAAAGATGAAAATGGTCAAATACTTGAGGAAAATTTAGAGGCAATAGCACAAGACCTAGAGGCCTCTCAATTCATTGAGACAATGGTTCGTTACGACAGAGACAAATACTTGGCTATACTCTTGAGTGAAGGAGCCAAATTACCTCAAGGATTTGGCATTAACATGATAAATGTGACACCTCCTGACCCTAATAACAACAATGCACATAACATGTCACATAGTGGTCAACTTTCAAACACTACGAGCAATACTCTCGTTGACACCACAACGATAGTGCATGCCACCCCCATCATCCCAAACACCTCCAACACCATAAATACCATGACAACAAATACCACAATAGTAAATGCCATGGGGGCATCATCAAGTCATAACAAACCCCCCTTGATAGCTCCATCTACTACCATGAGTACACCTTTGACATATCCGCTCAGTGGTATTTCGCAAAATCCTTTGGGAGGGGGCAAAGGATGCATTTTCATCCAAGGACAACAACCAAATGTTAACACGTCAACATAGTCACATGTCATTTCCTCCCAAGGTACAAATACAAACATTCCCCTTGTGCAAAACCAACAATTCACACAAGGTGGCCAAGTAACACAACCCATGGCACCATTAACGCATTATAACATCCATGGTCATCACATTCCCCAAATGATGACACACATGGCTGGGGGACACATCCCAACCTACTCATCTAACGTTCATACTCACCAACACGCACCCAATCATAACTTTCAATATGAACATGGCAATCCGCAAACGTCCTACATATCACAACAATCCATACCACCACAGTACATCAATATTCACGCACAACAAATAGGGACCTAGGGTGTACCAAGCAATCCAACATACAGAAACATATATGACCCTGTTGTGGACGCTATCCAAACAAGATTGATGGGTTTAGAAAAAACTATTCAAAACCTCTACATTTTGGGCCAGAAATCAGAAATATCATATGACCTAAATGTATACCCATTCGACATGAGCATATACATGCCTCCATTTCCTCTGGGATATGTGTCACCAAATTTCACAAGACACAGAGGCAAGACAAACCCCATTGAACATGTTCATGAATTTGCAACCAATTGTATGGACATCACCTATGAACAAATATACTTGATGAGACTTTTTTCTAAAAGTCTGGTGGGTCAAGCTCTTGAATGGTTTTCCACACAAAAGGATATCTAGACATGGGACGAGCTTAAATGAAAATTCATCAAAAACTACGCGTACAACATTGACATGGACACCTCCATCACTAGCTTGTGCAATCTCACGCAAGAGGATGTTGGAGAGACATTTATCCCATTTTTTCAAAAATGGAGAAGCCTTGCTAGTCGATGTCACATTGACATCCCTGAAAGGGAGAAAGTTGACATGTTTGTCCAAACACTTCTGGGGCCTTTAAAATATGCATTGCAAATACATTGTTGCACAAACTTCATAGATTTAGTCGAAAAATGGGTCCAATTTGAGAAAGCCCTTATCACAAAGGGAGAATTATGATATGGTTCCAAAAACACAAATGTAAACCCAACCACCGACAAGAATAAATACTGGGTAAAAAATAAACACGTTACAAATGACGGTGTTGTTGACACCAAGACTACAAACATTGTGGGTCCTGTACTAGCCCTAAAAGGGGTTCAACAACAAAAAAAACCAACAATGACATCGACACCCCCTCCTAATGTCCCTTTCAACAATCAGAATAGTCAAAATAACCAGGGACAATACCATTAGATGAGACAATTTCCCAAAGGTTGCACATACACTCCTTTGGGAGAACCCATTGAAGAAGTCCTTAAGAAATGTATCCAGAATGGGGTCATTACACTCCAAGAACCAAAACCATATGACCCAGGACAATTCAAACCAACATGGTGGAATGACAATGCATTTTGTGAATACCATTGAGGAAAAGGACATACAACCTCTAACTGTTGACAATTGAAAAACCTAATGCAAGATCTTATCGAAAGTTGCATCATTGAAGTAGGTGGATCTCAATTTTCCTCCAATTCAAATCATAATATCCATAAGAATCCACTACAAGACCATGGTTCTCATAAGACTTCCACGTCAGGTCCATAGATGCACAATAATCAAGCCAACTTTGCTCGAGTCAAATATGACTATTCTAGTGGACCTACTATAAACAATGTTTGAACTAACAATGAATAAATCAATACCATTACTGTCAGGAGAGCACCCCAATGTAATGCCACTACTTGTAGTGGCAAGGTCATTATAGCTGGTCCACCTCTTGCTAGACAAGCCAAAATACCATACCGGGCCCATCTGCTAAATAGTCACAACTTGTCCCACCTGCTAAACAATCACAAACTGTACCAACCATAAAGCAGTGGAAACCCAAAAGTTAGTTCAACCTCATTGACCAGCGAGGAAAAACTCCCACACAAATCTCTACACTTGAGCTGCTTCGCATATCCCTAGCACACAAAGAAATCCTAGATAAAACCTTGCTTGAGTCGTCAGTCCCCAAGGACATTGATGTCAATCAATTTGAAACCATGGTGGGATATCTCACTACGCCTCACCACGTCACCTTCTTGGATCAAGATTACTCATCACCTAAAACCAACCACAATGATGCACTGCACATAGAAACTTTTGTCCACAAGCACAAAGTTAGACGGGTTTTAGTAGACAGTGGAGCAGGATTGAATATATGCTCCCTCAAGCTGGTTAAGGCTCTAGGGTTCTCTGATGCATGTGTGGACCCAACAAAGAGTATAGTTATCAAATCATATGATGATGAGGAACGCTCTTCATGGGGTGTTATCTCTCTCCCTATCAAAGTGGGACCGGTCATTGTGGACACAACCTACCAAGTCCTGGATTTGGAACTACCATATAACATCTTACTAGGCCGTCCATGGATTCATGCATTAAAAGCTGTTCCATCCACATATCACCAATGCTTGAAATTTCTGTTTGACAGCACAAAAATAACCATATATGGAGACCCCAACCCTTTTCAATATTATACAAACTTAAGGGGTATCTCTGAAAACTGAGTTCCTATTAACCGAGAAGCACCTGGCTCCTTGTCATCCAAATATATTGATTCATCCACACTCATGCCATGTTCCACATCTGCTCCATCCACGTCTTCTGCCATACCACCACCTTCCACTAGCCCTAAGACTGAATCCATTGTCAAAATCTAGGACCTTGGCTGTGGAGAATTCAAATTGCACACAACATAAAGCATAACAACAATGCCCAAGTCTCCAAAGGACTATGGTCGGCCATGTTTCAGAATGGAACCTCAGGAAATTTTTAAAGTTCCATCGAAAACAGTTTTAATCAAGTGGGGAGACATGAGTAAGGAAGAACTTGCTGACATTACAGGCTAGATCTATAAGGATACTATCACACTACCCCCGTTACCAATTCAAAGATATGGCGAAGGTTATGACATCATGAAGGCTAAAGGCTACAATTGTACTAGTGGCCTAGGAAGAGATAAAACCGGCCGAAGGGAACCCATAGAAACTTTTCAAATTCTAAAATATCTTGGATTAGGGTTTGGATCGCCTGACAATGATGATCAATGTACCTCTGGACTTTCAAATGAGCAAGTACATGCTTCAGATAGTGTCGAGACTACTAGAGAAATCCTCACCAAAACTAACTCCTAAGAGTGGGAATTTGGCTCAGAACGATCCCTAAGTGACTGTTGTCTTGATGATTTGTTTGTCGAACCAGGGAAACTGACCTCTGAACAATGGTTTTGGAAAACACTCAAAATTGAACAGGCACCAAATAGCCAAAGTCCCATTACCACTTCCCATGATGTACAACAACCATCATCTGAACCCCCTCAGTCCAATCCACCCGAAGTATCAGATGACATTGGCAACCAGGGCTCTAAAACCTTCACCCCTTATTTTGACAACGAATATGACACTAGTGAAGGGGAATATTGGATAGAGTCTGATGTCAAGTTGGATGATGATAATCCCATCTACAACATCACTGAATATGTTTGTATGCTATCTGCATCCTCACCCCAATTCACCAACATCGACGATGGCATTTCCTTAGTTTATCCTGAGCTAGTTGATTGGGACCAACAAGGACCGCCAGTGCTGGATACATTTCAGAATGATGAGGCAATTGCTGAATTTATGGGATTACGAGAAGGCATACCTAGTGGGGACCACAAATTAGGCTTCGCCATTGATTTAGACTGCATGGCATACTTCGGCGAGACTGCTCTGTCCTCTAGTTGCAAAAGTAAAAATAAGAATAAAACAAAAAGTGAAACGTCTCTAGGTGAAAACCGAAAGGCACCTCTTGATGATAAAATAGTAAAAATAAAGGATGTATCTGCAGGTGAAAACCTCTTTGAAGCACCCAAAGATGGAGGATTGGACTTTCTCCCTATACAATAGGAGAAATTGGCTATGCTTATTGAGGATACAACAAAGGATAACATTTCAACTGCAGAGGATCCCAAGATGGTCCTCTTTGCTGCATCATTGACTAATGAAGAGAAACTAGAATTTCATAAATTATTTGCAGAACAGAAAATCAACTTCGCATGGTCCTATGTGGACATGCCAGGATTGGACCCAGAGCTATTTCTGCACCATCTCCCACTATTACCTAATGTTAAACCGATCAAGTAGAAGTTGCACAAAATGCACCCTCAAGTTTCTCTATTGGTCAAGGCCAAGTTAAAGAAATTACTGGAGGCCGGATTCATATGGTCTATAGATTACGCTGAATGGATTTCCAACCTAGTGCTGGTGACAAAGCCAAATGGGCTGATTTGCGTATGTACAAACTTTCGAGACCTAAATAAAGCATGCCTGAAGGATGACTTTCCTTTGCCAAACATTGACATCATAGTTGATCTTACCACAGGATATGAGATGCTATCCCTCATGGATGGTTTCTCTGGCTATAATCAGATTCACATTGCTCCTGAAGATCAACACAAAAAAACATTTACTTACCTATGGGGTACATATTGTTGGAACGTCATGCCATTTGGTCTCAAAAATGCAGCTGCCACATACCAAAGGGCTATGACCACAATCTTCCACAACATGATGCAAAAAATAATGGAAGATTATGTAAATGACTTATTGGCCAAATCAGCAACCAGAAAAGATCATCTAAAGGTACTCGACACAATTTTCAAGAGACTTGAATAGTACAAAGTCTGGATAAATCCTAAGAAGTGTGTTTTCGAGCTCACATCAGGAAAACTCTTGGGATACATAGTTTCCAAAAGAGGAATAGAAGTTGATCCAGCAAAGGTAAAAGCCATCATAGACATGCCTCCACCCAAAGGAATCAGTGAGCTAAGAACTCTACAAGGCAAGTTACAATCTATTCAATGTTTCATAGCCCAATCGGCAGATAAGTGTCACCCATTCCAGTATCTGTTGTGTAAGGGTATCCCCTTTGTATGGATAGACAAATGTCAAGAAGATTTTTAGTAAATCAAAGATTACCTACTGTCCACACTAGTCCTCATGCCTCTGATCCATGGAAAGCCATTGATCCTATACATCTCGACTACTAGTTCAACACTGGGGGCATTACTGGCACAAAATGATCATGAAAGAAAATAACAAGCCATCTATTACATCAGTCGCACACTAATAGGATATGAGCTAAATTATACACACATTGAACATGCATGCCTTGCTGTTGTCTTTGCATCCTAGAAATTAAGACACTATATGCTCAGTCACCAAACATAGTTGGTCGCCAAGATTGACCCACTGAAGTATCTCTTAAGTCGGGCAGCATTAACAGGCCGGTTAGCAAAATGGGTCATGATACTAAGCGAGTATGACATAAAATATGTCGAGCATAAGGAAATAAAAGGACAGGTAATAGCAGATCAACTGGCAGATGCACCGATTCAAGTCACTCATCCACTGGTAACCAACTTTCTCGATGAGTCCATTTTTCATGCAAAACTGGCAGTACCATGGAAGCTATATTTTGATGGGTCTCATACTAGTCATGGCTCAGGTGTTGGAATCTTGTTTATCACACCACAGGGGGATTCAATTCCTAAGGAATTCCAGATGACTTTCCCTTGTACAAATAACATTGCTGAATATGAAGCACTAGTCACAGGTCTCAAAATGGCAATTAAATGGAAAATTCAAATGTTGCTTGTATTCGGGGATTCCCAGCTCATTATCAACCATGTGAATGATGACTATGAAACAAAGGATGAGAAGTTGCTTGCCTACAAGAGGATGGTGGATAGTTTCCTGACATACTTCCAATTGATTTTTTTGAACAAATACCCAGGATACAAAATAAGGCAGCTGATGCAATGGCTACTATTGGTTCTCTTTTGGACATCCCTCAAAATGTGTCACAATTTGAGTTCTTAATAGAACAACTTTTAATACTAGCATATGATATCCTAGAATCAGAAATGGTTTGTGAACTTGTTGGTCCCAACTCTCCCTGGTATCAGGATATTTATGACTACCTAAAATCTCAAACCCTTCCACTGAACCTGTCCAATAACCAAAGGAAGTCCTTCATCCAAAAATCTGTAAAGTATGCCATCGTTAGTGACACCCTATACCGCCATAGTTTTGATGACACCCTCCTTAGATGTCTCGACATTGACGAAGTGCGTACAACCTTACGCAAAGTGCATGATGGTATATGCGGATCTCATTCGAGTGGTCCTACTCTAGCTAAGAAAGTAATGAGACTTGGGTATTATTGGCCAACAATTGAAAAGGATGCAATTGAATATGTGAAGACTTGTCACAAATGTCAGATCCACAACGATTTGATCCATACTCCAGCAGAGGAACTTCGATCAATCACTTCTCCTTGGCCCTTTGCTCAATGGGGACTCGACCTCGTGGGTAAAATTCATCCAACCTCCTCCAACGGCCATAAATTCATTATCACCGCCACTAAATACTTTACGAAGTGGATTGAAGCCATCCCATTGACATATATTACTGGTAAACAAATATCAAAGTTCATTCTTAACTACATCATTTGCCGATATGGCCTTCCGTAGTCTATCACCACTGACAACGGACGTTCATTTAAAAACCAAGATGTTCAGGAGTTATGTGATCGATTTCACATTCAACACCACTTTTCATCTCCTTACTACCTATAAGGAAATGGCCAAGCTGAGGCATCCAATAAAACTATTGTCAAAATTCTCAAAAATACTGTCAATGACGTTGGCCGTGACTGGCACATACAACTCAACCCTACTCTGTGGGCATACCGAACTAGCATTCGTACGCCTACAAGAGCCACTCCTTTTGCCTGTCTTTGGTGCTAAGGCCATCTTACCCATTGAGGTCGAAATTCCTTCGTTATGAGTGTCCCTGAAGGGTCTAATCAATGAAGAGGAGTATCGACAGTCACACTTGTATGAGCAAGAAATGCTGGAAGAAAGAAGGAAAAATTCACTAAACCATCTCCAAGCATATCAGAACCGTCTTTTTCGTAGCTACAATAAGAAGGTTATGGTTAGAAATTTTGACATTGGCGACCTAGTTCTCATGCAGAATCCCAAGAATCAAGCCGACAGAGAAAAGCCGAGAAAATTTGAACCAAACTGGTTGGGTCCCTACATTATCACATCTTCTTTCGATTCTGGAACTTATCACCTGGCCACACTAGATGGAGAACAATTGATAAATCCCATTAACAGTTTACATCTCTAAAGGTTGTACGCATAGCATCAGAGGATTCGGTTGAAAACCACAAAATACAAAAAAATTGGAAAATGATAAAAAAATTGTTGCCTTGATGAAAACCTCGCAAACAGGCATCTTGGTGACACCAAAAAAATTCAAAAAGTTAAGAAAATATTAAAGAGAAAAATGATTTGTTCAATAGTGAAAACCTGGCAAACAAGCGCTTTGGACAAGTACCATGGTGAAAACCTGGTAAACAGGCGCCATGTGTAGTCAATCATTGCTCTGCCATCTACTGTCACTTTGTCTGCCGTGGCTTAGGATGGAGGGTATTATAGCCATTATTATGCAAATCGCCACCACATTTTACCCTACCCATCATAGTGGATAAACGATTGACATCAAGTCCTGACGATTGTCCATCTTGTAAACCAGCAGTATCCCATCCATGTTCCTTGAAAATGGCTAAGTCTTGGACCTGACTGGGGAAATTTTTTTTATCATGAAACTATAGTGGATGTCGCACATGATCTTGGAAATTGGCTAAAAGTCCTGAAAAAAGACAAAAACACCACAAAAAGTCCTAAAAAAAGACAAAAACACCACAAAAAGTCCTAAAAAAGACAAAAACATCACAAAAAGTCCTAAAAAAAGACAAAAACATTGCAAAAAGTCCTAAAAAAAGACAAAAACATCACAAAAAATCCTAAAAAAGACAAAAACATCATAAAATGTCTAGAAAAAAGACCTAAAAATCATAAAATGTCCTGAAGAAAACCACAAACAAAAACATCGGATGGCTCGAAGAACGCAAGCACATTGTCATCTCTTGTCATAGTCAGTCAAATCAGTCAGTCTTTGTCATTTGTCTGAACTACGTTGTCTCTGCGCATTTGCTACGTAGGAAAAACTCATATTTGAGTCCCCAAGACATTAGATTATTCCATTTAGGTTTGTCAGAATAAAATCATGATTCAAACTTCCGTTCTTTGGACAAAGTCATTGGTCATGTCGAACTACGAGGTCTTTGAGTGTATGACGTAGGCAAGGCCATCTGTCGATGAGCCCCTAAGGCTGCACTAGGTCAGTCCATTAGGGTTCATGACACTACACTGGCACACACATTAGAATATCTTCGAGACAAAATGAATCACTCCCAAATGGGTAAAACTTCTAGGATCAAAACATGACAATCAGTTATTTTAATATGACAATATCATCAGCAGGTCAATCATATCATCATGACAAAATCGGCATAAGTTAAACTCAGTCAAAAGCAGGTTAAATTATCATAACCCATCAAACTATCAACTTTAGGTTAATCTCCAGATGTGTCCTTCTGAAAGATAACCTCTGTCATTCATGCCTTAGGATGTGTCCTTCCTAGGCATCATCACTGTCATTCAGCATTTCGAGGGATCCTCTTGGCATCTAAGGATCGCTCCTCTTAAAATCAATTTTCTTTAGATATGTCTTTCTAAGGAACCAACTTTGTCATCTATGCCTTAGGATGTTTCCTTCCTAGGCATCGTCATCATCACCGTCACATGGCATTTGGAGATTAATTCTCTTGGCATTCATATTATTCAGGATGTGTCCTTCCTGAATTTGGCAAATTTAGACATTTGTCACTTGAGTAGCATCAAAGCTTTAATACTCAGACATCTCATCGTCATTAAACCTAACATCTTGACATCAGAACAATGGATATCCAGGTGCACTTGGCAAACAATTGACAATTGTCTTTTAGTTTTTACCATGTTACTAGTTTTTCAGTGAGATCTCACTAGGCAGGATTTAGAGAAGCAACAACGTATCATGACGATTGACATGCATGACTACTAGTTTCTCAGCGAGGTCCTGACTTTGAGATTTAGAAAAACAACAACATATCATGGTAAGGGCCCTATTTTTGTATTTTTGACAATCATGCCGCTAGTTTCTCAAGGATGTCCTGGAAACAAGATTTAGAGAAGCAACGATGTTTCATAATTTGTCCTTGTCTTTCTCTACTTGTGGTTGATTATGACAAAAAGACTGGGGCAATCACACTCTTAGTATGAGTCATGATCATCCTCTTCTGTGACTACTTGTCTTATGTGATAGTACGACCTTGCACACCGTGATCTATGTCATATCATGGTGTTTCTTGGCCATTACAATAGTTTTCCCAATGATGATTAAGAGCAATAATTACTAATGTCCTATGGTAAAGCTTTGAAGGATTTGGTCTAGGAATTAACATGCATTTTTCATCGATATGGTCATCTTCTTTTCTTCAGTCTGGTCATCTTTCTCATTAGTCTCGTTGTCTTCTCTCGTCCATCTCACGATGATATCCTGTGACTTTCAAAAACATAAGTGCATACATGATGATATAAACATTGCATTAGGTCCATACATACATCATCCACAACATCAAATCATATACATAAACACAAACATTGCATTAACATAATCAACAACAGGACATCCATGTATTAAATACATTATGCATATCATTATCATCTCATATAAATAAGCATTGCATCATCATGGCATTAACATCACAAATAAGAATCATAGGACATACATGCTACATCATAAATCAACATCATACATCATATATATCATAATACATAAAATCAAGGAACATCACATAACACATGTAGGCCGCATCAAAACTACATCATCATATAGTATCATCTAAAATTTGTACAATGTCACAGGATAAAGTCATGGGATATCCCAAAAATGGAGCTCGCAGACTCAATAATATACATAGTGTGTCATAATAACAAAATTCCCCTAGGGTAGACTCTCATCATCCCCTCATGGTGAAGAATGTGGCGGTGGTAACTCTATCACTAGTACTGAAACAATAGGAGGACCTGTTGCAACCTCTACCTGTGCCACTGATGGAGCTGCAAAGGACAGTGTCATCTCAATGGTATAAAGCATATGTGATGTCACTACAGCCAGACTCTGAGAAGTGGAGGGATCAACCACTGGCAGCTGTACCTATCCTAACCTTGGCACTGAACTAGTCGACCCATGACTGTGACCTGAATGATGACTTGGGGTGTGCCTGTGTGACTGATGTGACCTATGCCTTGAAGTGTGCCCTGTCGAGGTAGACCCTCCGATACTAGTATGACTCCTACTGCCACTGGCACTGCCTGATCTGTGGCCACTACCTGTCCTCGAATGTGACCGAGACAAAGTAGGATCCCATCGCTTTGGCAGCACTGCCTGCTCATACAAAGTCCTATACTGCCCCAGTCTCGTGCTCACCCTAGCCAACTCCCGGGCCATATCCCCCATGGGTCTTGAACATAAAGCCACAAAATGTGTACACCACTGGGCTAAATCTTGCTAGCGGATCACTACCTGATCCCGCTCTACCTGGGCTACCTCTAGCTCTGCTTGTAGTGCCCTGACCTGTGCCATGCTGGCATCCAGTCTTTGTTGTAGGTCCACCACCCTCTGATTTGTAGTAGCATCTTGGGGTAAGCCTAAAGAGGATAGTATCTCCTCCTCTCCCTCCACCATCCACCATCGGAGGAGTCTCTTAGCCTCATCCATGGCATTGTCATCATCATCATCATTGTCACCCACCTCCACATCCTCCTGTCCTCCAACCTCCACCTCCACATCCTTCTGTCCTCCGACATCCACCTCCTCCTCCTGTCCTCCGACCTCCACATCCTCCTATCCTCTGACATCTGCCTCCTCCAACTTCCTCTCTACATCTGCCTCCTCCTCATGCCTCTCCGCCTCCACCTCCACATCCTCTTGCCTCTCCTCCTCCTGCCCCTCCATCTCTGGCACACCATCTGCCACCTCCTCCTCCCGTCTCTCCTCACCCTCTCCCTCCTATTGGGGCTGCTCCTCTCTCTCCCCCTCCTTGCCAACCTTGGGGATAGCATCTAATGCTACCCTCACCACACGTGGGCGTACCCTCTGGACTTGTCTCTGTCCATCCCGTCGTCACCTCTAGCCATCTCTGCCATCATCCCCACCTCAGCCTCCATCTCCACCCCTTCCTCCATCCTTGCCTCTGTCTCCATCCCTGCCTCCATCCCTACCTCCGTCTCCACCCCCATATCCACCCCTGCCTCCATCTCTGCCTTTGCCTCTCCCCCTGCCACCTCGCCTAGCCTGTGGCACCTATGGAATCACTGATCGTCTGTCTACTAGTGTTGGTCTATCAGGATCTGTCAATGGCACTAGTCTGCATGCCTGCCACCATAAATCATAATCTGGTGTCATCCCAGGATCGGCTGCTCCTCCCCTCCATCCCCATGCCTAGGCTACTAGCCTGTCAATCTGTTGCTTTGCAAATGCCATTGGGATGGCTGGCCCCACGCATACTCTTGGGATGATCTGGCATACTCTGTTATCCCCGTAGGCACACCCTGTTGCTATCTAAACTGCCTAAGTACACGCTGTGGTAGATACATCTCAATGATCAGCGATGTCTGCACTGTCCTACCAATCAAATACCTGTACTATCTGCATAAGCTAAGGTGCTCATCCTCATCATCCCATGGCTGACAGTCTTTGTATAGCCTCCAGATAAACGTCACCATGGTATCAATCTTATGCCACCACCAGCTTGTCTCACCCATATGAGTTTGCTTCAGGGCACTGGCATAGTAATAGTCATAAGGCATACCGTCGGCCAACTATGGTCTCTCAATCGGTGGATGAAATATGGATATGTGCTCCCAGGCCCATATCATCATCAGTGTGGTCCCACAGGAGATGCTCTCTCCTCTCCTATAGACAACATTGTGCAATTGGTGGTAGAGTGTCCCAAGTAAGCAGGGACCCTAGGCATACACTGTCCTATCATGCCTCATACCAACCAGGACATCTCCCCAACCAATAGGAAATCCATGTCCCTGACAGACAGGAACTAAGATCCCCCCAATCAGAGTTGCAAGGAATGCATCAAAGCAACCATAATGATCTGCCAGGAACTCCCATCTGATCTCGTAACCCTGGATGCCCAGTCCAAAACTTTGATCTCGATAGTAGGCACAGAAGGTCTGCTCGCCATGTCGCGGGTCATAGATGATCCGCTCCCCTCGGATTGGCATCCGAAGAATCTGGTAGACATCCTCCAAGGTAATCGTGGCCTCACCTATCAGCAAGTGGAAGAACAAGTCTCTAAATGCCACCGCTTACACAACACCGTCAGTAGCCCCCTGTTCGCCCGAATGGCAGTCATGAAAGCAACATAGAATAATCCTAATCACATCAGTCGTCGCCGCTCTTGCTGGCTCAACTGCTCAGCAAACTGAAACATCGTCGGTCTGCTCTTGCAGGTATAAATCGGGGCAAGCTGCCTCTGCAAAAAGCCAAGCAAGTCATCAAAACACTCTGAGCAAATTGGTTAATATTATCAAAATGCATCTAAGGTTACACAAACATCAAAACAAGCTCTAGACAAGTGAAAGGAAAATTGCATCGTAGTAAAGCAATTGCATCTTAATCAGTCAATTGTGTCGTTTTGCACGTCAAATGTGGTCTAGTATGGCAAATGCATCTCTTTTTCGCACTTGCATCATGAATTTTATCACTTGCATCGCATATAAGCGAATGCGTCTTATCTTAACAATTGTGTCGATCAAAACAGCGAATGCATCGCAACTTAGCGATTGTGGCATTCCAGTAGTCAAATGTGACTTGATAAGTCACATGTGTCACACTATATGTCAAATGCGGCGCAAACCACCGGTCTATCTTATTTTGCTTGTGCACTTTCGTCGCGACGCATCAAATGCATCGAACGCAAACGTAGTTGAGTCGCAGCGCAGATGTTGTTGGTCCTAAAAACTAAAATTTGACATGCAAAATGAAAAAATTACAAAGAAGGACAAGGGTACATACTGCTGGCTCCGAGCCCTCTGGCTGTCGGAAGGTCCAGACGATCTCCCCTCGGTGCTCTGTCATTGGAATCACCATTGTCGCTGTTGTGATTTTTCGCTCTGAGCTCTCAAATTCGCAAGGTAAATAGTAGAAATGAATTGAATTTTACCTCTTTGTCAACCTATTTATAAATTCAAAATGACATTTCTCAAACAAGGTCATTACTGAAGGCTCATTTCACCAACTTTGACTTCCCCGTTGACTGTCTTAAACATGTCCTATTCCAAAACTGACTGTGCCATTATTTTTCTAGTCATCAGATTGATTTATCGAGCCCTTTTACAAATTTTTCAATCGCCAACACAAAATTTGAAAAAATTTCCAAGGGGGCAATGATACTTCGTACCTTAACTGGGGCATATTCTTGACTTATTTTCTTTGTCACAATGCGATATGCTACATTATGACAAAGAGGGGCAAAATGTAGACACCTAAAAATGACCTAGGCCTGCAAGCTTCATTTTTTACCACTTTCGTCCTAGCATAATTATGATATTTAATTATGTCCTCAGTCCACATTCGACTATTAATTAAATAATTTATAATTATTTAATTAATTCATGTTCTTTTATTCTTCATGATTATTAAATAAATAAATTTTATTTATTTATTAAATACGTCATTAATTGTCTAAGTCTTCCTTTAATTAAATAAATTTCTTAATTTATTTAATTTCCCTTTGTCATATATTTCTTCCTGATTATTAAATAAATAAGTTTCATTTATTTATTTAATATGTCACTAACTGTCTTAATTAAATAAATTAATTAATTTATTTAATTAATTAATCTTATCTTCTAAATTAAATAATTAAATTTAATTATTTAATTTCCAATTTAATATTCCTCTCATTTTAAATAAATCAATTATTTAAAATGTCATCACAATCTTAACTGTCAATCCGTTTTGGTAAATAATTGAAAAATCAATTATTTATTATCTCATAAAATCCATAATTTGAATTAATTTAATTCAAGTTGGTAACTAATCTTCCAAAAATCAAGTAATCGGTCAGATTCTTGATTTTCCAAATCTAATCTTCAGTTCAAATCTTATATTCTTGATTTTTCGAATCTCACAAATCAGGCAATCTTTATCTTTTTGATTTTCGAAAATCTTTATTTTCTAATTAATTTGTCTCATTTATTCTCCACCGTCGATCCAATTATCTGAGATATTATTTTGACTGTTCAATTAATGAATTTTCCCTAACCCTAATTAGGGATTCTCTGGTTTAATCTGGACCTCTCATTTTAGGTCTTTCTTAGAATTTAATCTCATCTGTCCACTCAAAATTGTGTTTTCTATAAAAGACAATTTTGCTCATAATTTTAGGATCTGACAACTTCATTTTCGAATTTAGGCATTATAGTCATTTTGGCATTAGTAATTATTATTTCATTTAGCATATTGTCATAGACAGGCATTATTCTATCAAATCCTTCAACATTTGCATAGGGCTTAGACATTACATTAGGTTGCTCATTTGAAATCTGAGGGACTTATCCGATTTGCTACAAACTAGAAGGTGTAACAAAGGTGAACCATGGAAGATGAAGATTTCTGGTAACATTGTTCCTTTTATTTTCATGTTTATTTCCTTTGTGCTTTGTTACTTCATGGGCTTTTGATGTTTATTATTTAATAAGCTAACAATCTAAATTTTCCATAGATACAGAACTAAATCTCTATATATATGCATAATGAATACAACTTAACCTTAAATTAAGAGAAATGATTTTGAACCAAGTCATTGTGATATAAAACTTGAGTCAAGTATTATCATGTCGAGCAAGGGTGAGAGTGTTGATGGCACAGGTGTGCCCATTAACAATAAAAATCCTTGGCCAAGGTTACGATGCTTAGATTAAGCATTTTTCAACTATCAAGAACCAGATATACCCCTGGTCAGAGTGATCTTTCTAGTTAGGAGTTACCTATAGTGAAGGATAGACCAAGTAGTATAGGTTCTTGACACCAAGCTCATATCACATGATGATATTATGTGATCCTTTATTGATTACCCTCATGAAGGGTCATGTTTCTTTAGTTGAAGAAACATAGGGACCAATAGGTTTTTGGTTGGGCGGAAAATCCCTTGATGATATTTCTTTTTCCCCTAATGACAAGTCTTACTCAAGCATTCCGACAAGAAATCTTCAAACTGTATTTTCTTGTAACTCTTTCTCTCTCTTAATTTCAGTTATAAATACTTTAACATGTATATTTCATAGCTATAATAAATGCTCTTTATATTTTGAAAGCAAGGAAAAGTTAGTTAATATCATATGTGAATTTTCGGTTATAATGAATATAGTTATTTGTTTCCTTTGCAGCTACAATTGAAAATTTAAAAGTTAGTTGATGAATTGATTATGATGTAATTGTTTCAATTTTTTTATCTTTTCCATTCGAAATTGCAAAGGAAACCTTAGGATAAAAATTAGTTAGTTACATTTCAGCTGAAACTAGTAGTTAGTTTCCATTCTCAAACTGCAGATTAGTTTGAGTGTTACATATGAAAGTGAGAGCCTCGCCCATCAATAGTGACGTGTAGTTCCACTATCACAATTATAACGCAACATACTAGCGACACTGCAATGTGACCTTGCTCCAACAACCTCATATATATGTGGTTAGTGGTGTTCTTGGGAATGATAAAATTGATGTAGTGTTGTGTCACATGTGTGTCTTGGGTTGTGCACCCATCCTCAAATACAACCCTCTCCTCAGATGGGAAGACAGAGGATACGGTAGACATCGATTAGGGTCATAGTCATCTCCACTGTCAAGAGATGAAAAGATGAGGTGTTTACATCTTAGCTCTCCATCAACGCCATCAGCATTGGTGCATGGAATCAGATCTTCAACATGAAGTGGACCCACTATAGCCCAACCCTCTACACTAAGGCATAATTATTAGCTCATGGATCTCAGTCAAGTCCTACAAAAACATAAAATACCATGTCAAGCAAATCTACTTCTACTCTACATCTTCTAAATTTTCCTAAGTTTTTCTCTAAGAAAACAACACGCCACGCAAATATTTGCATGACATGCTAGTGTCCAAGATCTTATTATTTGATGGCAGCATGCAGGACAAATGACTGCTCAATCAATAGACTTTGACTCATCAACTAGACAACAACATGGATGTCAAACATTGCCACGCCGATTGGATTCCTGTGCTACTCGCTATTTTTCTACAACTAAAAAACATAAAAATATGACAAGTTAGGGGAAAAAATTCCTCATACCTCATCTAGTGGCTGACCCCTCTCTTTGTCAGTCTACAACTACTCAATCCTTGGAAGTTGTAGGTCATGTCTACGAGGAATTTTTCTAAAAAATCTCTCAAAAAGTCAACAAAATCCTCATAGTGAATAGTAAAAATGACCTTCCATGGGCCCACACTAGGCCTATATAGGAAAAAAATTTCACATTTTTTGTGGAAAATTTTCCCTTTCCCACCTTCCTATTTTCACCCACCTAGCTGGTGGAAAAAATAGGAGGGGGGATATATTCACTTCTTTCTTCTGACTCATCAAAAATTTTCATAAGCATTCTTCTCGTTGTGGTAGCTTCTTCCAATTTTGAAACTAACCCATCTTTGAGTTTTGCATAACCAAATTTCACATCAAACCTTGTAGCTTCTTGTCAAGTTCAAATGTTGGGGGCATTGTCAGTATCCACTTGCTTGATCTCTACGACCTCTACAATATCATTTTTCATAATCAACAGGATAGTCCATCCATAAATCTTGATCGAGTGAGTGAGATCCTAACATCGTGTATGCTTGGAATTTCAAAATTAAAATTTATGTCTTCTTAACTACTTTATGTAGTTGATTTGTTTTCCAAAAATCAACTTACTAAAATGGGGGAAAAATGTAGTGTAAAATTGCACCATGTGGTAATTTCACACTTATGCATTCAAACCCGCCTCCTTTATGGAAAAAACCTATAAGTCAAAATTTCATGATTTTGACTTCATAGATGACAATGATGAAGCACTAGCAACCTAAATGTCGAACTTGTGTAAAGTTTTGGTAGGACACTTATGTGATGCATAGACTTTGTGACCCGCTAGCATCCCCAAAAATTTTGAGATTCAAATGAAAATATTTCACATTCCTTTCCTATAACATGTGTTGTAGCAACAAGGATGCATGTGTAATGGATCCTCCTACCCATGAAACCTCACAAAACTCTATTTTCACAACTTATTGAACTCTCTCTTTATCTTCTTGCTCTCACTCTCATAACGAAGCTCTACTGAAATACTCTCTCAAACAATAGTCAAGACTTATCTTACATACAAATTCCATCATGTATATCAATCCAAGAGGGGATCCATAGGTTGTTGGTAATGCTCTCGTGTTATCTTATCTTTTCTATTTCATATCATCTATTATATTCATGATAGGGGTTCTCCTCCTTTATGGGGATTATTTTTATCACATGTCTTTTTATTTATGCATTTTTATCTATCTCGGTCCTATCTAGTTATTTGTGGAGGTGAAAACACCAAAATGGGGGTTTGACTGAGGTAAGCCCCAAAACAACCCTCAACATTCTTCCCATTCTATTTGTGTGTAGATGAATAGGTTTAACAAGTTGTATATCTTGGATTTTTGGTTCTTACTTTCTGTTTCATCAAAGACAATAGCATGAGATGCAAACATCCCTATGACGCACTATCATCTATGATTGAGAAATAATCCTCTTAAGGGTATAATTTTTAGTTTATGTGCTTTTTGTTTTTGTATATTAGAGATTTTAATTCTGTCATTTTTTCTTGTAATTAAGTAATTTTAGCATCCTTATTTAAATGTTAGTGTGAACTTGGTTAAATTGTGCAAGCATTCTTTTATTATTTATCTTGTCACTTGAGCTTTGATCTTTGAGGTAATTGAGGGCTATTTTCTCCTTAAGACCCTATGGTCTTGAGGGTAGTGAATCCTCTCCTTTACATGTATAGAACTATAAATAAATAAAAAACTATTACCGCATTTTTGGTTGCCCCTTTTCAAAAAATGCATCCACTCCCTTTAATAAAGTTAATCACATCAATCTGTCACATTTGAGCCTTGCTTTTCAAAGTTGTGTTAGGCTCCAACAAATATTTTACAACCTCTCCCCTGCTTGACAATCTAATGGGTCTTGCCTAAGCCATCTTTACACCAACCCTTGTTAATTTTTTGAGTAGTTGTCGGCTCCCAAAGTGGTTTCCATAACATGGGCATACACCAATGGAATTAAAGGAGATTAATCAAAAAAAATTTCTCTTCAAAACTTTTGTTAGGTTTCCAAACTTTTTTTAGTCCCTGATAGGGTTTGGGAAACCTAACTCATTTCTGCAGAAAATTTTCTAAAAGGCTATGTGTTTCTCCTAAGGGTTCTTTCCAAAATCCTTAACAAAAAGGAGGGCCTCGAAGGTACTTCTGAAGCTGGTCTTGCATGGAATTGATAAATCGAATGATGGGTTTATTTACAAAACCAAAGCAGACTCTAAAATCTTTTTGAAAACCCTACCTAGAGTCTAATATTTATACATTTCAGCTAATTATGAGCTATTATTTAAAATCTATTCATAGAAGGAAATAATGATATAAAAAATAAACATATTTGTAGAGATAATATCTTAATGCATAGTCATTGGGACACATTACAAATATGAAAAATGAAGAGTAGAATTGCATAAAACATGAAAAGACAACTAAAAGTATCAAACTATCACATTACTCAAAGCTAAGTCAAAAGCCAAAAAAACTATATTTATATGTATATATGTATTACAAGCCAAAAATTGGAGCTTTCAACACACAGGTTTCAAACACAGAGAGTGAACATAAGGATCTTGATACCCTCAATCACCTCCTGGAGTCACTCTATCTAAGCAAGGGAGTAGAGGTTCTCATTGAATTCCACATAATGGGTGAAAGTGTCCATTATGTTGTGCTCTAGTCCAGCTCAGAGAAAGGAAATTGCTTGTTTGGTTGGCTCATTCCTTTAAGTTGTGGCAATGTAGATTGCATCATCCAACAAACTAGTGCACGAATACTTAGACAGGCTCTCCATAGAATCTTCGACACAAGGAAAATAGACTAGCCTTACCAAGCATTCAACAGCCCAAGTTCCCCACTCCAACTTCCCAAAGGTGCAGATAATGTTATAAATAAAATGCTCCAATAGTTCTAAGCTATATAGATACACTTGGGAGAGTAAGTGTTCACCAATTATCTTCCTGATTACTCCCTCTTTCATGTCGTTGTTGATGAGGAACACTTCTCTGAGTTGGTCCATGACCAACCTTCTCACATCACTACATTCTACTCCCTTAATAATGAGAAATTCACTCTTATTCTCAGAAGTTGCATCACTAGTAGTACTCAACATGTCTGAAGAAATTGTGATTATCATTGAAGAAAATGAAGGCAAGTTATAGTAGATTTATTGGAAAATGGAAGTGAGTGGAGTTCGCTTGAGAGGAAATTAATGAATAAAGGACATTCAATTTGCTTCAAAATTAGTGAACTCAACAATTAATGTGATGTAAATCTAGAAAAATGTGCATTGGAATAAGAAAATCTCCTATATTTAAATTACCCACATGAATATGCTCCTAGTTGGCATGTCAATAATTGGTAGACTGAGAAGATACTGACTTTTCACATGAGCTAAAGGACACAGGACTCATCTACAAGGTTGGTGGTTTATTCTCATGTCCTAATCAATCAAGAATGTGATGCAATCATAACCATTCCTAAAAATTGCCATTAATGTGTATGTGTCTTAATTAGATAGAGTTTAGCTAACCTCTCATGAAACGCTTATTTGCTGAGGTGGTGGTTACTCTTCCCCAAGAACCGATTTTCAAGAAATAGTTGATTGTTACGATTTAAAAATTTTAAATGTGATGGAATCAAATATTAAGAGGGGTTCAAATTTTGATCCCCTTGCGCTATGATGCATGAGTGAGAATCAACCTGAATAAGGATAAAGTTTTGTAGTTTTGATTATTTTCTAAAGGTGTTTATTTTTTATGAGCAGTAAATTTGAATGAAGTACTTAGCATTTATGAATAAGTCTATGAGCTTTGATAAGTGTTAGCATATTCCTTCTCTGTGGATGTGGTATTTGTGGTGTTTCATTGATATATCTTTAGTGGATGTCAAGATTGCTTTGAGTCGAGTCATCCAGTTGTTAGTAATCTAATATTTGAGTCATGATATTAATAGTTTGCAAATCTATTTTTAGTTAAATTAATAATTTAGAATTTGATTTCAATCACATTTCTTTCATGGTTATGGATTGGTGTTAGGTTGCCTTTCCTGCTTTCTAGTTAAAAGCATACCCCCATTTTCTTTCAAGTTAAAAAATCCAAATTTATATCATACGAGGGAGTTGTACCTTTTAAAAATTTAAAGGAAGATCATCAATGAAATGGTAATCTCTCCAATTGTTGGTGATCGATTTAGTCTTTCTCTTGGGAAAAATGAAGTCAATTTAAGTTAATTGTTTAAAAGAAAAATCTATCAACCAACATATTTTTGGAAACTCCATTGGGGAAATTGAACTTAGAAGCTTAAAGTTTACTTGACATGTATAACAATGGTATTACCCCATGAAAATATTTTTCCTATATTATGTTAGAAATATATGCCTAAATCATCACAGGTTGTAACCTCTATTGGGGTAAAGTCGGTGTGACATCCATCATGTCTGGCCGACTAGCAGCTTTGAATCTTGTTGAACAAATTAGGTCATTGTGACCTTGTAGGAGTCTCATCGAACGCTTATGCATTGGAGTCATCGGGATAACCTACAGTGGCTCGGTGAGAAGTCTTATCGAGATATTTTGTCTCGCCGACAGTATGTTGCATTTGTGGTCTTTGGCGTGTCTTATATTCTTTAGTGAGAAGTCCTGTCGATGTGTGAATGTCTCACCAACCATTTTCACTTGGGGTAACTCAAAGGGCTTCAGGAAGATGTCCCAGCGAGAGTGGAAGGTCTTGCCGATGGAAAAGAAAACGTTTCTGTATGACTTGAATAGAGTCTTGCCGATAGTAAATGTCATCAATGTAAAACATGTGACTTTGATAAGAACTCTCAGTGAAAGCAATAGGTCTTGTCGACTATTAGTTGGTGCTCAGTATGACTGGAGGTTTCAGAGTAATGTCTTAGTGATAGCAGTAGAGTCTTGTCGACTACTAATCACTTCGGGGTAACTTTGAACCTTCAGTGGGATCTCTCAGCGATAGCGATATGTCTTGGCGATAGATGTGCACTTTGGAGTAACTTTGAACCTTTAGTGGGATGTCTCAGCAATAGCGATAAGTCTCATTGACTGTTGGATGCTTTGATGTAACATAAGGAATCTCGGTGTAACCTCTTGGTGAGTGGTAATTCTTGCCGATAGCAATGTTGAGGTCGGTGTGACTTGTGAATAGCGATATGAGGTCTTGGCGAGAGCGAATTTTTTTTCCGATAGCATGACTCTTTGATGTAACTTGTGAGCTTGGAAAAATGCCTTGCCAATGGAGAAACTCTTGCCGATAGAGATGCAATGGATGTCGATGGATTTGATATGACTCATGGTGTTCACTATATCATCTTGCCGACTGTTGGAACCTATGCCGATATCGATATGAAGCCTTTGGGAATCAGGGAGACACTTCTTGTGTCTCACCAACATGCTGATACAATGTGAACTCTCTGACTAAGTGATGACCATCTACATGGCTAGTATTCGACCAATCAGAGGAGTCGAATGGGAACCATTGGAAGATAATCCATTGTGGCAGTTTTGTGAGGAAGTTTGATAGATAGGGAATGACATGAATATAGTTTTCAGTTGCAGATGCTCAATGGTTCAATCAACAGTTGTGTGAATAGTTTGAATTGTATCAGAGTGATTTCTATTATGTAAATATTATAACTTGAAGGTTTCTGTACAAGATTGATCATTGTGAAAGTTGTTGTAATCTGGCATCAGAAAGATAAGTCAAAAATCTATATGTAATTATTTGTTACTGTAATACAAAGTGACTTCTCTTGGTGTGGTGGTTTTTTCTCCCATAATGGTTTTCCCACATAAATCTGGTGTTCATATATGCTTGTCTAATTCTCTATTTCTGCTATTTATTTCAATGTGCATCTTAATTGGACTGTAATTGTAAAATTTAAAAGTGTCTTTGCGTTTCTTCCCTGAGTTTTTGATGTTAGGAGAGTTATTTCTGCATCTAGCTTTCCTTACAAGTGGTATTAGAGCCTGGCCAGTTGTGTTATCCTTGTGGGTACGTTGGGTTTTTTGTGTCAATTCTGTTTAGTGGGAGTCTTGTAGAGTTTGTTAATTCTAATTACAAATTGAGATGGCTAGCACATCCGGAAAGATTGAAATAGATAAATTCAATGGCAGTAATTTTGAGTTGTGGAAACTCAAAATGGAAGAACTTCTAGTTGATTGTGATTTGTGGCTTGTTGTGTCTGGAACTAAGCCTACAGGCATGAAGCAAGAAGATTGGAACCTTGCAGATAGAAAGTATAAGGGGCTAATAAGGCTTTGTTTGGTAGACTCTGTTCTTCTGAATGTGCATGAGGAGAAGACCGCATCTTCTTTGTGGAAGAGATTGGCATCTATTTATTAGGGGAAGTCTTTGGTGAATAAACCGTTCTTGAGGAAGAAGTTGTACTCTTTGAGAATGTAGGAAGGAGGTTTTGTAGCTAATCATTTGAACATATTTAATATGTCAATTTCTCAATTAACATCTGTTGGTGTGAAAATTGAAGATGAGGATCACTGTATGCTTCTATTGTGTTCTTTTCCAGACTCTTGGGATCATCTGGTGATGGCTATTGGGAGTACAACATCAAATTTCAAGATGGAAGATGTTGTTGCATCTTTGCTCTCAGAAGAGATGAGAAGGAAATCTTCTAAGATGGCGAAGGAAGCTCTTGTTGTCAAAGGAAGATCAAAAGAGAAAAGCAAGAATAAGGACAAGAAATTGAAATCAAAATCAGAGGGGAGATCAAAGTCTCCTAGTAAGAAGTCCAAGGTGAAATGTCAGAATTGTGGGCAACCTGGTCATGTCCGAAAGGATTGTAAAGAGGAGAAAAATAAGAAGTTCTCTTCCAATAATGATTCTTCTCAGGGTGATTCAGATGCCTTCATTTCTGCCTTGGCTACACAGGCATCAGATGATGTCTAGCTGATTGATTTTGGAGCATCTTTTCACATGACATCTCATAAATACTGGTTCACAAAGTATGAAGAATATGATGGTGGAAAGGTGTACTTGGCAAGTGATTCAACTTTTGAAATTGTTGGATGTGGAAGAGTCAAAATCCAATTCCTTGATGGTAGAGTAAAGGGGATCAAGGATGTTATGCATATACCAGGTCTGGCTCAAAATCTACTTTCTATTAGTAAGCTAAATGATATTGGAGTATAAGTCACGTTCTCTAGAAATGGATGCAAGATGACTAGAGGTTCAATGGTGCTGGCTAGAGGTCAAATTGGTACCCTATACAAGCTAGATGCACAGGTTGTTCAATGTAACAGTGTCTCTGTAAAGTCATAGAAAGCTACTCATGGAGATAAAGAGGGAAATATCCCTAATTGTGTAAACTCTATGGAAGTAAAACTTCCAATAGAGAATACTATGCTCTGGCATCATAGACTAGGCCACATAGGAGAAAAAAGTTTAAAAACCTTGAAGAATAAAAACCTAGTTGAGGGGCTTGATGACTGTAATCTCGAATTTGAATTTTGTGAGCATTGTATATATGGAAAACAACACCATGTTTCTTTTTATTCTAGTCCTCACAAATCTTCCGGTTTGCTAGATTATATTCATTCAGATGTGTTTGGTCCAGTGAATGTTCCTTCTTTGTCTAAATCAATATACTATGTGTCGTTTATTGATGATTATTCAAGAAGACCATTTGTATATTTTCTGAAAAGTAAATCAAAAGTGTTTAGTCAATTTAAGGAATTTAAAAATCTTGTTGAAAATCATATTGGTAGAAAAAAAAATGTTTAAGGACTGATAATGGCAGTGAATTTTGTTCTGATGAATTCAAGAGGTATTGCAAAGACCATGGGATTAAAAGACATAAGACTACACCTTATACTCCACAACAAAATGGAGTTGCAGAAAGGTTCAATAGGACAGTGATAGAGAGAGCACAAAGTATGTTAAGTAGTGCTGCTTGGAGGAGAAGTTCTGGGCTGAGGTTGTATCTACTACATGTTACCTAATAAATTGTTCTCCAAACTCTTCTCTTTTTGAGAAAATACCTTTGGAAGCGTGGTCTGGTAAGAAGCCCTCTCTTAGATATATTCATGTTTTTGGCTATGAGGCATATGCTCATGTGTTGTATGAGAAAAGATCTAAGTTGGAGAACAAGGCTGTCAAATGTATTTTTATTGGCTATAGTGCTGGCATAAAAGGATACAAGCTTTGGAATCTTGATACAGAGAAGGTTGTATACAGTAGAATTGTACTCTTTCATGAGCTGAAACGTTCTACCTTGGATCTACAGTCAGAGACAAAGTCAAAAAACAATAAGGATGTAGCTGTAATTCCTCCTACACAAGAGAAAGAGGAATTGAAAATTTAAAATGAACCTAAATCTGAGGAGAGCTCAAGCAGTTCTAAAAGTTAAGAAGAAGAAGAACAACCTCAGCCTCAGCCAATGAGGAGGTCAACTCGTGAAAGAAAACAACCTAATAGGTATGGGTTCTCTTTGATTAATTCTACTTGTGCCTATGCTTTAATTTCTAGCACTGATGAGCCTAGGACTATGAAAGAGGCATTTAGAATGTTTGATTCAGACTCTTGGTTGGAAGCCATGAATGAAGAAATGTCATCATTAGAAAAGAATGAAACTTGGAGTTTGGTGCCCTTGACTAAAGGCAGAAAAGTTGTGGGTTGCAAATGGGTATTTAAGAAGAAGATAGGTCTAGATGGCAATGTAGAAAAGTACAAGGTGAGATTGGTTGCAAAGGGTTATTCCCAAGTCAAGGGAATTAATTATGGGGAGATTTTTTCTCCTGTAGCAAAGCTGACATCTATCAGATTTCTTTTGTCACTTGCAGTAGCATATGACTTAGAGGTTGAATAGATGGATGTGAAGACAACATTTCTTCATGGTGATCTTGAAGAAGAAATCTACATGTCCTAGCCTGAGCACTTTGTGGAGAAAGGTAAAGAGAAACTGGTTTTCAAGTTAAAAAAGTCTATGTATGGGTTAAAACAATCACTTAGAATGTGGTACCAAAAATTTGATTCTTTTGTATTATCTATGGGATTTGTAAGATCAAAATTTGATCATTATGTCTATTACAAAACTGAAAGTGATCAAGTTCTTATTATTGATGTCTATGTTGATGATATGTTGTTCATAGGCAATAGTAAGCTAATGATTTATAATCTTAAGTCTCAGTTGTTTGCTAAGTTTGAAATAAAATATCTTGGTGCAACAAGGTATATTCTGGGGATGGAGATAACTAGGGACAGAGCTAATTAAAAACTTTGGCTTAGTCAAAGTAAGTATATCAAGACTGTTCTAGAGATATTTTTCATGAATGACTACAAGCAGCTAGTTGTTCCAGTCTTCCAGGGAACGAAGCTATCTATTGAAGAGTTTCCAAAATCTCCTATTGAGATGGGGGACATGACTAGTGTACCCTATGCTAGTGTCGTTAGTAGTCTTATGTATGCAATGGTCTGTACAAGGCTAGACATTGCCCAAGTAGTGGGAGTTCTTAGTCAGTTTATGGCTAATCCTGTAAGGACACATTGGGATGTTGTAAAGAGAGTTTTTAGATATTTGAAGGGCACTTCAGATTTTGCTTTGTGTTACCATGGGAACCTGGTTGAATCATAGAGGACTCTTAGTATTCGAGGCTATGTGGATTATGATTGGGTAGGGGACATTGATAGTAGGAGGTCCACCAGTGGGTACATTTTCATGATGAATGGTGGTGTAGTGAGTTGGATGAGTAAGCGACAGGATGTAGTCAATTTGTCCACTACAAAGGCTGAATACATGGCAACTACTCATGCTTGTAACATTGGTTTTGATGTAGGGGAGATAACTATTTTTTGTGATAGTCAGAGTGCAATTTGTTTGGCAAAGAATCCTACTTTCCATGCTAGGATGACACATATAGATGTATAGTACCACTTTGTACGAGATATGGTGGAGGATGGAAAGGTTAGTTTGGAAAAATTTGATACTCTGGAGAATGTTGTAGATGCATTGACAAAGCTAGTGAGCACAGACAAGCTCAGGTGGTGTGCGAGTTCAATGGGCCTTAGTGCCCATGATTTTTAGTAGTTTTTTTTGCTTTGGAGGTGCTTGTGTGATCTTCGTCAAGTGGGAAATTGTTAGAAATATATGCCTAAATCATCACAGGTTGTGACCTCTATTGGGGCAAAGTTGTTGTGGCATCCATCATGTCTGGCTGACTAGCAGCTTTCAATCTTGTTGAACAGATCAGGTCGCTATGACCTTGCAGGAGTCTCGTCAAATGCTTATGCATTGGAGTCATCAGGATAACCTACAGAGGCTCAGTGAGAAGTCTTATCAAGATATTTTGTCTCATCGACAGTATGTTGTTTTTGTGGTCTTCGACGTGTCTTATATTCTTCGATGAGAAGTCCTGTCAATGTGTGAATGTCTTACCGATCATTTTCACTCGAGGTAACTCAAAGGGCTTCAGGAAGGTGTCCCAACGAGAGTGGAAGGTCTTGTCGATGGAAAAGAAAATGTTTATGTATGACTTGAACAGATTCTTACCGATAGTAAATGTCATCGGTGTAACACATGTGACTTCGATAAGAACTCTCGACGAAAGTAATAGGTCTTGCCGACTATTATTTGGTGCTTGGTATGACTGGAGGTTTCAGAGTAATGTCTCAGCGATAGTGGTAGAGTCTTGCTGACTGCTGATCAATTCGGGGTAACTTTGAACCTTCGGTGGGATGTCTTAGTGATAGCGATATGTCTTGGTGATAGATGTGCACTTCGGAGTAACTTTGAACCTTCGGTGGGATGTCTCAGTGATAGCGAAAAGTCTCATTGACTGTTGGATGCTTCGGTGTAACATAAGGAATCTTGGTGTAACCTCTTGGTGAGTGGTAATTCTTGTCGATAGCAATGTTGAGGTCGGTGTGACTTGTGAATAGCGATATGAGGTCTTGGCAAGAGTGAAATGTTTTGCCGACAGCATGACTCTTTGATGTAACTTGTGAGCTCGGTAAAACATCTTGTCGATGGAGAAACTCTTACTGATAGAGATGTAATGGATGTCGATGGATTCGGTATGAATCATGGTGTTCGCTATATCGTCTTGCCGACTGTTGGAACTATTGACTATGATTTTGGAACAACAACATGCAAATAGAATATTGCTACTCTGTTTCTCCTGAAAGAGAAAGACAACACATGGATGTTTCAGCTCCCAAGGTCTTGGTAGTTGGTTCTCAACTATGCTGATGTTACTCAGTGGTCAATGCAATAGTAATGTTCAAGGGGCCTATTGGTGTTGAGCTTTTGGATTGTTCTAAGATCAAACATGAATTAAAACCTAATCTAACTAGGGTTTTTTAAAGAAATAACAAAAGATAGATCGGAGCTTTGGAACAGAAAAGAACAATAATTCATCCAACTTTAACCAGACTCATTAGCTTCAAGAAATTATAAACTAAAACTGAAGAACAAGGCTAACTTGTGATTAACACACAGTTGCATTCATTCTCAGTGCTGATTCCTACAACTTAGTACTAGTTGCCATTTTAAATAAAACATAAGATAACATTTCATTCCTTGAAGACTTCACAAATCAAATGATCAATTTAAGACAATTATCATTCTGGAACACAACATGAAGTAGATTAAACTCTGATTGCTTCTACTATTAGTTAAACACATAAGCAACATTTACAATTCTGGCATAATCACCAGTGTACAGAGAATCTATGGCTCCAAATCATTTCCATTTATACTAAGAAAACTGAAAGATACATTGGTCTATTCTGATTCTAACTCCTAACTGAGAAAGGCACAAGCAACTCTCATTACTAAGAATCAAGATTAGCTTCTATCCCCTCTCACTAACTCTACTGGTTCTACTTTATTTCTAACTTAGAATTTTTAACTATCTAATCCCAAAAGTTCTAATTCTTACTGCCTCTAATAGGTTCTAACCATTTACAAAGAGGCAAAAATGCCTTATATACAGAGTGTTCAAAAGGGATGTGTTGTCCCTTGTGTTAGGGTTTTACAAAATATCTACATCCAGAAGAGTTAGCTTTCAAACCTTTCTAAAATGAGTTAATGTTGCATTCAATGTGAAGCCCTATTGTCCATGTTGATGAAAGATAGTTCTAGGAAAGATCTATGGATCTTTTTCAGTTGCAACATTCGCTCCTCTATCTCTGTGTCCATCCTTGAAATCCCTCACAGAGTTGCCTTGAATGCTTCACAATATCACCATTAATACTAATCTGCCTCCTTGCCAGCAGTCACTATAGCTATCCCTATGACTCACAGTTTCTTCACCCTTCTTCTGGCCTTCTTCATGTTCTGGACCTCTTGGCATGCTAACCTTCCTCTGGAAGCATCATCGGGCCTCCCTATAGATCTGAATATTTCACCCCAGCTGACTCATTTCCTTTGGATCTCAGAAAGAATCCATTTCGTTTGCACCCGACAGACTTCTTACATAGGGGCAGTCAATCAGTCAAAGGGCCAATGGATTCACTCCTGAGTCTCCCATGATTGGTGGAATAGAATCCATGCAAGACTTAAGAGGTCCAAGGTGGTCCGAAGGAAATCATATGTCGGTGAGACACTCATCATGTCTCCCCAATGCGATTATATCACTTTTAGTAGCTATTAGCATGACATTAGATAGTTGGCAAGACATTTCAGCAAGCTGTAGAAGTCAGATCGAGCTCACAAAACCTATTGGCAAGACTGCATTCCTTTGCTAAGACCACATGGTGAAGTTTTTCTCTCGGCGAGCACATTTTGTACCGACAAGACTCCTTCATTCGCCAAGACCTCATCGAGTTGGCAAGACATCTTACCGAACCCGTTCCATTCGTTCAGAGTCTGCTCGAGTCCCTTCTATTTCCCTGAGCTCTGACCTTTTGCTTCAGTGTGACCATCATGAGTCGGTGAGAGATTACACCGAGCCCTAGATCCTCCGATGAGACCTCGTCTATTCGGCATGATATCACACTGAATCTTCTTACTCTTTGGAGAGACTTCCTTTCTTCGCCAAGACCTTTCACTAAGGTCTTCTCTTTCACCGAGTTGTTCACTAGTCGGTAGGACATCCCGAGGTCAGGGAGACATCATAGCAACCCCTTTGTTTTCTCCCCGAGCCCATTCTATTTCGGTGAAACTCTTCGTAGTTGCCCAGACCTTATGGTGACGTTGCCGTCCTTTCTCTTCGGTGAGACCTTTCGCCTAAGCCATTCCATTTCACCAGTACCACTTTACTTCGGTAGGAGTTCACTTTTCAGTGAGACATCTTGCCAAAGCCACTCTTCTCTCAGTGAGCCTCCCCTGTGCTACTGAGACTTCCCTCGATCGGTGAGACTTTACAAAGACTGAGGTTTCCTTCTGCCGAACCGAGATCACTTCAGGGAGACCTTCCTATAGTTATACTGACATGTATTCTTTTTGTTCCAAATGTGTCGCTACAACACCCTCTCAATGGAGAGACGTCCCACAGACACCTTATGTCTCACCGAGAAGCCTCCGCCTGTTCACCTTTCGGTCGTTGTGACATTAGAGAAGTCCTGCCAATATGAACTATTCTTGTGCTTGGTCGGTGATACCAAGGGTACTCGCCAGGACATCTCTCTGATTTGAAAAGTTTCTCACCAAGACACATATATAAGTAATGGCGGTCGACAAGACACCAAGCTTTCAGGGAGACCTTCCACCAAAGACAAACTCCCGTTGAAGTGTTAGACTCTTCTTGCTAGTCAGTGAGACATTATGAACTCACCGAGACTTCTTGGTGAAGAGAAAACCTTTCGCCGATGTATGGATCCTTTTGTCGCTAGTCGGTGAGACATGGATATTTCACCAAGACCTTTCCCCGAAGACAAAATTTCATGCCGATAGGAAACTCCTAGTTGCTGGGACGATGAATGGTGTCTTTCCGATAGATGCTTGCATATGATTTTTGATCACTGTGACATCTCTGTGGTCTTCCCGATAGGCAATACAAACGCATATCAACAAGATGCACTGGTAGTCAGCAAGATATCCGCAAGGTCTTTCCAACTTTCTTCTTCAAGGGAAATTATGACCAACTGGACCAAGGAAAGTCTTCCAAGTGAACTCATTTGAGAAATATCATCATGTGTGTGGCATGTTCCTACAAAACAAAAGGTCTGCATCAGTCTCAAAGCATATGAAACATATTAAAATAAATTATTATGTTTCTTATGATTTTTTTTATTCAATTTTCAACAAGAAGAAAACCAACTCAAGCTGAAACAAAACTAGAATTTAAATCAGATAGAGAAAGGAGACAAACTCTGGTAGAAAATAGAAGCACACCCAAGAGGAAAGAAAATAACAAAAATCAAAGAAACCAAAAAGAGAAAGGGGACCCATTTAGTTCCAAAATAAAATGGGGTGGTTATGCAAGGCATAAAAAATGGCGACATAGCTGGGAAAATGGTTTAATCATTTTCAAGAAGCTGAAATATTCAGCTACCCAGAACTCCTGGTTCATGAAGATCACAACTCCAGTTGGGTTAGTTATAGCAAACAAGGTAGAGCTAGAATCTCAAATGTAAGTTAATCAATGGCTACCCTTGAATCCATGTGTGTGTGCTTGATTGTGCATCATCCTTCCATAAATTTTTCTCCATTTTCAGAATAATAATGTGCAAGATTTGAGCTACATGAGTTGATTTCCTTTGTGCAATGATATCCTGAGCATTGCTCTGCTGCCATTCAGGTGTCCATAGCCCCGACGGAGATACCTCTAGTTTCCTCACAACATTGCTCTACTGCTAGCTAGGTGTCCATAGCCCTGGTAGAGATACTGGAATCACCCATTCATATTGAATCATTTTTCCTCTTTAGATAATTCTTTTCTTTTCTCTTTTTTTTTGTTTCCTCGTAGAGTTTTGGATATTTCATTTAGTTCTTTTTCAATATGTCAGATGTTTAACATCTGATCTGGGTTGAAAACTACCATGGACTTCATAATAGCACTTGGGAGATTGTATTTTTCACTCAAATCATACAACACCATCACCCTAGGACAAATAGATTGCTACAAAGGAGATGATCTTGATGATTTGTGACAGATTCGGGGGAGCTAATGAAGGTTGCTTACTTGGCACCTTGTTTTCAAAACCTTCCACAACTTTTATTGACAATAAGCATGAAACAACGAATTGAGGACAAAATCATCCAATTAGAACATATGAAAATTTCTAAACCACCTCTCTCCTAACAACCAATGTATGCTCCACATAACAACCCACCACTTCAAGATGGAAAGAAACAGATAAACCCCTAAAGAGCAAAACAAAACAGAAGCCAAAAGAACAAAGGAAACAGAAAGAAAAAAAGGAAAAAAAACAAAGAGATAGGGAAATATTTATAGATAGGAGGAAAATATTTACACAAAGAGCAGCAGATTATTTACATAAAGGACGGGGTTATTTACAAGCAGAAGCACAAAAGTTATTTTCATAACTACAAATTAGTTACAAACAGGAGACAAACAAAATACTTACATAAAGAACAATGAATTATTTACATGTAGAACATAAATTAACAAGCTTCATGACTCAAAATAATGCTTAAGAAACTACCCATTGATGGGAAATGGAATAGGTTCTCCAATTAAGCTACTTAGTCTGAAAGCATTTTCCCCCAAGATCTTAGCAATTTGGTAAGGACCTAGCCAGAGTTTTTGTCAAATTTTTGGTGACTGCCCTTCTTTTCCTTGGCTTTTTCCCATAATAGCACTAGGTCTGATATCCTAAAAGCCTTGATCTTAGCCCTTTTGTCATACCAACGTTTGACAACGGCCTGGTGGCTAAAGAATTGTTGCAAAGCAGCATCCCTTTGTTCTTCCAATTTTAACAAAGCACCCAATCTAATTTCTATCCTATTGTCATTGGAGTAGAATTTTTGCATGAACTCAAGGATACTTATCTACAGATGGATGGGAAACACAAGATCTTGGCCACATACCAGATTGAATGGTGAAGTCTTTAGAGCAACCTTAATCCTAGTCCTATCCACCCATAATGCAAATCTTAGCTAGGTATGCCAGTCCCTAGGGTTGTTTTCTAACAGTTTCTTTATTACCCCTAAAAGATTCTTGTTAGTTGATTCTGCAACTCCATTGCCTTGTGTGTAATAATTTGAAGAGTACTTTAATACAACCTTGTGATCGTAAGCCCAATAAATGAATTTAGTAGAAGAGAATAAAGAGCCATTGTCACATACCAATGCAAAGGGTATCCCAAACCTTGTAGTGATGCACTTGGTGAGGAACTTGATCACTATCTCTATTGTGTTGTTCTTGTAGGGTATAGCTTATTTCCATCTTGTATAGTAGTTAGTTATAGTCAGAATGAATTTTTGTCTTGCAGTAGAGCTTGGGTTAATAACCCTAATGAGATCCAGTGCCCATTGGGCAAATGGCCTTACCTCATAGACAGGTTGCAATGGCATAGCTGGATGGCATTCCATTGATGCTGAAACTTGACACATGTGACATGTTCTCACATGATGATGGGAATCCCTAAACACACAGGGTCGGTAATAACCATACCTGAGGATCTGGTGTGCCAACGAATCTATAGAACCATTACCGGTGCCATGTTTACCATGAAAATTAGAGATCGCCTGCTTGGCCTCTTGCTGATCTAGGCATCTTAGGTATATTCCTTCAAAATTCATCCTATATAGAAAAATTCCTTTGAACATATAATGAGATCTCTTCAGTCTCAGGGCTCTCCTTTGAGTTGAATTCATTCCTTCTGGACATCAATTGTTGAGCATCAAACAGACAACATCAGCATACCAGGGATCATTGGAGAAGGAATGGGTTGTGTATTGTTGGCAAACAATGTTGTCACCAACATTCGCCATGGATTTAGACAAACTTGTACCTCTAACAAGTCTCATAGGGCGTATCTCTAGATTGAACTCTTGTAGGATGGCCATCCATTTTCTTCTTCGTTCTCCCAACTCGCTCTACGTGAGTAAAGATTTCACAGCTGCATCAGGAACTACAGTGATGATTTGGCTGTGAAGGATGTAATGTCGAAACTTCTTGACAGCTCTGACCAGTGCGAAACCTTTCTTTTCAAGAGGTGGATACTTAATTTTGGCATTCTTGAATGGATAACTCATGAAAAAAATTGGCCTCTCCTCTCACTCTTCTCCTTGTTGAGTTAATACGGCTCCACATGAGTGTTCAAAGGTGAAAGAATGGATATAAAACAATCTCAAGTAGTCAGGGTTGGTGAGAACAGGCACCTCCAAAATGGATCACTTGACTTGTGAAAATGCATCCTTTGCCTCATCTGTCAACTCTATCTTGGTGGCTTTCTTCATCATTTCATTCAAATGCTTTACAATCTCTGCAAAGCTCATGATGAACCTTCTCATGAAGTTGATTTTCCTAAAAAAATATCTCATTTATTTCTTGCTTCCAGGTCAGATGATCTTCAAAATGGACTCGACTTGATCTGGATCAATTGATATACCTCTCTTAGAGATTATGTGTCCCAAAGCTTCCCTTCAGAAACTCCGAACACACACTTTTTGGGGTTTAGGGAGACGCCATACTGGATACATCTTTGAAGCACTTTGGCTAAGCTTGCAGCGTGGTTCAAGCGATCCTTGGAGAAGACTGTTAGGTCATCCATATAAACAATAATGCACTTACCTATCAGATCCTTGAATGCTATATCCATAGCACTCTGAAAGGTTGCTCCAACATTTTCAGACGAAATGGCATCTTCTGTAAGCGAACGTTCCCCATTTTGTAGTGAAAGTTGTCTTCATCTTGTCTTCATGGTTAACCATTACCTAATTGTATCCAGAGTAACCATCCAAGAATGATATCATCTGAGATCCATTCATGGTCTACAACACTTCATCTAGAGAAGGAAGTGGATAATTATCTTTTCATAAGCTCTATTGAGATTTCTGAAGTCCATCATAGCCTAATCTCCCCATTTTTCTTACGAACTGGAACTAGGTTTTCCACCCATGTTGAATGGCATACAAGGAACTTCTTTATGAATCAAAGGTTCAATTAGGATGTTGACAGGGTGTTGCTTCTATCGGAATGGTTTAGCTTCAAGCTTTAGAGGGATGGTATGAGTCATTATAGATGCATCAAATGTCTTTAGGTCTTCATACCCCCAAGCTATTGCAGCAATATCTTTCTTAAGTGCCATTAATATGTCTTTTCTAATTGCTTCAGGGCAAGCATTTCCAATGTAGACACTTCTTTTAGGGCTAGAATCGGCCAGGTTAACAATTTCATATTTTCCTCCTTTCCCTTCAGCTAACATCTTCTCTTGAGCCCTGGGGTCTGAATCAAAGATTCTTTCTAGAGCCACCATTCCTTTGGGAATGTTGTTACCCCTTAAATTGAGGACCCCTTATGTATCACAATCCTCTGGATTCCAATCTCCTTGATCCCTGTTGGACTCATCAATGATTTGTCCTTCAAAAACATCTGAACTTGCTAGGAAAGCAAGGATATCTTGATCATCATTGAAGGCCTGGAAATTCTTGATATTGTCAGGAACAGTTGGGGTGGATATCAATTCCACTTAAAACCTTTTAAACTCGGAGCCTTGCAAAGGTTCTAAGGTGATTGCAGCAATAGCTAGTGAATCAGCTATTTGATTTTGTTCTCTTGGAATTAAGCTAATTCCAAAAGCATCGAAGTCCTCAATTAGGTTCCATACCCAGTTCCTATATGCTGCCAATCTTCTATTGTGACATGTGTATTGGCTGTGCACTTGCTTGATAACTATCTTTGAATCTCCTTTGACCACCAAGGTAGTGACTTTATTCTTGTGTGCAAACATTAGTCCTCGAGCTAGGGCTTTGCATTCAGCTACATTGTTAGTGCATCCAAATTGCAACCTGTAAGAAACAAAGAATACTTTCCCTTTCAGACTGGTTAATACAATTCCAACACCACAACTGGTTTTGGACTTGGAACCATCAAAGGTAAGGGTCCACAACTAATCATAAGTAGGGGTTGATCCTTTTGAAGTTTTTGTAGATATTTGGATAGGATTAACCAGAGGTGGGACTCTTTGATCTTTTTCATCGGTCATAGGGAAAGGATTCTCTACGGGTTCTTTAGGTATACTTTGAAATTCCTACCTAGTTGTATCATATAACCTGTTGTTATCTTCCTGGTAGTCACCTATCCCTATGGTTGATTCCTTGGGTTTTGTTTCATTGGTGAGCGTAAGGATTTCAAAAAAACCTTGGGGTTGCTCTTTATCATTATGTTGGGTCAGGGTTGTATCTGGGGTAGGCTCAGTTTGAGAAAGAACTCCCTTTGAAGGAATCCTATCCCTAGTTAACATTATTGCTTCATTGGCTTCAAACGAGAAATGATCCACAACGATCTCGAGGTGACTTAAGCTAGCTTCCTTAGCTTGGGAAATATGATTTAAAATGTCAATGCAGGGTTGGCAAGTCAATTCAAAATGATTTAGGTAATGTACCCTGCACCAATTAGGGAGCAAAAGGCTTCACAAATCAATATCTTTTCCTAAGACCAGCTGATCTTGTTGCAGCCTTCTGATCAAGGTCTACTGATTTTCATTAATCAAGAGATCAGGGGAATTTTGTCTTGACAATTTATTAGGATCAAAAATTGAAAGAGTTAGGATTTCCTCTCTTTTATAAGCCCCTATCTCAACCTCAAAGTAAGCTACCTCATTGGGACAATCATATTCAATGATGACATGCTTGAGGTGAGGCTCACTTTCAATCCTAATCTGAGTAGGAATCCCCTTCCATGGTAGCCACATGTGTGAAAATTCCAAGGAGAGATATCCCCCTATACTTTTCATCAGGTCTCGGCTCAGTAGCATACCATAGGTCTCAGGAATTTCTGCTACTTGAATGTATATGTTTGTTAAGATCCTAGGATCGAATCCCACTTGCACATGTATGTTCTTCAGTTCTCCCACTACATTAACCTTTGTTTTGTCAAGTTGGATAACTTTCTTGTTTGTTTGAGCAGGGTTCAATCCTAACTTCTTACATACAGAAAATGACATAACATTGCTTGAAGCTCCTGAATCTAGCAAACAATTATGTAGATTCTTTCCACAGATTCTTAAACTCAAAAGAAAAGGTGGAGTACTTACTTTTCTTCTGTACAAAGTTGCATTCATGTCTACAGGAGGTGTAACCTTTCTTTTTCCTTTTGACTTATCAGCTTGTTCTAGGGCCTTCAGCACTATCTCCCTTTGAGCAGGGCACCACTTTAAAATGTCAAAGTATGACAAAGAATTTTTTTGTTTCTACATCTCAAAAACAATGTCAAATTTTGTATCATAACTTGTATTACTTTTAACAACCCCAAGCGAATTACCTTTATTATGAAATTCAGGTGGACCTTTTGGCGGAGGGGGATTATTATCAGCATTTTGATTTGGAGGCACCATGTGATTAGGAGGTGCTGATGTTTTGAATGGGCCCTTATTCTGATTTCTCAAGAAGTGTCCTTTTGTCTGAAAATCTTGGGCATCATATGAATCTTCCTCTGGTTCATTCTCACTTTGCATTGGGAATGAGGGATCTTCTTCAAAGAGGTCAAATGTCATGGTTGTATCCATCGAGTCCCCTCTATTTGAATTCCCCTAGAATGTGTGGGAATCTTCGTGTTCCCTCTTGACAACTTTCTCCATCTCAAGGCAGTTTACCTCAGAATGGGTTGTCGTATCATGCAACCTACACCAGTTAGTCATGAAATTAAGGTTGGCCACATTTGCAGTATGTGACCTCTCCTCATTAGCTTGATAATTATGAGGAACTCTGCCATTGTTGGGCCCTGTATTCCATTGTTGATTGCTATTTGGTCTCTGGTTGTATCATCTATTTTGACTTTGATAACCCTAGTTAGAGGAATGTTGGCCTTGATAACCTCTTTGGTTGTAGTTGTTATTCTGATAAGTACCCTAGTTGTTGTTGCTTTGATTAGGGTAGTTACCTTGATTGTGAGGGGGTTCAACCTAAGCTGAGCCATGTCATTTGTAACTTGAGACAGTGTTTTCTTCAAGGTTTCCACCTCATTTGTAAGTTGAACTATCTTTTCACTTTCCACGCTCTTAGCAACCGGTGGTTGACCACCATGATTTGGTGTTCCAATTTGGTTATGATGATTGTGGGAACCTTGAGGAGCTTGTGATTGTTGAAGAGAGTTAGGGGTTTCGTTGGAAAATAATGGAATAGGAGGTTGAATTTGTAGCTTAGATATGGATCCATAATGAGAAGGAGACATCCTTGGGACAGTATTGAACAATGGAGTTGGACTATGCATCTGACATCCTATTGGAGGAAACCCTCCTCCCAGACTTCCTTGTTGAGAGCTGATTTGTTGTTGCAGCTTGATAACCAAATGATAAACTTTAGATAGGGATTCTATATGAGCTGGTTGATAAGTACTCCGTAGGAACAAACCTAGCATAGGGTCTATAACCCTAAAGTATGCTTGAATGGAACTATTTTCAATAACTAGGTAGGGGTCCTGTAGTCTCATATACATTTGTTAAAACCTAGTGTTGAATAAGAGTAGGGATTCACATGGCTCTTTCCTGATGGTAGCAAACTGGTGGTATAATAGATCTAGATCCACATAGATTCTAAACTGATTGATGAAAGCATTTTCCAAGTCTGTCTAGCTCATAATAGAATGTTGAGGAAGATTAAGATACCAGTTGTATGCCATATCCCCTAGGGAATAAGGAAACAACCTACAAACCACATCATGGTGGGCTATTTGAGCCCTAGTACAAGCATCCTTAAAGGCTTGTATATGATCTTTAGCACTCCTTGATTCACCATTAATGTACTTAGGATAGAATTTCTTAGGGTTCTTAGGTAGGTCATGAAAACCTCCATGAATAGTCCCCAAGGGAGAGGGATTATTCTAAAAGAACACCATTGGTGGTGGTGGCGGTGGTGGTTGAGCTAGCTGTTGTATGCGTTGAACACGTTGTGATGACAATTGAGATGCATTGGATGGTGGATTGATGGTTGTCCACTAGGGTATTGGTGAAAATCCTGGTGGGGTGAGTGGAGCTGACAAGGGTGGTATGATGGTTGCCCCAGTCCTATGATTCTTGTGTCTTATTCAAGTCTTGAGTTCTATCAAAAGTGGTGGATTTTTAGCTGATCGAAGAACTCTGTGGGTCCTTTTTGGGGATGAAAACCTAGCTTTATCTAGTTTACCTTCTTGCCATCCTTCTAGCGCTAGTTTCTGTTGACTGTGATTTTGGCACAAAAACATGCAAACAGAATATTGCTACTTTGTTTCTCCTAAAAGAGAAAGACAACACATGGATGTCTCAGCTCCCAAGGTCTTGGTAGTTGGTTCTCAACTGTGCTGATGTTACTCAGTGGTCAATGCAATAGTAATGTTCAAGGGGCCTACTAGTGTTGAGCTTCTGAATTGATCTAAGATCAAACATGAATTAAAACCTAATTTAATTGGGGCTTTTTTAAAGAAATAACAAAAGATAGATTAGAGCTTTGGAACAGAAAAGAACAATAATTCATCCAACTTTAACAGACTTGTTAGTTTCAAGAAATTATAAACTAAAACTGAAGAACAAGGCTAACTTGTGATTAACACACAGTTGCATTCATTCTCAGTGTTGATTCCTACAACATAGTACTAGTTGCCATTTTAAATAAAACATAAGATAACATTTCATTCCTTGAAAACTTCACAAATCAAATGATCAATTTAAGACAAATATCATTCTGGAACACAACATGAAGTAGATTAAACTCTGATTGCTTCTACTATTAGTTAAACAAATAAGCAACATATACAATTCTGGCACAATCACCAGTATACAGAGAATTTGTGGCTCTAAATCATTTCCATTTATACTAAGAAAACTGAAAGATACATTGGTCTATTCTGATTCTAACTCCTAACTAAGAAAGGAACAAGTAGCTCTCATTACTAAGAATCAAGATTAGCTTTTATCCCCTCTCACTAACTCTACTGGTTCTACTTTGTTTCTAACTTAGAAGTTTTAACTGTCTAATCCCAGAAGTTCTAATTCTTACTGCCTCTAATAATTTATAATGAGTTAATGTTGCATTCAATGTGAAGCCCTGCTGCCCATGTTGATGAAAGATAGTTCCAGGAAAGATCTATGGATCTTTTGTAGCTACAACATTCACTCCTCTGTCTCCGTGTACATCCTTGAAATCCCTCGCAGAGTTGCCTTGAATGCTTCACAATATCACCATTAATACTAATCTTCCTCCTTGCCAGTAGTCACTATAGCTATCCCTATGACTCATAGTTTCTTCGCCCTTCTTTTGGCTTTCTTCATGTTCTAGACCTCTCGGCATGTTGACCTTCCTCTAAAAGCATCATCGGCCCTCCCTATAGATCTGAATATTTCACTTGAGCTGACTCATTGCATTTGGATCTCAGAAGGAATCCATTTCATTTTCACCCAGTAGACTTCTTACATAGGGGTGGTCAATTGGTCAAAGGGCGAATGGATTCACTCCTAAGTCTCCTATGATTGGTGGAATAGAAGCCATGCAAGACTTAGGTGGTCCAAGGTGGTTCGAAGGAAATCGCATGTCGTTGAGACACTCATCGTGTCTCCCCGATGTGATTATATCTCTTTTAGCATCTATTAACATGACATTAGATAGTCAACAAGACGTTTCAATGAGCTATAGAAGTCAGATCGAGCTCCCAAAACCTATCAGTAAGACTGCATTCTTTCGCTGAGACCACATGGCGAAGTTCTTCTTCTCTCGGCGAGCACATTTTGTACTGAAAAGACTCCTTTGTTCGCCAAGACCTCATCGGGTTGGCAAGACATCTTACCGAACATGTTCCATTCATTTAGAGTCTGCTCGAGTCCCTTCTATTTCCCTGAGCTCTGACCTTTTGCTTCGGCATGACCATCACGAGTCGGTGAGAGATTACACCAAGCCCTAGATCCTCTGGAAAGACCTCATCTATTCGAGATGACATCACACCGAATCTCCTTACTCTTTGATGAGACTTCCTTTCTTTTCCAAGACCTTTCACTGAGGTCTTCTCTTTCGTTGAGTTGTTCACTAGTCAGCAGGACATCCTGAGGTTGGGGAGACATCATAGCGACCCCTTTTTTTTCTCCCCGATCCCATTCTGTTTCGGTGAAACTCTCCGTAGTCACCCAGACCTTATGGCGATGTTGTCACCCTTTCTCTTTGGCGAGACCTTTCCCTGAAGCCATTCTGTTTCACCGATACTAATTTACTTTGTTAGGAGTTCACTTTTTGGTCAGACATCCTGTCGAAGCCACTCTTCTCTCGGCGAGCCTCCCCCATGTCACTAAGACTTCCCTCGGTCAGTGAGACTTTACACTGATCGAGGTTTCCTTTCGTAGAACCGAGAGCACTTCAGGGAGACCTTCCTGTAGTTATACTGACATGTATTCTTTTTGTTCCAAATGTGTCATTGCAACACCCTCTCATCGGAGAGACATCCCACAGACACCTTATGTCTCGCCGAGAAGCCTCCACCTATTCACCTTTTAGTTGTTGTGACATCAGAGAAGTCCTACCAATATGAACTATTCTTGTGCTCGGTCAGTGAGACCAGAGGTGCTCGCCAAGACATCTCTCCGATTTGAAAATTTTCTCACTGAGACACATATATAAGGATTGGCAGTCGGCAAGACACCAGGCTTTCGGGGAGACCTTCCACCGAAGAAAAACTCCCACTGAACTGTTAGACTCTTCTTGCTAGTCGGTGAGACATTATGAACTCATCAAGACTTCTTGGCAAAGAGAAAACCTTGTGCTGATGTATGGATCCTTTTGCCGCCAGTTGGCGAGACATGGAGATTTTTCCAAGACCTTTCCCCGAAGACAAAATTTCATGCCGATAGGAAACTCCTAGTCACTGAGACGATGAATGGTGTCTTGCCGATAGACGCTTGCATATTATTTTTTATCACTGTGACATCTTTGTGGTCTTCCTGATAGGCAATACAGATGCATATCGATAGAATGCACTGGTAGTCAGCAAGATATCTGCAAGGTCTTGTCAACTTTCTTCTTCAAGGGAAATTATGACTAGCTAGACCGAGGAAAGTCTTCCAAGTGAACTCATTTGAGAAATATCATCATGTGTGTGGCTTGTTCCTACAAAACAAAAGGTCTGCATCAGTCTCAAAGCATATGAAACATATTAAAATAAATTATTCTGCTGCTTATGATTTTTTTTATTCAATTTTCAACAAGAAGAAAACCAACTCAAGCTAAAACAGAACCAGAATTTAAATCAGATAGAGCAAGGAGACAAACTTCGGCAGAAAACAAAAGCACCCCCAAGAGGAAAGAAAATAACAAAAAGAAAAGAAACCAAAAAGAGAAAGGGGACCCATTTTGTTCCAGAATAAAATGGGGTGGTTATGCAAGGCATAACAAGAACCTATGCCGATATCGATATGAAGCCTTTGGTCATCGGGGAGACACTTCTTTTGTCTCACCACCATGCCGATACAATGTGAACTCTTTTGACTGAGTGATGACCATCTATTTTTCTGATATTCAACCAATCAGAGGAGTTGAATGGGAACCATTGGAAGACAGTCTATTGTGGTAGTTCTGTGAGGAAGTTTGACAGACAAGGAACGACATGAATATAGTTTGCAGTTGCAGATGCTCGATGGTTTGGTTGGTTTGATCAACAGTTGTGTGAATAGTTCAAATTGTATCATAGTGATTTCTATTCTGTAAAGACTGTAACTTGACTGTTTTTGTACAAGATTGATCATTGTGAAAGCTATTGTAATCTGGCATCAAAAAGATAAGTCAGAACTTTGTATGTAATTATTTTTTACTGTAATACAAAGTGACTTCTCTTGGTGTGGTGGGTTTTTCTCCCGTAAGGGTTTTCCCATGTAAATCTAGTGTTCATCTGTGTTTATCTAATTCTCTATTTCTGCTATTTATTTCAATGTGCATCTTAATTGGACTGTAATTGTAAAATTTAAAATTGTCTCTACATTTCTTCCTTGAGTTTTTGACATTAGGAGAGTTGTTTCCACATCTAGCTTTCCTTACATATTACAGCCTGAGTTAGATTAGGTTAATTATGAGTAGGACATTATCTCTGAGTTGAACACACTTGCTTGGAGAAAATAAAGGAGTGTTGTGGAGTACATGAGAACAAATTTTATTCTTGAAGAGGAAGAATAACGAGCACAGTGGCCAGCTAGAAGGGTGGTTGAAAGGTGGTTGAAGATAGAAATTGTGTGGTACCCTCATCCCCGATGTGCCCCAAATCAAAATTAGGATCTTTTTTTGGACATCATACATTGAGAATTTGATGCATGAAAGAGCTTTTTTTTAAAAATTACCTCCTCACATTGGGAGGTTGGTGAATCTATGATTGAAGACATCCTCTACTTTCATAAGAATCCTTGAGCACACAAGATGGCATCAGTCACTCCACAACCATGGAGAGCTCATTTCAATCCCCTGGCTCTATCCAAGCACTTACCTCTACCTCTAGGATCAAGAGAGCATTTTCTGAAATTCACTAGGGAGGGCATCTAGAACCTTGAGATTCACATCCAAGCCTTTGTCATCATGTGTGGGACTCTAGGTGTTACCAAGGAAAATGTGGCTATATGACTCTTCATGGAATCTTTGGTCGACAAAGTGGTAGACTGGTTCTAGTGTTGGAAGATGGATGTATCATTAGTTGAGACATAATGTAGAAAAATTTAATTGCAAGATTAAAAGCAATCATTGATACCAGAATGTTGTTAGGTTGCCTCTTTCAAATTCAAAAAGGAGAGAACAAGAATATGAGGGACTATGTTGATATATTATCTTGAATCTTGAAATGGATTCCTTGTCTTGGCATGCCTACTCAATCTAATCTATCGACTATCTTCACGGTGGCTCTGGACCCTGAGTTGCAATTTCATCTGAAGTAGAAAAGGATATAAGACTTTGAAGCCACTAAACTAGAAGCCATCAAGATAGAAGATGATCTATTGTTGTTAGGATACTTCAATCGAAGCCATTCAGAGATGTTGTTAGATGGAAGACTCACTTCAAGAGTCAATCCCAAAGCATCAAGTGAAAGGTGGTTCTCACCCCATACAAATGTAGACATAGGTCTAGTCTTATGCCAAGAAGGTCATTCAAATGGACACAATGTTGATGGAAGAAGTGATATATACATTACATTGGTCATTATGGTGAGGAAGAAGGGGGCTCTGACAACTCTAACAACGAAGATGATGATTCCTCACCTATTCGGCCAAAGTATCATGTCATACTCTCCATCCTAACAAATGAAGGAGTTCTACGACACGAGTTATCTCCACACCCCCATAATTCAAAGCATTCACCTTTGAGTTCAAGGAGTCAATTGGTTGAATCAAAAAAATGATCATAGATTTTGAGCAATTGAAAAGGTAGAGATATAACAATTGTAAAAAGGTACCAGGTATTTTCAAAGCCTTGTGTGTACCTAATAGTCTAGATAAGAGTTTCAAAATTACCAGCAATCCTCTATTTGAGTTACACAAATCCGAAATGGATAGATTGGAGCTTCTGACCCTTGTTCTTCTTAATGTCATGAAAGGTGATAGTAGCAAAGAGCTTGAAGTGTGTTGAATAAGAACAAGGCAAGAATCTTGAGTGGATACTTACAAAGCTTGTGGGAATCATGTTGAATGTGAGTGCCTTGGTTGGGTACTATAGTGTGATATACACCTCAAAATTTTGTATTTCTGTGAACACCAAACCTGCACAAGCTAACAAGAGATTATCAAACAAGAGTCAAACATGTTAGAAAAGTAAATCTAATGTTCCCTATGAGATTCTTTAGCCAATTCAAGAGAAAACATGAAAATACCAAGAAACTAATGAAAGATTGCATGTAATCTAAATTGAACTAACTAAACCTCCATCCCATAGGGGGAGTGGTGCTCTTTTGATGTGGAAAGAATCCCTTTCCCAATCCCTTTGATAAGATTGATGATTGAAGATGATCCAATTATAAAAAATGGCTATAATCTAGCTAAAAAGGATGAAAATGATGAAATGTTATGGACTCAAATGACTATAATGGAAATGCATGAAGTTGTGGATCCATATTATGAAAAGGATGCCTCTATTTATAGAAGCTGGGGATTGAAGGATGCAGTAAATTGGTGAAAGTGGGATAAATTGAGAGCCAATGAGAATGTGCCAAGTGTCACAATTCTATTGGAGGAAGTTGGAGCACATTTTAGGAAATGTGTGAGTGGAGGATGGAAGTGAAGTAAATGTTGTTGGTTGAGAATTTGAAATTGGTGTAAGAGGAATTGAATGAGATTTGAGAGGATGTAAGAGGATTTGAAAGGTTATAAAAGAAGTTATTGCAGATGTGAAAGGTTTTTGAAAACCTTTGGAGGGAAATTGAATGAGAGGTTGTTGAGAGGAATATTCCTCAGAATATGCCTTTGTGAGGATATTTGAGAAATTAGATAATTAGAAGAAATTGACTTTATGTGAAACCTAGTTAGTTGACCATGGTTGATTTAACTCTTGAGGAGTTAAAAGCTGGAGGATTTGATAATGATGATTAAAAAGTTGATTTAGGATTAATTAACCCAGAATTAATTAATTGGAAAGGATTAGAAGATATGACATTTGATTTGATTGATTTTTAATCAAATGGGAGGATTTAATTAAATATGATGAATAATTAGTTAGAAGAAGGGTGACTTAATCCAATAAATTTAATTATTTGATTAATAGTTGCATTTTCTGAATTTAATTAAATAATTTTGATTATTCACTTAATTGATGAACTTGAGATGATTTAGGAAGAAACAGTGTTAGTTGATCATAATCAAATGCATAGTATCAATTAGGAATTTTTCAGTGTTTCCCCTCTTTGAAGTGAAGTACACACTACGTCAATTCAAAGAATATCATTGTCATGATCAAAATTCAAAAAAAAATTGATTTTTTTGGATGGCCCACTGCTGCCCCAGTGGAATAAATTACGCTACTACACTGCCCCCTCAAGAGATCAGGTGAAAATTGTGAAATTAGGTCAAGCTCATGAAAAATATTTAGGATCAGTTCAGCTTAGAGAGGACTAGAAAGCTCAAGTGTTTGATGTAGAAAAATTTGATGATGTATAGACAATCATCAGGCATGGGTAGCCTCATGTATATTTTTTATGTATCACACAAATTTGATACTTGTATAGAAATGTTAGTAGAGATATAAGTAGAAGAATAAGATGGATGAACACTTGATTCTAAGAAGATGCAGAAGTCCAACAAGTCCATGAGTCATCGAGACTTTATTAGATGTGATGTTGAATGATGATGGTGTGTTTCTTATCCAAGGATTGGGGATGTAAAGAGCATAAATTTCCTTATTTTTGATCACACACGTAGATACAATGCATCCAGCTATAGAAACTGAGATGGCCTTGTATCTAGTGAGATGGAATTTGACTCGACAAACAAATAGAAGTATTCTTGTTCACACCTGACATACAAAAAAGTTGCTAGGATGCACTTAAGAAGTTTCAAACATCTCAGACCAAAACATGAAAAAGTATAACCTATCAATGCAATAATCAACAAGCTGCCCAAAACACCTTCCATACATACCTAACAAAGCAAGTATTCGTCAAGTTATATTACAAGAATGTCCAACAAGCACAATAAATGAAAGATAATGATCAATTCCACATTCCTTTCTCTCTAAATCATTTTGATAGACATCATCGAGAGGTTATTGGAATGAGTGCAATAACATAAATCAAAGAAAAGATCAAGTGAACAAACAAGCCAATGTTTTTCATACCTCTAGCCAAGGGGATGTGTTTTGTTTAGGATAAGTATCCAAAGTGTTTCCCAAAGATAATTCCCATTGTAGGAAGGATGCATCCTAGGACATGTTAGTGGATGGTAGCAAGTTGATAGGTTGTTTGAAAGGCTATTGATATAAGGTCGATTGAAATGTTTACTAAAAAGATCAAGAGTTTGATTTTATGTTTAAAAGTTTGCTTTTGCTGATTGTTGTGGTTGTTTCTATTTGTTTTTCCGAAGGATGAAGGTGATGGCCATTTATTATGAGTGGATATTTATTGTGGGTAATCATGAAACAAGATGGATGAATTTTGGGTTCTTTGAATGTTTTTGGTATTTTTAAATTTTTTTGAGGTTGTTTTTTATATTCTTAAGATGTTTTACAAATATTTTGATTTTCAAAATTTCCAATGATTTGGTGTTTTTCTAGATTTTGACCAGGAACCTAACCTAAAGACCTATCCTAGGGGCCTCAGGGGCTAATAAAAAATTAGTATTTCCTACATTATACACACAAAGACCATGCAGTTCGCCTGACACAGATTCATTTATTGATGAGAAATGAACAAATGGATTGCCAACTTATTATGACAGACTCTTAAAGACTGACCTAATGTGTCTTAGGGGCACATTGATGATGGCCTTACCTACGTTCAAAGCTTAGAGACTTGTATTTTGACAAGATGACTCCATTTTTTGACTTTTTTTGACTTTTCGACCAGTTTTTGGATTTTTGATACGTTTTGGATATTTTTTATTTTCTAATTTTATCAAAGTTTTTGGACTTTTTTTATTTTAAGGAATATTTCAAGAATATAAACAAATTTGATCCAATGTAGGTATGAAAACATGCCCCCAACATGATGCAATATACTACTTCGATATAGGTAGGACAAACTGACCTTAAGAATGGTGCCAAGTAGTACTAGGAGGGATCATGATACAAACATAGGATCAAGCTATGATGCGGATGCGGATGGGTGTTGGAAGGATCGATGGAATGAATGTGATAGAAAGTGATGGATGGATGATACAAAACAAGTCATAGAGATCATGGTGGATGGAAAGTGCTTATTTTACACAAGGAGCCTATTTTCCAGGTTTTCACCAAGGTACCTGCCCAAAGCGCCATTGAAGTGGTTTTCACTAGAGGAAGATTTTTTTCTTTACTTTTTTCAATCCTTTTTCTGATTTTTTTGGATTTTTTTATATTTTTTATTTTTTTGTATTTTTGGATTTATACCTTATAGGTTTAGGCATAATTTTTTTTGAGATGGGAGCTATTGATAGGCTCTTGTGGAGGCTCACCTTTTGGTGTGGATAGTTGATATGCTCCTGATTTGTAGCTCACTGTGATGATGAAGGGTCCCAACCAATTAGGTTCAAACTTTCCCTTGTTGTGTGGATTTGGTACATTCTTCTGATTCTCCTTCAATACAAGCTCTTTGACTTGAATGGTCTAACTCCTGATCTACTTGTTGTAGCTCCTCTTGAGACAATTTTGATAGACTTGCAAATGGTTCAACACATCCATGCACCTCTCATCCAATAGTTCCAACCCGTTCAACTATGACACTTGATATTCTTCATCAATAATTAGGTTTTGCAATGATACTCTCAAGAATGGGAGCTTGATCTTAATGGGGAGGATGGCTTCTTATCCGTAGACCATGAAAAAGGGTGTTGCACCTATAGGCATGTAGATACTCATTCAATAGGCCGATAAGGTAGGATTTAGTTGTAAGTGCTAATCATGACCAACTTCATTGATTGTCTTCTATAGGATTTTCAAGATGGTTTTATTAGAAGCCTCAACTTGGTCGTTTCCTTGGGGGTAGTATGGAGTAGAGAAGCAATGTTGGATATTGAACTTTTTGGCATAGTTCTTGAACATCCTAGGTTTTGAAAGGTGTCCCATTATCTGAGATAAGGGTTTATGGAACACCGTAGCAGGAAATAAGGTAGTTTAGGATGAATTTAGAGATCTGATTCCCTATGATATAGGTCATTGGGATTGCCTCTATCCACTTTGTGAAGTAGTCAATGGCGATGATAATGAACTTGTGTCCATTGGATGAGGTGGGTGTGATTTTACCAATGAGATCAAGCCATCATTGTGAAAAGGTCCAAGGTGTTATAATCGGTTGAAGCTCTTAAGTTGATGCATGGATGAGTTCCCCATGTTGTTGAAATTGTAAACATCTTCAGACATAGTTGTGAGCTTCCTTTTCCATCGTAGGCCAATAGTACCCAACCCTTAGCAGTTTCTTGGCCAAGGTCATACCACCTGAATGTGATCCACAAATTCCAGCATATACCTCATTTAAAGCAGTTAAATATTCCTTAGGGTTAAGGCATCACATCAAGATTCCTTTGATACTCCTATGGTATAGGGTGTCTCCTAAGATAACAAAGTGGGATGAGTTTTTGACAAATTTTCACTTAAGGTTTGGGGTGATATCGGCAGGGAGGACTCCTATTTTCAAGTAGGTGTATAGTCATGATACCAAGGGTCATTGGGACCAACAATTTCACACACAAACTCAAACTATGGTACCTTGAAAGTTGGTATGAGAAGTTTCTCTACTAGGAATTCATGTTTATGGACATTGTGTGGGATATCCAGTAGTGATCTGATTGTTGCCATAGCATCAGTTGCTATGTTGTTTTTCCTTGGTATTTGCTCAAACGTGATGTTGATGAAGAATTCTTTGAAGCTTTCCACCAGTTTCTTGTATGGTGTTAGCTTGTCATATTTTTTTTGTTATTCATCATTGACCTAATTGATCATTAGCTAAGAGTCTCCATAAACTTTAAGTGTCATAATCTACCATTGTATTGCAATTTTGAGTCCTATGACAAGATCCTCATACTCTGCAATATTGTTCATGCAAAGAAAAGAAAAATTATATGACTTTGGTATGTAGTTTCCTTGTGGTGTGATGAAGAATACTCCCACTCCTGACCCATGTTGTGTTTAGGACCCATCAAAATATACTTTCCAATGATCTGCTACACTTAGGTTAAAGATTGACTCATTAGGGAATTTTGATATCAATGGGTTTTCTAAATATATCAATGCCTCTATTAGTTTGTCTGCAATTACTTGTGCTTTAATGGATTTTCATTCTACATACTTAATGTCATTCTATTAGGATCATAACCCATTTAGTTGTTCACCCTGTGAGTGTTGCTTTGGAAAGTAGATACTTGAGAGGGTCTATCTTGGTAGTGAGTTTTATCTGATGGACTAACATATAATTTCTTAACTTTTTTGTAGCAAACACTACTGCTAGGCAAGCATCCTCTATGAATGTGTAATTTAGCTCATGTCCTACCATGGTTCTACTGATATAGTAAATATCTTTTTCTTTCCCATTTTCAACATGTTGAGCTAAGAGAGGCCCAAGGGTTATTGTTGTTGTCGATATATACAGGATCAATGGTTTGTTCAGAATTGGTAGCATAAGGACTGGTGGTGTCAGCAAGTGCTCCTTGATTTTATTGAGCGCCTGATCACATTTATCATCCCATTTGTATGCTACCCCCTTGTAGAGTATATGAGAATATGGGACAACCCTATCTGCCAGTTGTGTTATGAATTAGCAAATGGATTGGAGCCTTCTCTACAAACCCCTTAACTGCTTCAATATTCTTGGTGCTTTTGATAATTACTTTGAATTTGGCAGGGTCTATCTCAATTCCCCTAGTAGATACAATATACCCTACAAGTTTCCCTGATTGTACACCAAAACACACTTCTTATGATTAAGCCTAACCTTGTATTCTTCTAGCATATCAAAGATGGAGCTTATTGCGACTATTTTATCTTGATGCTTCTTTGATTTGGCCAATATGTCATCCACATAGTCTTCCATTGTTTTGTAAATCATGTAGTGGAATATTAGCATCATAGCTCTTTGGTAGGTAGCTCCTATGTTCTTCAATCCAAATGGCATCATGTTTTGGTAGTAGGTCCCCCATGGACAAGTGAAAGTTGTTTTGTGTTGATCATCCTTAGCTATCATGATCTAATTGTACCCTAAGAATCCATCCATTAATGATATCATTTCATGCCCTTTCGTCATATCCACAATCATGTCTATGTTTGGGAGAGGAAAGTCATCTTTAGGGCATGCTTTATTCAGGTCCCTGAAGTCAGTGCAGATGTAGATGCCTCCAGTGGGCTTAGAGACAGGTACAACATTTGAAACCTGCTATGGATAATCAATTGGCCATATAAATCCAACATCAAGGAGCTTCTATAATTCAAGTTTGACTAGTAATGTTATTGTGGATGCATCTTCCCCAGCTTTTGTCTTACTGGTTTCACCTCTGGATAGATGGCTAGATGGTGAACCACAACCTCTGGATCAAGACTAGGAATGTCAAGGTAGGTCCATGCAAATTTTACCTTTATTCCCTTAGAAAAGTAGCTAGAAGTTCTTTTTCTTCTATCAAAAGTGATTATGCATAGAAGGTGATATGTGGTGTTTCCTTAGTTCCTAGGTTGACTAGATTGCATTTCTCTGCCAAGACTGTTGACTTTTCCTGATGAATAGCACTAAGGGGAAGATTGAATCCCTCATCCTTTGGCTCCTTAGAGAGGTTTTCACCATTGGATACATCCTTTTTTTACTATTTTTGGGTTAGAAAGTTCCACAGTCTGGTTTTCACTTAAAGACCTAGATATTATTCTTAAATTTTCACTTTTGCAACTAAGGGATTCAATCGTTTCCCCATAGTATGCATGTGTGTCTAGCTCAATTTCAAACCCAAACTTATGGTCTCCACATGGTAGAGTATCCCACAATCCCATGAATTTTGAGAGAGCCTCATCTTTTTCGAACATGTCTAAGATGGATGGTCCTCGTTGGTCATAATCGATGAGTTGGGGGTACACAAGTTTTAACTCATTGGTATGGTTACTTGGTTTGAAAGATAGGGTACTAATCATGAAATGAGAGGAATCCTCAAATAATGTGGGTAGTTCAATGATGGGGTCCTTGTCACACACATTGGTTATATCAAAGGTATAGTTATCTAAAGGTAAACCTCTGGACACTGGTAACTGAGGGGGAGCTTTGACTTTTTTAATCGGGGCACCTTTGCCACGTATGGTTATCTTCAGAGCGGTACATCCAAGGCCAAGATTCTTCATACACTTCTTAGGAATGAGAGGTTCTAGAAGGTCATTATTATTTTTCCCAAGTTTTTCATTTTAATTATAGCCCCATCCTTGCATTTAGTGTAGTCCTTTGTTGTCATTGTCCATGGGAAGGTCAAGTATGGGCCTTTCATCTTGATATAATATGCTTTATATATCCTTTTCATCTACCACTTCCTGACTTAGGTCCCCCCATATTTTGAATCTAGAAGGGTCTTCTTTGAAGGTTTGAGATGGTGTGTCAAGTGGTTGGGGTTTCCCATGAGATCGAGGAGATTGAGGTAACTCTCCTATTACAAAGGCACTCTTTGTAATTTTGTAATCCCCACATCTATTATCTTGGATAATGACTTTAATATTAGAGATTTTTGGAATGGAGGGTGTCTTTGCCTCATAATTTGAGGCTAGGGTAGATGGGTCTATATATGGAGATGTGGGTCCCTCATCATTCTTTGGGACTTGAGGGATTTTGTAGTACTTGGCTTCCAAATTCTTACAATAATAGAATGGCTCAAGATCTCCATGGAATGTGATCTCTTGATTTTGATAAGGAAGCTTAACACATTGATGGAAGATAGATGCAATAGCTTGAATTCCATGAAGCCATGGGTACCCTAGGAGGATATCATAAGGTAGTTCAAGATCAAGGACTTGGCATGTAGTTTCCATGATTGTCAGCCCTACTTGAATAAGGAGTTGAATGGTGCCTTGAGACACCCAATCCTAATCATCATATGCCCTGATAGTAATACCCTTACCTTTCTCAATGACATCTTCAAAGAATCCCAAATTCTTTATTAGCTTGAGAGTACAAATATTTAACCCTGCACCTCCATCCACCAAGACTTGTTTGACTTTATTCTTATGGACTAAGACTTCAAGATGGAGTGCATGATTATGAGATGGTTGAGTTGGGAAGTCCTAATCAGAAAATTTTAGGAGATGAGGTGTGGTAATGTGTCTAACCATAGCTTGTAATTGGTCTGCATCAAGATCCATGGGGACGGTGGATGTATCCAATGCTTTTGTCCAAGTTTTCCCTATGTGCTAGTGATATTTTCAGTAGCTCCATGATGGAGATTTGGGCGGGGGTCCTTTTCAATTGATTCAGGACATTATTGACATTGGATTGGTGGTCGATGCCTTGGGTGGTTGGGATGGTCCTAGAATGGTAAATTTTCCACCATTTGTGGTGACTCCATAGTCGGCTTTAAATCCTTTGATACTAACAACAATGACCCACTCATCTAAGGATGCAACAATATGGTTGTAAACATGGTTCACATTATTATACTTTTCCTTACCATTGTTGTTTCCTTTATTGTGATCTGGCATCGGATTTGTGTATGTTTTGAGATCTTTATTTCTTGTGGGTTGTTCAATGGTTACGGTTCTTTCATCAATGAGGTCCTGAATCATATTTTTAAGTCGCATGAAACTAGTTGTCGCGTGTCCTTTTATTTTGTGAAAATTGTAGAGTTGTTTGTTGTTATACCATAGTGGCTTAACTTGAGGCTCTTGATAATTTTCATAAAAAGGGATCTTGATGAGGTTTTCTTGTACCATCTATTCCATGAATGACTCAATCAATTCCCCAAATGGTGTGTATTTCCATTTAGGGGGATACTTGTTCCTTGAGGGTGGTCCCCCTTGATTGTTCAGGTTATTGACCACTTGATTGTTGGGTTGTTGTGATGATGTGTTGGATTTTGTGTTGTTTTGGTTGTTGACTTGTGGTTTCTGATATGATTATGTGTTTTTCCTTGGGAAATTGATAATAACTTTGGTGTCAACCATGCCATCATTAGTAATGTTTTTGTTCTTTTCCCATGTGCGAGGTTTTTAATTGTAACTGGTTGATGGATGATTGTCTTGATAAGTAGGTTTCCCCCTTTGTGCAATATGGGATCTTTCAATGTTGAGTGCCTTGGGGATCAACTGGTCATATGTGGTGATGCATTACATTTTTTAGATGGAAGGACAAGGTCCCTTCGAGATTGGTGATGGCATTACAATTTTTTTGTTCTTCTAGCATAGTCCACTTGCTCCTATTGGCCTTGGATCGCATCATTGTAAGAAGGATGCAAATGTTTCCCCTTTGGCTTGTTTGAGAGTAGATGGTTCTTATAGACTCACATCCATGCCTATGTTGAATGAATAATTCTGTATGAATAAGTTCACAATTTCTTGGAATTTCTTGATTTTGAGAGGAAGGCGAGAGAACTATTCCATTAATGGAATAGTTGGACTCTGAGGAAATATTCGCATTAGATAAAACTCATCATATGCAACTTCCATATAGTGGGCATGAAATTCCCTGATGTGATCTTTAGGGTTGTCATTCCCATGATATTTTTCAAATTTAGGTATCTCAAATCCTTGTAGAAATGGCACCATTGCAATGCTTTTGTCAAATGGATAAGGGCACAAATTCCCTTGTGTTTTTGTTTTTTTTCCAAATTTTAGATCTAGCACTTGTTGCAAGAGAAATTTGATTTGTGTAGACACATCATTTTTTGGATCGAGTGGTGGGATGAATGTGTTTTGGGGTGGTTTGATTGTTTGAGTGATAGGTGGGTTGTTTTGTGTGTTCATGGGAGGTTGCTGCAAGTTTTGTTGTGCCATCAATGCTTGTTGGTATGCCTGCAATTGTTGTTGTTCCAACAACGCTTGTTGTTGACCTTGTTGTTGTTGTACCAACAATGCTTGTTGTTGGGCTTGTAACTGAGTTGCTTATTGTTGTGCTTGGTATTGTTGAAAAGCTTGTTGATAAGCTTGTTGTTGTAACAAAGCTTTCACTTGAGATTGTTTAGCTTGATACTAAGCTTGTGCCTAAGCTTGAGCTTTTTGGTGGCTTATGTAGCTTGGGCAGCCTATGTAGCTTGTACTACTTGCGCAGCTTGGGCAGCTTGTTGTTGCAATAAAGTTTGAGCTTGTGCATCCTATTGTGCTTGTTGTGCCAATGCTTGAGCTTGTTGGGTGGCTTGTGCAGCTTGTCTGTCTTGTTGAGCTTGAAATTGTTGGAATTGTTGAGATGATGGATTGCACAGCCCCTGAAGTTCTAGAATCTTCAATGAAGGACTTTAGCCATGAAAGATAATCAACCACAAAGAGAAGTGTTGCAACAATGGAATGTTGATTAAAGATTCTATTGATAATATGATTGATATGATATTGATATGATATGTTACAAATGAACAAGATGCCTAATTATATAGGCAAGAGGTAAAACCTAATATGCATGAGATGTTGCCAAGTGTTAAAATCTTACAACATGTGAACCCTATCTAGATGATCATTAAATGATGAGATAAGTTCTAGAAGGAATCTTATCCCACAAACTAGGAAAGGGAATGTTATCCCATTTATTAAATGATTGCAACCTAGGACTAAATGATTAAATGCAATACCTAAGTTAACTTATGCTAGTGTAATAATTAATTAATTAATTACACCAACACCCCCCCATAAGTGCAACTTAGGGAGGAAAATGCAATGATTATGCAAGATGATGATGATGGGTCCCAGCTACAAGGCCATGTTAGGTACCCATGTACATGAAGATGCAGAAGAATCTCCCACAACAGGAGAAAAGGGGAAAACCCAGTAGGAACAAAACCCCTCTCCAAAAAGGAGATGAAAAAGTGAGAATGGGAAGGAAGGACTCCCAAATACCCCCCAAGTACACCATCTGTCACATGGATACAATAGAGAGACAATATAGCCCCCCCAGAAGATGAGATCACTTGCAAGAAAGGTACGTGTCTGAAGACAAAACAAGATCCAATGCCGACAATCAACTTGTCTCCCTTTCAAAAGAAACAAAACCAACTACAAGTGCAAAGATGCTTCCCGTTCTGGATAGGAATCAAAGGAAGGAAGGATGTATGCTGATGGTGTCTCTGAACTCTGCTCAAATGCCTCCTTGCCTGAAGATGAAGATGCCACAATCAATTAAGAGAGTGACAAACCAGGTCGATGCAAAAACTGATGTTGAACAATATCCAAAGATGAAGATAGGATGAATATGATGGATGTGATGGAGACTTGATAGCCCCCCCTGAATGAAGTTTCCTCAAAACCACTGAAAAAGGTCTGAAGAAAATCCAATGGTAAATGTTGAAGAAACCCCAAATCCTGAAAGGAGTAACAAGGAAGAAGTCTCGGATATGAAATATTTGAAGAGAAACCAAGTGCCTCCAAGATAGTCTTTGGATTCCCAATCAAGGTCGAGACAAAGAAATGAGGAGACTAAAAAAAATCTCCAAGGTGCGATTTGCATAGAGGAGTGATATCCCCTCAAGAATGTCCTCCAAACCTGTAGAAGTAGCCAAGTCAGTGATACCTAAAACAAAGCCATCTTGTGATCTCAAGTCTAAAAAACTAAATGTGTCCTGATGGATGATGATAGTGGAAGCCTGAATCAATGATTCTAGACAAGGAATCACTGAATGTGAAGGGATACCAACTGTCTCTAATGAAGAAGAAGCACTGAAAGGAACCTTGTCAACCTCTTCGAAAAGATCAAGGTAATCAACTTCCTGCATAACAATAGCAGCATGGGGTACTTGATCTGAAGAATGACATTCTGAATCATGATCATCGGGGAATGGTGTAGTGTCTGAATCTCCATAGATCTCCCAAAGCTTAATCCAAAGGATGTGAGGACAATCACAATGATCAATAGATCTCAAAACATCGCAATCAACTTGCATCGCAATGATTTCCAAAATAGTGTACCTGTTGCAACTCCAAGCAAATTTCTGAACACCTTCACTTGGACAGAGAACTATGCCATATAGATGAGGCAATAGATCAAGTGACTGAAGATGGTGGAAGATCCCATCTCACCATTGCTGATAGTTACCCTTGTGCAACATAACCAAAGGAGAATAATATGCAAGCCCCATAATGAAAATTTCTCCACAAAAACAAAGACAAATGACCTTCAACAGAAAAGAAAAACTTCCAAATAGATATGCAACTGAGAATATTTCTCTGAGATCAAGAAATTCTTCTTCAATCTTTAGGATGTCTCAAGAATCAAAAAACCCAAAAAAAGATACCTAGATCTGAAACCAAAGAAGGTGACTAGACTGATGAAAAAAACACTGAAATATCTCCGGAATGCCACTGGAATGACCGAAATCTGACAATCTAATGCGAAAATATGCAAATTTGAGTCCAAGATGGAGGGTTGACTTCATTTGACTTGAGAATTTGATAGTAGAAAAATACTACAAAATGGATGGCACCACTAGATAGTGCTCTGAATTTTCTTTCCGTCGATATCTCGTTTGTGAATTTTTGATATCGTGGTGCGAAGATATGGCCCTAAAAAAAAAAACTGCAATTTGAATTGGCACTGGCTAAATAGGTGCAAAAACATAGCACTCTAGGGAAAAAACAAATGGCCCCCGGTCACTGATATGACCGTGGGGCTATTGGCAGGAAAAAAAAGTACCCGCCACTGGATAGGGTGGCGGAAAAGTGGCTGGCGGGTGGAGACCAGTGGTGCGGCCGAGATGGATGGTGGCACTGCTGTAGAGATCGGTGGAGCCCTTGGTTGTCAGTGGGACTGGGGTCGGCCGACGGTAAGACTTCGTCGGCAAGCACGGGCAATGGCAGTCGGCGGAAGAACAAGTGGTTGGTGAGAGAAACTCTAAAGTTCGGCCGGTGAGGTCTGCGGATAATGTGACCGGTGATAGTTGGTGGGCTGATAACAGTTGACGCAGAGGTGATGAAGCTTGTTGAAGTCTACAGACCGACAATGGGACCCCTCAAATTTTTTGAATATTGCAATTAATTTGCAATTCAAAAATTAAAAATAAATGTCGATAAATATGAATGCCGACAGAGGAAAGGACTATAGCCACAAAATTAAATTTTTCTGCCGACTATACAATATATTTGCAGGTCAAACTCTGCATATTAAATTTATGCGATAACTATATAAAAATTGCCCAAAAAAATAGCCAATAATTTTTTGATTTTTCTAAAAGAAATTTTGCCTTGATGGAGGACTAAAAGGGGGATTTTTTTCTGCAAAACCGTACTGATAGTACAAAAAAATGCAAACACTAGATAATACCTCAAAGGCTTCTGGATGATATGTCTCTGATTTTGACAAATGAACAGGCAATCTATGGGTTTCGAGGCCTTCTGGACGCAATGGAGAGGTTGGAGAGAGCCTTATCTGCACCAGAAATCAGCTTGGCTCCTGGGTAGAACCAACTAGCCTACAACATAAAACTCCAAGCCTATAAGAATCTTTCACTCCAACTTCCTGGATCAAGGGTTGATGTTTCAATGGACTAACTCTGATACCATGTTGAGATGATGGATTGTACAGCCCTTGAAGCTCTAGAATCTTCAATGAAGGACTTTATCCATGAAAGATAATCAACCACAAAGAGAAGTGTTGCAACAATGGAATGTTGATTAAAGATTCTATTGATAATATGATTGATATGATATTGATATGATATGTTACAAATGAACAAGATGCCTGATTATATAGGCAAGAGGTAAAACCTAATATGCATGAGATGTTGCCAAGCGTTAAAATCTAACAACATGTGACAACATGTGAACCCTATCTAGATGATCATTAAATGATGAGATAAGTTCTAGAAGGAATCTTATCCCACAAACTAGGAAAGGGAATATTATCCCATTTATTAAATGATTGCAACCTAGGACTAAATGATTAAATGCAAGACCTAAGTTAACTTATGCTAGTGTAATAATTAATTAATTAATTAATTACACCAATAGGAATGCTTTTTGATAAGCTTATTGAGCTGCTTGCAATGTGATGTTGTATTGGTTTTCCACATTTGGATTTGGTGGCGGAGGTGGAGGGTTCATACTAGTGTGATATGGTGTGATAAGATTTTGTTGAGGTGTCACTTGAATGATGATAGGGGGTTGTGTGGTAGATGGTGTGGCTGATATGCTAGGTCCTTGGGAGACCACATTTTGAGGTGTTGTAGTGATTGATTATGTTGTTTGGATTGGTTCCGCCTGGTGTTGCGATATCAGTGGCATGCTTGGAGGATTTGGTATGTTGATTTGATTCACGATTGAAGGATTATTTTGATTTGGTTGATTGAAGATTAGTAAAGGGAGTTTCCCTAAATTGAGGATTGGTGTGGATGTTGATGTTAGAGGAGGAAATGGTAGAAAGATAGGTGGTGTGTTTCCTTAAGAAAGTGATGATGAGGGATCAAAGATTCCCCCTTTTCCAAATAGACCTACTTGTCCTTTTGAAGTCATGGGAAGAGAGACTTGTGTGTCAAGAGAATATGTCACTGATGTGGTGAAGGTGGATGGATTGTTGGTGTCATGAAAGATAAGCGGGACATATGGATGCTTTAGATCTTGAGGAACAGTATTTGGTAGACCCGATATGGTGTTTGCATCTAAATCTTGGTTATTTACAAGGGGATGTGTTTGAAGAGCATGGAGCAATGAACTTCCCTTGGTAACCATGGGTTGACTTGGAGCATGAGATGATGTTGGTTGTGGGATGGGTTGAATGATGTTTAGGAAGGAAGGTGTGAATGATACCAGTGGCATAATCCTAAGAGGTTTTTCCACAATAGTGCTCTCATCATAATCAGAAGGGATTTTAGCCCCCTCTTTTGTTAATGTTATCATTATTGTGTAGGATTAAGTCCCATCATTTTATTAACAATCTTGTGGTTATCAAGATTTTAGACTATTTCCATGAATTCATGTTGAGTCATTCCTAGGACATTGTTGGTGATATCCTCCACTTGGAAACCTCCCTCTTGAATATCTTGTGGTAGTAGAGGAAGGTTGAGCGGGGGATTGTTAGATCCGATCGAGTTGATTTTAGGTGCAGTTTCACTCAAGTCACTTGAAGTGGATGTTTCTTTGTTTGCTTCCATGTTTTTCTTGTGTTGGGATCTAGTTTGGACCATAAAATAAGGATCAACTTTTAGGAATATGGGAGGTAAACCTCTAACTCCTTAGTTTGGTATAAATTTTGGTACAAAAAATAAAATATAAGGTGTTAAGGATCAAATAGTGATGATGGGACAAATGAAAGATGGGTGATGTGAATGATTGAACTCTTATGAAACCTTGGAGGGATACTAGACTTTACGACTTTTGGATTTTGGATTTTGGATTTGATTTTGGATTTGATAATGAACTTATAAACCTTGAGATGTTAGATGTTATCTTGGAATAAACTTGTCCACAAGGTGATAATTTAACTAAGTGTATGAAGAAGGATTCATCCACATACACTTAGCCAAACAAGATTATTTTGATTTTGATTAGAAGGGTTTTCCAAAATTCTAAAATGTTTTTTCCAAGAATTCTAAGAGTTGTTTGTGAGATGGGATTTGATCAATGTTTTGGGATGGATGAAAGTGTTTGATTTTGATCCTAGGTGAACCTAGAGAGACTTTTGTTTACAAGACCTCTGTATTGAAGAACATGCTATACTTCTAAGAACTAATTCAACCCTAAGTGAGATACTCAAAATGGTGGAAGAGAGCGAGATTTTGACAATAATAAAATGATTACAATTTTGGGTTATCCTTTGATGCACGTTTGTAAAAGTTATAGACCAATCTTTCTCTAACTTGATAAAGCATAGACTAATGCTTTTTGAGATTTCTTGGACTAAGACATTTGTGATGATTAATGGAATTTGGTTTTGGTACTTTGATCTTGTGGGAAATCATTTGAACAAACACATGTGTGGGGTTCAATTGTCTTTTATCTTTGCTTAATGGATTCTTTTTACCACAAACACTTTCTTGCTTAACTTTTCAAACTGAATGTTTATGTCTCAATTTCTTTGCATCCCACAAGGTCCATTATGTAGAAATCAGAAGAATTAAGGCAATAGTTCCCTAATGTTGACTTTAGAGAGAAAAAATTGAGATATAGGCCCAAATATTTAGAAGCCTCTAAGGATAGAATCCTTAGGGACAAGCAGTAATACTTGGAATTTTCAAAGGTATTTTATTTTTCTAAAGGGTTTGAAATTTTGACAACTTTATTGAATGTTTGTTTTCAAGATCTTGGATTTCAAGCAATGTGTTTGACTGATTTGCAAATTGTACAACCCTAGGATAGAAAAGACAATATTTGTTGAATTCCCACTTGGATTTCTCCAGCTGCACTTATTCAAAGTAGATGATTAGAAGCTTGACCACATTGGCTCCCCTCCATGACACTCACTTCTATAGGGTAGCCAAGCTTCAAGTTCTCATGAATCTCCCATGACAAACTTTTCATCTCTACTCAGAACTGCAAGTATGTGGGATGGCTTTAGAACAACCGTTCTTGCACCAACAAATAGTAAGGATTTTAGCTTCTAAACAAATTGGTTCTTAGTTAGGGTGATTGGGAACATGGCACCTTGTGAGCGTCCAAAAACCCACTAAGGATTTAATCAATCCTACTAGGGGCACTTATACTTTTTGCAATAGTACCCCATTTTGAAAGACATTGTACGACTAAGGCCTTCATACCATGAGGACTTGACAGTTTAGTCTTATCCATTTATATACCAGTCCAAGTGAAAAACTGGTTGGAGTTTCCTTCAAATTGGTCTTAGGTAGGGTCCTCTAAAGGTGAAAAATAGCAAGTAAGTACATCCGTAGTTCAATCAATCTTTGTTTGTGTGAACAAAGAGAGAACACACGTTATGCCTTTTCTCACACTAGCAAGATTTGTTCAATTTTAAAAACCCAAATTTGAAATGTGGAGGAAATATTTTAGACAACCTAATGGTACTAAAATTCTTGTGTTCTCAAGATCTTCATGAAACGTGAGAGAAGTGCATACACATTCAAATGACAAGAGTTCGTAAAGAAGATTACAAAAAAAAGCAAACACGGATTCTTTTTAGTCCTTAAAGACAATAAGTGAGTTCTTTTTATAGCACCAAATTTGAGTTTGAAATTTGTTTGTTCAATTTTAATCCAAACTCAAAATTCTAGTAAGTATATAAGGTTCAATTTTAACCAACTTGACAAAGCTTGAATTGTAGGTTAATTTTAAGTCCAAATTGAATCTAGTCGGTCCTAGAAATTGAATTGTAGAAATTAAAGCACAAGATTATCACAAAGAGCATTAAAAAATGATTTTAAGACTTCAAATTTTGACCCTCCCCTATTTCCTGCAAATGTGGCACTGAAAAACAGATGTGGCATTGTGGTGAATGCAAAAGCAGCGCTCTGCAGAAATAGAGAGCGCAAATGCGGCGCTATGTCAAATGTGGTGCTCTATGACAAGAATGTGAGACATAAAATAGAGAGTGCATATGTGGTGATATATTAGAACTGGCACAACAAAGATGTGCATATGTGGCACGATGTAGCGAATGCGGCGATGTATGTCAAAAGTGGTGCTCTACGGCGTCACATTTGTAGAAAGGTGATGTGTTCCTATACTTGCAAAAAATGGGAAAATCAAGTGAAATTTGAGATGTTAAGTTCATCAGCCCTATACCTACACAATCTAACAAGAGATCATCAAACAAGATTCAAACATGTTAGCAAAGAAAATTTAATGTTCCCTATGAGATTCTTTAGCCAATTCAAGAGAAAACATGAAAATAACAAGAAACTAATCAAAGATTGCATGTAATATTAATTGAACTAGCTAAACCTCCATCCCATAGGGGGAGTGGTGCTCCTTTAATGTGGAAAGAAGCCCTTTCCCAATCCCTTTGATAAGCTTAATGATTTGTGGATGATCCAAGCATGAAAATGGCTATAATCTAGCTAAATTGCTTGAAAATGATGAAAAGCTATGGAGTGAAATGCCTATAATGATAATGCTCTAAGTTGTGTATCCATATTATGAAAAGGATGCCTCTATTTATAGAAGCCAAGGGTTGAAGAATGAGAGGATTTTATGAATATGGGATAAATTAAGAGCCAATGATAATGTGCCAAGTGCCACAATTCTATTGGAGGAAGTTGGAGCACATTTTGGGAAATGTGTGAGTGGAGGAGGATGGAAGAGAAGTTAATGTTGTTGGTTGAGAATTTGAAATTGGGGTAAGAGGAATTGAATGAGATTTGAGAGGATGTAAGAGGATTTGAAAGGTTGTAAGAGAAGTTATTGCAGATGTGAAAGGTTTTTGAAAACCTTTGGAGGGAAATTGAATGAGAGGTTGTTGAGAGGAATATTCCTTAAAATATGCCTTTGTGAGGATAATTGAGGAAACTAGATAATTAGAAGAAATTGATTTTATGTATTCACCATGGTTGATTTAAAACTCTTGAGGAGTTAAAAGCTGGAGGATTTGATAATGATGATTTAGGATTAATTAATTGGAAAGGATTAGGGGATGTGACATTTGATTTTATTATTTTTAATCAAATGAGAGGATTAAGAGAGGATTTAATTAAATATGATGAATAATTAGTTAGAATAAGGGTGAATTAATCCAATAAATTTAATTATTTGATTAATAGTTGCATTTGCTAAATTTAATTAAATATTGTTGATTATTCAATTAATTGATGAATTTGAGATTATTTAGGAAGAAACGGTATTAGTTGATTAAAATCATATGCATAGTATCAATCAAGACTTTTTCAGTGTTTATAATTTCTTTGGGCCTAAACCTACATTGGCCACGTAAGTTCTCTACCCCAATTAGCAAAGTGAAGATATTGGAGGCCAGTTTGTTCAAAGTAATGGGTGGAAACTCGACTGGAAGTTCTCTCATGGGAGGGATGGTGCAGGTATATGACAAAAAATGGATTTTTGGAGGGATGCACAACAAAAGGCCATTTATCATAAAATCTCACCCTATTTCAGTTTGTTGCTTGAAGTTGAAAATGCAAATGTGGCTCATGCATGCATCCCTTATTTGCAGCATGTCATACTTTTATTGCTCGTCAATGGTTTTTCTTGAGTAATCTCAAACCATTTTTGCTGGTAGGAATCCCCCTACCTTGTACATAGTCCTTTTGTTTGTGTGGCTTTTTTGGTTTTTTTCTTTTGGGCTTGTCCTATTTTTGGTTTTTGTTGATCCTTCTTTTCATGGTTTTGACTCTATGCCCAATGGATAAGAAACTGGTTAGTGCTACAATTTTGGGTGCATGTCTTCATCCTTCACAGTTCTTTTCCCTAGCCAAAGCTAGTTGTTACTATATTTTTGGTTGCCACCCTTCAAAAAACGTGTCCACTCCCTTTAGCAAAGTTATTCACATCGAGTTCTTACATTTGAGCCTTGGTTTTCAAAGTTGTGTCGGGCTTCGAAAAAAATTTATGACCTCTCTCCTACCTGATGGTCTAATGGGTCTTTCCTAAGTCATCTTTACACTGGTGCCTATTAAGTTTTTGAGTAGTTGTCGGGTCCTAGATTGGTTTCCATAACCTAGGCATACACTAATGGAATGAAAGGAGATTAAGTGAAAACAAGTTCTCTTTAGAACTTTTGTTAGGTTTCCAAACCTTTATCAATCCCTAACAAGGTTTGGGAAACCTCACTCATTTCCACAATGGATTTTCTAAAAGGCTAAGTTTTTCTCCTAAGGATTCTTTCCAAAAGCCTTAATGAAAAGGAGAGCCCTAAAGGTACTTCTGAAGCTGGTCTTGCACAAAATTGATAAAGCGAGTGATGGGTTGATTTACAAAATCAAAGCGGACTCCAAAATCTTTTTGGAAACCATACCCAGAGTCTGACATTTATGCATTTCAGTTGATTATGAGCTATTATTTAAAATCTATTCACAGAAGGAAATAATGATATTAGAAATAAACATATTTGTAGAGATAATATTTGAATGCATAACCATTGAGACACATTAAAAATATGAAAAATGAAGAATGGTATTGTATACAACTGAAAGTGTAGAATTATCACATTACACAAAGCTAAGTTGAAAGCCAAAAATATTATGTATTATTTATATGTATATATTGTATTACAAACCAAAAATTAGAGCTTTCAACACACGGGTTTCAAACATAGAGAGTGAACATAAGGATCCTAATGCCCTCAATCACCTCCTAGAGGCACTCTATCTGAGCAAGGGAGAAGAGGTTCTCGTTAAACTCCACATAATGGGAAAAATTCTCCATTATTTTGTGCTCCAATCCAACTCGGAGAAGGGCAATTGTCTATTGAGTTGGCTCATTCCTCTAAGTTGTGGGAATGTAGATTGCATCACCCACCAGATCAATGCGCAGATACTTAGACAGGCTCCCCATGACATCTTCGACACAAGGAAAATAGGCTGGCCTTACCAGGTACTCAATAGCCCAAATTCCCCACTCAAACTTCCTAGAGGTGGAGATAATGTTATAAAGAAAATGCTCTAGTAGTTCTGAGTTATGCACATTCACTTCGAAGATGACGAGTTCAATTATCTTCCTAATTACTCCCTCTTCCACATCATTTTGGATGAGGAACACTTCTCTGAGCTATTCCAGGACCAACCTCCTCACAACTCTACATTCTACTCCCTCAATAGTGAGGAAGTCACTCTTATTCTTAGAAATTATGTTGCTGGCAGTGCTCGACATGTCTAAAGAAATTATGATTATCACTAAAGAAAATGAAGGCACTATAGCTGATTTATAGGAAAAAGAGGAATATGATGTAAATCTACAAAAATGTGTCTTGGTATCAAGGAATCTCGTGTATTTAAATTACCCACACGAATATTCTCTTGGTTGGCATGTCATTAATTGGCAGACTGAGAAGATACAGACTATTCGCACGAGCTGAAAGACATAGGGCTCATTTGCAAGGTTGGTGGTTTATTCTCATGTCCTAATTAGTCGAAGAATGTGATGCAATCATAACCATTCCTAAAATGGTCATTAATGTGTATGTGTCTTAATCAAGCAGAGCTCATCTAACGTCACACAAAATGCTTATTTGCTAAGGTGGCACTTACTCTTCCCCAAGAATTGGTTTTCAAGAAATGGCTGACCCATTACAATTTAAAATTTTTAAATATGCTAGAATCGTATATCAAGAGGGGTCTAAATTTTGATCTAAATAAGCATTAATTTTTGTAGTTTTGATTATTTCTTGAAGGTATTTATTTTATTTGAGCGGTAAATTTGAATGAAGCCCTTAGCATTTATGAATAAGTCTATGAGTTTTGATAAGTGTTAGAATATGCCTTCTTTTTGGATGTGGTATTCGTGGTGTTCCATTCATATATCTTCAATGGATGCCAAGATTTCTTTGAGTTGAGTCAACTAGCTGTTAGTAATATTGTCTTTGAGTCATGATATTAGTAGCTTGCAAATCTATTTTCAATTCAGTTAGTAATTTAGAAGTTGATTTCAATCACATTTGTTCCATGGTTATGGGTTGGTGTTAGGTTGTCTTTCTTGCTTTTTGGTTAAAAGCATACCCCCATTTTCTTTTAAGTTAAAAAATAAAAATGTATATCATATGAGGGAGTTGTACCACTTAAAATTCAGAGGAAGATCACCAATGCAATGGTGATCTCTCCAACTATAGATTTAGTCTTACTCTTGAGAAGAATGGAGTCAATTTAAGTTAATGTATTTTTAAAAGGTTGGTCTAAGAGGATGCATCTCATGAACCCTAGGATATGGCTTAACAGGTCCTAAGAGGATGGCTTAAAGGGAATTATGAGAGTCCTTTAAGAGGATGGCTTAAGGGGATGTAAGAGGGTGGATTAAGGGGAGTTGATAGAATGGATTAAAGGGATGTAAGATAGTGGATTAAGGGGATGCATGTCATGAACCTTACGATATGGATTAATAGGCCCTAAGAGGATGGCTTAAGGGGAATTATGAGAGTGACTTAAGGAATGCAAGATTATGGATTATGGGGATGTAAGAGGGAAAGAGGGAAAGAGGGAAAGAGGTGAACATTTATTCAAAGATGGATTTTTACAATGGTTGTTACATCAAACCATTCAATGGGTTGTAATCCAATATTTTTACAATGAAAGAGAAATTTATCTTTACAAAGAGCTTTGGTGAGAATATGTGCAACTTGATCTTCACCTTTACAATACAAAAGAGAAATGTGCTTGTCTTCAATTTTCTCTCTAATGAAGTGATGTTGAAGAGAAATGTGATTGGTCCTTGCATGAAAAATTGGATTCTTTTCCAAAGAAATAGCACTTTGATTATCACAATGTAAAGGAATAGAATCCTTTTTAGGTAGACCCAAGTCTTCAAGTAACCATAGTGCTTCTTTAGATGCATTTGTGCAACCTTTATATTCAACTTTTGTAGAACTAAGAGAAGTAGATTGTTGTTTCTTACTACTCCATGAGATTGCACCTGATCCAACAAAGAAACAATAACCACAAGTGGATCTCCCATCATTCAGATCACCTCCTAAATCTGAATAGTATAACCCTTTAAAGAAAAATCGCAATTTGTTTCATAAAAAAGATCAAGATTAAGAGTACCTTTAACATATCTTTAAAAAAACTTGTAACTTTAAAATGAGTTTGTTGTGGTTTAGACATAAATCTAGAAACTAAACCAACACTATAAGAAATATCAAACCTAGTAAGAGTTAGATAATTCAAACTTCCTACTAATTTCCTATATAAAGTAGGATGATCAACAAAAGGAGTTTCCATATCAACCATTAATTTAGTTCCTAATTCACAAGGAGTAGAAACATAATTTTCATCAATCATTTTAAATCTATCTAAGAGATCTTGAGCATACTTATGTTGAGAAAGAAAAAATACCTTTAGGTGTTTTCCAAATTTGCATACCCAAAAAAAGTAATAGGCCTAATCAATTATTTGAAATTGTTGATTGAGTTGAGACTTAACATTACTAATCAAATTGTTAGAACTATAATTGTGATAATTAAATCATCAACATATAAAATAATAATCACAATATCATTGTCAATATGCTTAATATATAAATTTGGACGATTTGCATGAAACAAAATTCTTACCTTGAGGTAAGGGAACTAAATACCAAGTATTATTAGAAATTAAAGTATCATATTCTTCTTGCATAGCTAATATAAGAGTAATCCAATGTAGATATAATAACCTTAAGCCTTGAATAAGAGTGCCAAATTTTTTTTTAGCACAAATCATGGCTTATAGCCCAAATTATAAAATGTCAATATATAGACATAGCAATAATAGTTCTAGGTTTCCTCTCACTACATCATTTATTGTATTGTAAAGGGAAATTGTATCAAGATTAATAATAAAGGACTTCAAAAATTAGTCCTAAATATGGTTTTAAAAAACCATAGTGCCTTAGTAAAAAAATTCAATATCAAAAGTCCTAATAATGGTATAAAAACCATATTGCCTTCAATAAAATAATGAAACAAAAAGGTTTCGAGAACTTGATCCCCATCAATTAAGAAAATAGATCTAAGTTCATCATAAATAAGTAAGTGCATACCATCAAAGTGGATGGAAATATTTTCCATGGGTCCCCAAAAAAAACTCCAATGAGACTTGATAAAATATATGATTCATTATAGATAGGGCTCCTATGCAACATTACTGCAAATGTGACTAGCTCAAATTAAATAGATTTTCTTTCAGATTTAAATTGATATTTAGCAAAACACTTAGAAAAATTTATACAAAATATTTGAAATCTGTAACAACTATAGAAACCTACACAGATTTGAAATTTGAAATAAATTAAAAAAAACTTAGAAATGAAATCTTGCACAAGAAAAATAGGTTAGAAGATAAAAACAACCAAGATTAGAAACTTTTCTCTTCTCCTCTTTGAGAGTGTCTCCAATGGTGTGCTTAATAATATGGTAAACCTTCAACAATGTAGCTCACAAAATATTAGTAATACCAAGCTCTGATACCATGAAAGGAAATAGAAAAGAACAATGGAAAGAATTAATAAATGAGAAATTGTTTGAAGGAAAGATATTACCAAATAGATTGAAGTAGTAAAACCGAGCACCACCAAAGCAAGAGAGACACAAGAATTTGATAATGGTAAAAAACAAGAAAAAACCCCAATATTATGAATGGAGGCAAAATGCCTAAAGAATAATACAAAGAGAGAGAGAGAGAGGGAGAGAGAGAGTTTTAGCCTTGGGCTTGCTTGCTTGAGTCTTGAAGAATGAGGAGAGAGGCACCTTAATAAATAGAGGTGAGAAGGAGTTAGAATGTAACTCCCAACTCAATGAATGCCACCATTCATCTATGTGTGTGCAAAGTGTCACCTCTTAAGGAGGTGGTTACAAATATTCCTTAATAAAGGAATTCAAAATAAGCCATCCTCACACATGTGTGAGATCACAAAAAAAGACAAAAGACTTGTAGGGATTCCTTTGGAATATTCCTACAAGTTAATAAATAATTACAATTAAAGAATAACCTTTACCAAGTAAAGATTAATCTTCTAACAACATTTAACTTAGAAATTAAAAAACCCTAGAAACCCTAGGTTACACGATTTACATAGGTCCCTACAAACTAATTTACATAGGTTAATCCTTGGACCTAAACCCTAAAACGTAAACCTAAAACCCTATTTACCCTAATTTACGTAAACCTAAAACGGGCTATTTACCCTAAAACGTAAACCTAAAACCCTAAATTAGGGCTCCTCAAGGAGGTTTAGATTACATTTAATATTTGACATAACCTTATTTTTATGATTTTTACTCTCACTCATGGTTCTTAGTTTATTTAGGGTGGAAGTGATGAAAAGTTCAATATTAGGGGCATGCGATATAATAGAAGAGGTAAAATAAGGATGTGTAGTAAGATTTGATGACATAACATGTAGGGAGGGATCACAAATTATAGTCCATAGGTTAGGTACACTTTGGTATGCCGTTGGTGATCCACACAACTACCAATGAAATTCATAATTGACTAATAAAGGAGGTATAAAAAATTGATGCATAGATCTATATATTAACCAACAAATTGATTTAATTATAATATGTTCACATTTAATATAAATTTGATATCTAATTTTATCTCATAAAACTTCATGATTGTATAATTTAACTTGAGAAAGTGTACCAGTGAAGTAAAACAATGTGCCTCATGTGAAACTATGTGTTTGATTTAATAAGTTCATATATCATGATGCTAGTTGATATGACCATGTAATCACTCTATATCAATGTTGTTAGCTTATATAGTGTATGATGTATTCTCTTAAAAAAACATATAAAATGCAAGTCATACTTGTTAATCTAGACTATGTGCAATATGGATAGAGCTAGACATATAAATGTTATTAAATCAAATAAATATTAAAATGTGAAGAATGAATGATTTGTACCCATTTCTCTTATTTGGATGAGATCCTTTGTGAAATATGTAAGGATGCATTATGATCATATTTAAGCCTCAATTTATAGGATGTTATTCATAAGATCTATAGGTTGTGTGTAATCTAATTCCTATTTTAACTCTCATGTGTAGTGGCATTGTTCTAGATTAGGAAAACTAAATTTTGTACTTTCTCTAAACTAGTGTATCAAAGCTAACTTGTAGCATGAACATTTCAATTTGGAAAATTCAAATTACTTTTTTGAGAAACTTGATACATGATTCATAAATTCAAGTCAATTCTATAACCAAAGGTTTATTTTCTAAGATTATTTATTTATTGAATTGATCAATTGATTCCTCACTTAGTGGCAGTTAGGTTCTTTTTTTGAAAACCCATGCACGTCTAGAATTTATATAAATATTCAAAGGAAGAGTCTATGCCATAGAAAAGTTTCAAAAAAATATGATTAGAAAAAAAATTGGGTCTAAATCACTTTAGATCTCCTCTTCCTTTTTAAATCATCCAAGAGTGCTTAGAGGTCCAAATAGGTTCAAAATCCATCATAACTCAACAAGTTACTTATAATTGAAATCTAAAATTCCTAATTGTTGATATATTGAAGCTATTCCTATAAGAATGTCACATATTTTATTCAAAGCACTAAGTTTAGGTGGTAGGGTTTCTCATTTACTTGTAAAAATTTATTCATGTGTCTTTTATATGTTTTCATGTCATCAAATCTCTAAATCTAAACCCTAAACCCTAATTTAGTATTCATTTTGTTGTAGGACTTTAAAATGAAATTTGGTTGCCTTAGGAAACTCCACCAAATTTTATTCCCTTAAGCCATGGAACATTTTTTCCTAGTCCGCCTTACTAGACATATATCCCCTTAAGCCATCCTATCACCTTAAATCACAAATCGATGTCTTAAGGGGTCCTAATATGACATTTCTTAAGGGGATCAAAGAAGTTCTCAAAATTTTGTGAATAGAGCTCAAGCTCATCTTTGTTTATTTTGTACATTGCAATTAGGTCACTAGCATATATCTATGTGTCCCTTTGAATGTATTCTATTAATTTTTCATTCTATGTGTCCCTTTGAATGTATTCTATTAATTTCTTCTTAACTACTTTGTCCCACTATAGAGATCTTGTGTCTCTTATCATGAAATTTGAAAATTTAGATAAATCAATTTATGTCCTTGAATTTAATTAAATTTTGTCATACTTGATTAATACATCTATTAATTTTTTTGTAGGCCCTTAAAATGAAATTTGGTTTCCTTAGGCAACTCCACCAAATTTTATTCCCTTAAGCCATGGACCATTTTGTCCGAGGACCTTACTACACATAGATCCCCTTAAGCCACCCTATACCCTAAATCGTAAATCAATGCCTTAAGGAGGAATTTGACATTTCTTAAGGGGATCAATTTGGTGAATAGAGCTTGGTCACTCATCTTTTTTTATATTTTGTACATTGCAATTAGGTCACTAGCATATATCTATGTGTCCCTTTCAATGTCTTCTATTAATTTTTCATTCTTATCTTTAGTATTCTTTGAAAACAATGAATGAGATTATTAATTTTAATGTTAGTAATAAACTTATAATTTCTTCTTAACTACTTTTTTCCCACTTTAGATATCTTGTGTCTCTTATCATGAAATTTGGAAATTTAGATAAATCAATTTATGTCCTCAGATTTAATTAAATTTTGTCATACTTGATTAATACATCTATTCATTTTGTTGTAGGACCTTAAAATTAAATTTGGTTGCCTTAGGAAACTTCACCAAATTTTATTCCCTTAAGCCATGTACCATTTTATCATAGGACCTTACTACACATAGATCCCCTTAAGCCATCCTATACCCTAAATAGTAAATCAATGTCTTAAGGGGGAATTTGGCATTTCATAAGTGGATCAATTTGGTGAATAGAGCTTGGGCAGTCATCTTTTTTTATATTTTGTACATTTCAATTAGGTCACTAGCATATATCTATGTGTCCCTTTCAATGTCTTCTATTAATTTTTCATTCTTATCTTTAGTATTATTTGAAAATAATGAATGAGATTAAATAAATTTTAATAAAACCCCATAATTTCATTTCTACCCTTCATATTAACAACCCCACACTAGACTCGATTTAATGTGTGTACATGCTATGAATTTTTAATGTTATGGATTTTATAATGTTATAAATCAAATGATCTTCAAATGAAATATATTTTGAATTTGTGCATGTTCAATGTGATTTTTAAATAACTTTCAAATTGTGTACATTATTTAATTAGTTTGTTGATATATATTTTTTAATTTTTTAACATGAAGTTGCCATATCATTGCTCACATGGATCCGATGTTTAATTTAGAGATTTTATGCCCAATCAAGAAATTCCTATAGATCCCATATATCCCAATCCACCACATGAACAAAACCCTAGCACACCTCCACATTCTCCCCAGCCTAACCCCCCACCCCGTCTTGTATTTGATGAAGATCAATTAAGAGAGAATATCCAAGAAAACCTCATTTTCATTCAAGGAAATGTAGATCTTTTAAAAAAATGAGCCTAGAGTCCCTCCCCATCTCGCACAGTTTGCATCTACGATGCAAACTATTGTAAATTCTGTTCGATCTATTGATGTAGACCTAGCTAGGTTCCATCAATGGAGAGAAGAGAGGAGACAATTCTATGCAGATGGATTGTCATATAAAGAAATCAATGACTTGAAAATTACCATACAAGCCATGTGCCAATATTTTATTAACCCCCAAACAAACCAGCCCATTCCACCCACGAAAAAATGAATTTCAATTTTATGGTGTAGGCACCCACAGATTGCTGCACATTTTTGGGATAGATGGTGAATGGTGTTTGCTAGTCCACCACATGGCAACAGTGAGGTGACCTTATACTTTTTGAGAAAGTTATGGGCTGAGTTTGAGTTGGTTAAAAAACCCAACTACTTTGATATGAGGTCATTTTAGGGAGTTGGGTGTGGCATGCTCAAACATAGACTAGGAGCACGTGTCGATCCTCAGTGACATGCTCCAATTTCTCCTATTGTTCCTCTTCCTTCTCCTAGTGTTCTCACTACATTTCAGTAGTAGACCATGTTATCGACATTAGGAGAATTGAGTTCACTTTCAGGACATCTCACTCAACAGACTACACATGCAACCATTGAAGTGGCCAATAGAGAGCATGGAGGCTCGGGCTATAGGGATACTTAGACATCCACTTCAGATGACACATGCATCTGGGATGGGGTCATACCTGAATTTACTATGTTTTGAGGATCGTCCTACACAGGTATGTTCATCTTTTGAACTTAAATTTAATTCAAGTTTGAAATATGAAAAATTCATGTAAATAATAACATCAAATTATATATATAATATAATATTAATTCAATAAGTGTTTGGTGTAGACGCATGATCACGTGATGCCTGAAACTCAATATTATCATCGTGTGCATATGTCGAGTGTTGTAGATCTGGGCTCACCTTTTGGATAGGTACTTGAACCAATATATATTAAATAATTTGTGTGGATATATATCTAATTTAATTTGAATTTGTACACATGTGTGAATTGATATATTATATCTAGATGCAGGGAGGTCATACAATACCTAGTACTGACCAACCACAAGTTACAGTGGTGAGCGCTCCTGAGACATCATCAGCTCAGGTGCGTGCTTTCAAAATTTTGTTAAGTTTAAATTAAATAGACATCATAGATATAATTTATTTATTTTCATTTACATACACATGTGTCAATGATCTATAGAAACTGTTGTACATCTGTATGCAAGAATTTCATGAGATACCCATGGTGGGCCGCACACCTAAGACATCATTGGCATTTATGCATGGGAAATCTCAGGTGTGTGATCATGAGGTCATATCATTCAAGGTTGTAAACTTTACTTTAAATAACCTATACAATTTTTACAAACCTTTTAAATATATATATATTTGAGGTTTTCACATATTGTTTGTTTTATATGAATATGCAGGATATAGTAGATCAGGCATTTGCATCTTCTCAAGTGATAGTTATGCTACCCGTTGAAGAAAATGTGCTAGTTATAGATTCACATGATCATATGGTAATTTATGCATACTAGAAATTATTTTTACTAAATTTACTAGATATTTAATTAAATTTATTTTTATCTAAAATTTTATATTTTCAAGTTTAAATATGTTTAATTATATCAAAATTTCTAAATAAATTTAAATCTAATTTCAAGTTTCTTGTACTCTTTTACAACATAATGCGGGTACATCTAGTCAACATGGAACAAAGAGGAGACTTGATTTGACCGATCAGCCTGAAAGTTAGATGGTTTTATATATTTTATGGACTATAGATCTCGAGTTTTATTTAAGTATATGTGTTGGACTTGACATATAAATTTCATGGACTATCTATCTCTAGTTTTACTTTGAACATGTTATTATCATATTTGTGTTTATTTATATCAATTAACTTTAATATGATGATTATATATGCAGTCAATTATGATATCTTGTTATGTTCATTTTCATGATTATATGCACTCATACATTGGACTATTTATATTTTATCTAATTTTCAAGTATTACATGCACTATATAAATTATTATCTAGAGTCAAATTTAATATATGTATAATTTATCACATGGTTAGGTGACAAATTAAAACATTCCTTAAATATTTTAGATCATATTCATAATAAATTAAGGAAAGGTAATTTTAACTATTTTCCAATTAGATAGCAAATATTTGAATCAATAAACAAAAAAACTATCTCCTTGTATGTATAAAATGTGGTAAATACAAGACGTGAAATGTATAATCTATAAAATTGGAACAAGATATTTAAAAAGTGACATTGAACAAACATATATAATGTATATCAAGATGTTTATTACAACTATATAATATGATGAAACATATACGTGCATGTAGATACAATTAAAACTTATCAACTTTTAGGTGAAGACCAAAATTAGATATTTACATAGTCTCTTGATAAAATAATTTTTCAGTTCAACAATCACTTCATAGACCGACTTGATGAGAACCTGCAAAAATAATTAATGTAAGTAACTACAATTTTTATGAGTCATTTAAGAAGAAAAATCATGCAAGAAAAGAACAGTAAATAGTAAATTCCATACAAATTCAAAAGATGTTTGCCATAGGATGGATTAAGGGGACCTAAGAGGATATATAGCTTAAGGGGGGTCTTAAGAGAATTCCTTAAGGGGAGTTAAGAGGTTGGTCTAAGAGGATGTATCTCATGAACCCTAGGATATGGCTTAACAAGTCCAAAGAGGGTGGCTTAAGGGAAATTATGAGAGTCCTTTAAGAGGATGGCTTAAGGGGATGTAAGAGGGTATATTAAGGGGAGTTGATAGAATGGATTAAAGGGATGTAAGATAGTGGATTAAGGGGATGCATGTCATGAACCTTACGATATGGATTAACAGGCCCTAAGAGGATGGCTTAAGGGGAATTATGAGAGTGACTTAAGGAATGCAAGATTATGGATTACGGGGATGTAAGAGGGAAAGAGGTGAGACAAAAATAGAGAGAGGTCTAGGTAGATAGATGGAGGGGGAGATAAATAGAAGTATAGAGGGAAGGAGAGAGGGAGGAAGAGGTAGGGAGGGAGAGAGAGAGAGAAGTGAGAGAGATAAGAGAGAGGAGGTAGGGATAGGTAGGGAGAGAGGGGTGAGATAGAGAGAAAGAGAGTAGAGAGGGAAGGGGAGAGAAAGAATTGAGATAGGTGATAGAGATGTGTGATAGAGAAATAAATAAATAGGTAAGGAGGAAGGTGGAGAGATTGAGAGGGAAGGAGGGGGAGAGAGAAAGAGATATAGAGGGATAGGTTAGATAGTGAGAAGTAGAGAGAAAAGGTGGGTGAAAGGAAGAGAGAGGGAGAGAGAGAGGGGGAGAAAGAGAGGTGAGATCGAGAGAAGTAGAAAGGGAACGAGAGAGAGAGGGGGAGATAGAGAAAATTAGAGATGGAGGGAGGGAAGCAGAGAGAGAGAAAGAGGGGAGAGAGAGGGAGAGAGGGATATGTAGGTATAGAGAGAGGTGATACAAAGAGTAGAGAGAGATATATATAGATAAAAGAATAGGGAGGGGAGATAGAGAAATGTAAAGAGGGAAGGAGGGAGGGAGGGAGATAGATATTAGAGAGGGAAGGAGAGAGAGATGGACATGTAGAGACGTAGTTCTTGAGCTCAAGGGAGAGAGTGTCAGATAAAGGGAAGGAGATAGTGAGAGAGAGAGAGAGGTCTAGAGAATAAGAGATGAAAATGAGTGAGATAGAGAGAGAAAGATGAAATTTTACCTCTTGATTACTGAAATTTGACATGCTGATTACTAAAATTTGACAAAGTCTAAATTTTTTTAAAATCTTCCAAAAACTAGAATTTGCATTATAACTCCTACAGATCTGAAACCACTCTCAAACATCCTTCCTATATACATGAAATATAACTTAAAGTATAAGAAATTAAATTCACATATGTAAATGTCAACTTATACTTAAACGTTTATTTCATACATGTATATAGTTTCCTTGCCAGAGAAAGAGAAAATCAAACAGTTTAGAGAAATGCATTCCAAAAGTCATGAATTGCATTTGGTAATAGCCAAATGAAGCAACCCATTTGGAGCACACCAAATTTGGTGAGTGCCAAATATGTTGCATTGGTAAGTACCAACCCAATGGGTTGTATTTTGCATTAGGCATCTGAACCAAAGGTTTGGACAACCCTTTCATGCAAAAGACGTGATTTTCTGAAAGAGTGCCAAATTTCCTCATATTTTCATTTGTGCTTCCGATCCCATTTGCACATCTTTCAATGCAAGTTTATAAAAATCCATGATAGCATTAACCTCTCTCTTAGCTATCTAAATATATAATTCTTTTTTTCATTTGATTTAGTTAAGGTTTTGATCCATAGCTTCTATTATAAATGCCTCTGTTTTTGGTCAAAAACCAACATGTTCTAGTTTTAGGATAGATTTTTACTCATTTATCGAAACGTGAAACAAATTAAATTTTTTGAAACTAGACTCCATTCTAAACATAATGAAAAAATAAATAAATTTTTCGATTAGTTTTCAAAAAAATAGGGGGAAGCACACTTAAATTTCAGCTTTTCAAGATGTGTCCACTTTGAAAATTCATAAAATATTATAAATTCATTAAAAAAATTATCTGAAAGAAGGAGGATAAACTAAATGGTGTTAATTAATTTCTCACCATTGGGATTTTAGAAATTCTAAAAAAAGTTAATCAAAAAGGGGGGAGCCCTCAAGCGCTAGATGTTGTTTTTTTTTTATAAAAATAGGACCTATTTTTCCCCCCCTTTTTGAGACCCTTAATCTTCATTAATTTCAAAAAGAATTAGTAGCTTCGAAACTAAACTCAGAGTACTTCAACTTTTGTTGTTGCTACATCTTGAAATTTTGAGCATAACTATCTTCATTTTCTTGTGCAAATTAGATTTTGCTGATTTTAGAAAAAAAAAGTGGCATCTTAAGAGCCAAAATTGTGTCACAAATCCATGCACTTACCCAACTAGAAGATTTTGAGTGTGCAGGAAGATTCACTGAAAGGAGGTAGTTTGCACCACTATTGAGCTTGTGGGTATTTCAGAAAATGTATGGAAGAGGATCCCAACGTGGTAGGGGAAGAGATAGAGGAAGAATTGATAACTTTATCCATGGAGATAACTTTAGAGCCTTGAGAAGGCAAGTGGAGACACTCCAAGAAAAGATAAAAAGAGGGTTTGCACAAAGTTGTCAGTAGAAACTTTCCCACTTACCTTCATATATGTATTGTTACCCATCAAATTATGAGGTGAATTACAAGGCTCAAAAGAAGAAAAAATTCCCATAGATGATGCCATATGATGAGATGCCCTTGAATCAAGAAGCCATCTATTAGAGTCAGGACTTGTAGAGGCCAAGAGTACTTGTCCTTCCATTTTGTGTAGCCTAGTTGTAGATCTTGTATTTCCTAACTTTGATGATGAAGCTACTACCGATTGAGATGTTGAAGAAGAAGAAGAAGAAACTAATGAGGGCAACTAAATTATATTATTTTGAAGGTGCGTGAGTTCATTAATATTCTTATTATAACATCTATGGTCATCATGTCCTAGCCTTTTACAATATGCACATTTAAACTTCTTATTTTTAGACGATTCCTCTTTAGAAGAGGGAGTGGACTCAGGAGTTCTATGTGAAGGTGAATCTTTACCTTGCTCATTAGACTTTGGTTCCTTATTCTACTTCTTACCCTTGCCACTTGAAGCCTTTGAATCCTTTCCAAGAAGAGCATGAGATTTAAAAGACTTCAATGTGCTCACGTGTGCCAACTTTTCTTGCCCCCTTGTGAGTAGAGCTATAAATTCATCAAGAGAAGGCATTTTGTATGCATTGTCGAGGGCATCCATTGTAGTATAAAATGTAGAAAAAAACACTAAATAATCAAGACCAAGCTTAGAAAGAATCAACTGTTCATGTCCTCTTTAGTGACCCCACAATTAGATAACTACAATATGAGAGAATTAAGGTTAGTGAATAAGTCTTGGATATTGTCAAAATATAAAGGATTAAGACTCATTAGTTCAATCTCCAACTTAAATTTCCTCATTTTATCTTGTTTACCAAAGAGAACATTTAAAGTAGTCCAAATTTAATTAGGATGTGTGTAAGATGCAACATGATATCTAAGATCTGGAGAAGTGGACAAAGGAAGAGTAGCAAGAGCTTCATCCCTTCTATCAAGTCATTTTCTTATTTCTTTAGCTCCTATGGGTTCTAGATCTTGGCCAAATGTGATTCTTTGCAATTCCAATTTTAACAATAATGTCTCCATTTGTGATCTCCATTCATGATAGTTATATGGAGTTAGAGACACAACTTTTGGAAAATCCATGAAAAATATCAGAAATTACAATAGAGGAACAACAAATTTCCTTTCACAATACAAGTAATTAACCCCTTTGTCCCAAACAAATTGACAATTTTTTTGCAAATTTACAACATTAATGTATCCAAAAGTACCAAATTAGCTTCAAATAGAAATTCTAGAAATAAATATGCAAATAGTGCATGGGTAGAACTATAGTGCTCCTGAATACCTTCTTGATGTCGTGAGAATCAGGAAAAACAGAGTCCACAACAAAAACTTATGACCTCAAAGGAAAAAAGGAAGATCTAGATTTAACCTACAAAATGACACAAAATTACAAAGTTTCTGCAAAACACCTACACCACTGAAAAATTGGGAGAACTAGCTTTTTGAAAAATATTTTGTTTGAAAATTTTTGCCTCTGTACATGAATTTTATGACAAAATGAAAAAACCCATGTTTTAGTGCTTTGGGGGTCGGATATGAACCTTTGAAGGCTAAAATGGTGTGCAAATTTTCAGCACCCAAGCACTAAAGTTAAGTCACCATGTGACCACATTGCTCATTGTCACAAAAAATAAAATATCACCGCCACCTTGGGCAGCGGGTTGGTGGTGCAAGGGTGGTAGCCTCTTGCACGACACTTGCTAGTGGTTAAGGCATTAGGTACTCTCTTCTCCACATAAGACCACGACAAGTTCCAGGGTGGAATTAAGGGCTTGTAGCAGTTGGTTGGCATACCACTAGACAGAAAATCTGATAGACTCTGCAATGGTACGGATCGCTACCAAAAACATAAAAAATATTTTCCAAAATATATTTGCACCCTTAGATTTTTGTAAAACCCCAAAATATTTAAATATTTTTCTTGATAAATATTTTCAATAAAACTATAGCCCTAATAAAAACCTACAAAAATTATTAAATTTTTTTTATGTGAAAATTAAAATCTTACCTTTTGCTAGGGGGGTCGTACGGCTTACTTGGACAAAAACAAATTTTCCAAAAATAGATGATTTTACAGTCAAAATTCATTAGATCAGCCTCCTGATCTCAATGGAAAGGTCGATTTGGGCTTAAAGTGACCCAAAATTTTAGCTCCCTTCAAATCTTACAACTAAAACCCTCAAATTGAGACTTTCATAGATCAGGTAAAACATAACCAAATTTGATAAAACAAAAGGAAAACGTGACTTTATTTGATGCCCCAAATTCAATCGTGAGGTCTTTGAAACTCCAACATACACCCAAAAAAATCTTCAAGCCAACACAAATCCCTCAGATCTAGGAAGGAATCTGCAACATTAAAACTCTGATACTATGTAAGAGTTAATGGTGACTCCTCAAAACCCCCAAGAATAGTCGCTAGACCAAAATATCTTCCACAAGACAAAAAATGGCAAGAATAATTGCTTCAACAATGAAAGATTGAATATGGTTGAATATTGCTTGAATATGCAAATGTACATAAGATGTCTTGCTTATAAAGGCAAGGTGAGACATATGATTAGACAAGATTATGGCAAGTGTCTTAATCTTATAACATGAGACAACTAACTCATAACAACCTAGGATAAGATAAGATTTAGAAATGAAAACTAAAATCAATTGTTGGTTATGTATAAAATAAATTGTTTACTCATCATCTTTGGAATGTTGAGGATGATGAATGGGATGTTGAGGAGAGTGAGGGAACCAAGAAAGAAAGATTCATATGAAATCTAGTGTTGTATTTTCTTGAATGCTCTCCAACCATCCACTTCAAAAAAGGCAATATCAATAGGGAGCCAAACAACTAGCTTACCAACTTTACCATATTTTCCACCTGCAACAACATTCCCATAATAAATTATTTATTATCAAATTCAGTTGAAGGAAAGCCAAAGTTAGCTAAAGAAAAGCTAGTGCTCATTGACGTGTTGGAATAGCTAAATTCTAGCAATTCATTTTATTTTTTTTGGTTTAAGAGATTTGGGAAGTAATATATTGAAAAAAAGGAAAATTATATGAAATTGAGATATCATATTTATCCTCCATGGAGAGGGGGGTATGGGTTTCATTATATTACACTTGATGTGTGGAGCCAATTATTCGTTTGAAGCAATGAATGCTTTTTTTTTTATGAATAAGTGTATAAATTATCATTTAAAAAATAGTGTTGAACATATTCACAAAAAAAGGGGTGGGTGAAAAAATTCACACCCCAAAAGTCCAAAAAGGGCTATAGTCTAAAACATAAAACATAAAAAAAGAAGTAAAAGGCCTCTAAGCAGTAAGAGTAGTAGCAAAAGGAGGTGGGTACTGGTCATTCAAATTGATCCATACATTGGTGGGGTTCAAAGTGTCCATAGAAGGATCCCATTCATAATTACCATCTTTTTCATGATTATCTTATTTATCTTTAGCAACTCAAATAAGAGAAATGGCAAGAGACAATTAAGGGAGCTTGCCAAAGTCTAGCTAGCCACCACTAAAATCCAAGGGATAAGAAGAGCAACAATGAGTGGGATACAACAATCCCGGTTGAGCATTATCTCTTATTACAAGAGATGTAAGTGTATGGGAATGAGCATTATAGTTGCTACAAGAAAATTGGATGCAACCTCCACAATACCCACAACAGGGAGACTAACCTCTATTGGGGGTGTGAGCTAAATGATTACTGACAACAACATATGTGTTATTAGGTCCCCAATGATCCAATAACACTTAGAGATGAGTAACTTCAAGTGCAGCTTTGTTTGGTTGCACTTGAATCTTCATGATCACATTAAAACATATCATTTCTTTAAAATAAAGCAAGAAATTACGATTAACAAAGCATCTAAAAAATTACAATTTTTTTATTTTTCCAATTGATAAAAAGAATCTCCACCTTGAAAGCATGTAAATTTGAGTGTATCTAGAATAGATTCTATGCCAATCTGCTAGCAACATTATATGTCAAGAAAAAATCTTAGGCCAAAAATGCTTGATAAAATCATGAATGTAAGTCCAAACAGCTCGAACTTTGGAACGAAACCAAAGTACACCAATGGGTTAACCTAGAACCAATTGGTTGGCCTTAGAAAAGAATAAACTTAAAAAAAAAGGTGAGATTTGACTCAATAGTGACAGGCCAAACGATGTGAAATTAGAGATTGCAAAAGCCATCTTTGGTTCAATTTAGACACCATAAAAAGATGAGACAAAAGCTAAGAATAACTTTTAAAAAATTGTTATTCCAAAATGACGTAACACCATTTCCAATATTTCATCCATGGTTTACAAAATCAAATTCCAATCTGAATCATGTAAGCAACAATTATATCAATAATAATTACAAAATTTTCACAACCCTCATAAAACTTCGCCTTTACTTTAAGACCAAATACAAATTTTCTTGAGAAGCTTAAAAGAATAAATCAGGAAGGATTTTGATCCACTTTTTAAAAACCTCAAAGTAGAATTCGAGCTACTCTACACAGTGAATTAAAATGCTATGGTAGTCCTTACAGGGCTTGCTGAAGCCGACGTTGAAATTGAGGATCCGTAGCTTCTGTTTTTCCCTTCCAGTACGTGAAAGCACGTATTTAACTGTTTAAGAAAAATCAAAACTTAATGAAACTTAAATTTAATAGTAGGTTTGGTCTTGCAGTCATTTTTCCAAACTACTCCATTCACACATATTATCTCTAGGGAAGATTATTAAAGCCAAACACTAAGTTTATATGATTTTTTAGGCCGGGCTTAACCAGCACACTCTAAGCGTTGACCGCTTAGGTGGCTGGCGTGGGTCCATTTCATCCGTTCCTTTCACTCTGTTCCCCTTAGCACTCCCGTTAACTGTTGCAGTCAGCAGTTAACCACCAATTTCCCGCTTATAATTCAAACCAAATTCAAAACCGTGCCCGCGCAGAAAAAGTTTGGTGAATGCTCGTAAAGAGTTTGATTATATAAAACTTAATGCAGCGAATGAAAAGCATGCTGAAATGCTCTGATAGATATGTATGCAAAATGTGGAAGCATAGACAAGGGACATCAACCGTACGATCAAATGCCTCAAAGAAATGTCGTCTCGTGGAATGCATGATTCCAGCATATACAGAAATGAGGCATAAACTTTCAAGCAAATGCAACTGGCAGTTGTAAAGCCGGACTACGCAGCCTTTGCCAGCAGCCTCCCTGCCTGTCCAAAAATGGGAGCTTTGGAACAGGGTTTGGACATCCATCAAAGCATTAAGGATAGAGCAATTTTGTTTGATGTAGTTGCAACTGCTCTGGTAGAAATGTATGCAAACAGACAAGGGTCGGGAATTGCCATGAAACCACATAGGAACTCTACATTCTTATAAAATTGTAGCATTCTTTTGTTTGTTGTTATTTATCTTTTCTTTTTTTTAAATCACATATAATAAAGGTATGGTTGCACTTTATAGGTGTGTCAATATTCTCATATTAAAATTGAACTTTGTTCCTTCTATTAGCAACCTCAATTTTTTCAATAGATCCTCTTATTATTTTTTATCAACTAGTTTATCTAATTTCCATCCTTCATTCTTATTACCTTTAAATGTCTTTGAACAATCTTGTTGTTCATAAATTTAATTGTTGGTAAATCAACCAATTTCTTAGTTTGTTATCATTTCCCAATTGAGTCCTATTTAGATTAAGAATTTAGCTTAAATAAGAGATGTTAAGCAATCTGACTAGAAAGAAAAAGAATTTTGTTATTTAGTTCATAGAGAATTTTGTGTGTTTGGATTAACTTAAGTAAACCTATTTATGGTAGATTTGTAGTTGAATCCTAAGATAGATAATTGAAAAGGCTTTCCTATGGTTAAATTATGTAGGCTATCTATTTTCTATCTATATTTGCAATGAACTTGATATGAATCTTAACCTTCATTATTCATTCCTTTCATCTTCAAAAGAAATTTTCTCTCTAAACAACAAACTCTCATTCATTAATGTCAAAAAAATAGTTAATTCTACTTTGACTTTTAAATTTTATCGTCATTCAATAAAATTCTTTTTTTGAGTAAACATAAACATAGTCACAACATATAGACCTTATCACAATTAGTTTAGTGTCCATTTACTACACTATTGTTTGTCTTTTATTTTCACCTAAAAATAAAAACTCTACAATTTTCTACTAAAATTTCCCATAATATATGAGGATGTATCATTTTGGTGTTCTTTAATAGAAATTATTGTCCTTCCCCTTTGACTATCCCTTCCTCATATATTATTTATTATAGGGACCCTCACTTAAACTTGTCCATGTATTTTTCTTCATAACCCTTCCTCCATTGTCATCCACCCACATGTTGTCCCACTCTACATGTCTCACAACAAGGACCACTTTGATAATGATTCCCTATTAAATGATTATAAGTTTGTCACTCAACAGAATTGATCACCACTTATCTCTCCTCCAAAGTAGCCTACCTGACGATGCCATCTACTACTTAACAAATATCACCATCACCCATTTTGAGCCCGGCTAGGGATATTACAAGGTATAGGATAAATTGTCCACACTCATCTCTCTTTATAGTCTAGTTCTCCTACATTCATCCCTCTCTTCTAGCCAACTTCTTTTCTTTTTCCTACCACTCAATATTCCTTCACCTAAGTTTCCATGCCTACTCCTCATCCAACCCACATTCACTCCATTCCTCCTTTTAACTATGATCATGTCCCTTTAGGTAAACACTTTACCTCCTACCCCTATGTGTCACCCTTTCAACCCTTCACCTATCTTTCTTGATCCTGTCTTACCACTATTGTCAATCCCTCTCCTATCATTCCATTAACCTCACAACCCTTGCAACACTCTTACCAAAACATGTTTTTTTTACATCTATCCTTAATGTCCCAACCTATGCTCCTAACCAAGTATCACTTACCACCTAGTTCAAGAAATTTCTGTAATGAAATGCTAGATATCTATTCTCCCACCATCCTAAACCCCAGGGGATGGAACCTTAAACCTTCACAACATAATATGTTTCACTATAATAAATCACCCAAAAGAACCATAGTTCATCATGTTAAATATTGGCATACATGTATGATTGGATAAGTGATCCTAAGATACATGTTCAATACTTTATAGATCAATGTGGATTGATTATTACTTTGATGATATATTAATATCCAAGCTTTTCTATATTCATTTTAAAGAGAAACTAAACAAAAAATGGTCCTATTCTATGGGTTCCTTTGTCTATCTTATCTTTTCATGGAACATATTCAAGTCAACATAGGGTTGTAGGTTAGTTTCATCAACATGTTATGCATTGAAATCAAGGCGTAAATTAGAAGGTGATGGATTTTATTTTTTTATTATCAATGCATTATTTCATAGATCTCCTATCTTCTTCTCAACTCTAATATTGAGAGAGTATTTATTAGGAATCTTTTCCAAAAGATGCGCAATCAAAATCTCTTGCATAAATATCCAAATTTTATAACACTTTGTACCTTGTATGATTATACATAGGTGATGGATCATTTTAAGGCCATCTCCTCTTTGACCTCTAATGCCTCTATTTATTTAGCCCCATTCTCTTCTAAAGAAACCAATAATTCTACAAATAAGAACACCAATAACTTATATTTTTCTCTTTAACCCAAACCTAATAAAAATAATAATTAAAGTAACTAAAACTGCCCTACTCCTCCACATCATTTGAACTTACTATCTCCCTTTCTTCACAAGCTAACACTAATTGGATGAATCTAGAAAAGCCCCCAATTCCATCTTTCAAGAGTTTATTTCAAATAACCTTGTCCAACTTCATCATATCCAACCCTTGAACCCTAACCTCTTCTTATTCTACCATTTTTTCTAGTTCTTTTAGTCTATGGACCTATTTTTCTTTGAAACATGCCTTACTATCATCCTCTCGTTTTTGTCTTTCTTAATTATCTCTTTGGACTTCCTTCTCACCAAACTATGTACCTCCTTACCAAAATAAGTTTTCTTCTTGTTCACTTTCATAAATTCTCCTAGGAAATGCTTTTGTTAATCCAATGCTAGGTAATTATTGAAGTTATTTTTCTCCTTTTCTTAAGTTTCAACACGGAATTTTTCTTAAGTGTTTCCTCTTTTCCTTTGTATTATTTTCTAATTTCTCTTTTTTCAACGAGGATTCTCCTATTCTACATTTGTTTTCTATATTTGATTTCTCACATTGTCTAACATTTTATCATTTACTTTAGTTATTCAAATGTACTAATTTAGCATCATAGGTGTACATTTAGACTAGAAAATTATTCACTTTTTATCATGGTGCCAACACATTCGTATTGAACTACTAAATTTGGGACAACTAGAAGTATCATGTGATTTATCATCACAAAAATTACATGTGGAATTTCCTCATTTTTTCTTTTTCACTCATTAGTATAATATCCTAGTTTACCATAGTTATAATATTTTGGCCTTTCAACCCTTCCTCTTTCTTCAGTACCTCTATGCTTATTGTGGTAGCCTCCCCTACCACCACCTTCTCAATAGTTACCATGGTAACTCATGGATGGTCCTATATCTTGAATTTGTGGTACCACATACTATATACTATTAAGTGGTCTTATACTTGCTCTCAATTGAAGTTCCCACTAGCCATGTTCCAAATAAACATTCAATGCTCTTATAGATAAACCATATAATCTATTCATACCAATATCTAGAAAATGCTTCCCTAGTCAATCTATGAACCATTGGTTCATATTCATCTTGTTCATGAAGTAACATTAGACAACTTTTTTTTCATGTTTGTCCCACTTTATATTTTTAAGTATCCACTTACTATCTTTCTATGGGATTTCTTAAGTTCCCCTCTTAGAGTTGTAGTCCTCTTGGTGCCTTTGATGATCAAGTATTCATTCCTTAGATGTTCTTCTAGGCTATTATAATTTTTAAACAAAAATATACTTCTTTGAGGTGGGGGAGAAGTCTCATCCTTCTCACATTTTATTAGAATTTCTTACTTCAACATTATGTTTTCCAACTCTAATTTGAAATTATCAATTTCATCCTTTCCTCCTAAATCATTCTCCCATATCTTTGACTAGGATTATATTCTAGTGATCAGTTCTACTACATCATTATATAAAGAGGAAATATTATCACCTACTTATGTTATAATGTGAGGGGATAACCCTAAAATAAACTACCCAATTAATTTGTTTTATGTCAATGTTTCTACTAGTTTTCTAACCACTTTTAAATTATTGTTCATAAAATTTTGCTAATCGCTCAATTTTTTTCATCTTCCATAATCTTTATGATTTTTGTTCATACATTAGGTGAATGGAAATTTCTCACAAATAAGTCACTCAATTCTTTCCATATTTTTATCATGCTTAGGTCATTATTTAATATTCCATCTTAGTGCCTCATCATTAAGGCTATCCACAAAATCATATAGTTGGGTCTAGTCATCATTAATGTTAACCCCACTCCAATGAAAGTCCAAGGTAAAGAGATGTTTGCCAACATCCTTGGTGTATTTACCAAAAATAGGGAGCTTAGTCATATGTGCATCCATATTTGGAGGAGTTAAATGTGTTCTTGATTTATTTTCTATGGTTAGGTTGCATCCTTTCTCTTAATCTAGTCTCTACTCTTGTATCTCTTTCACTCTTTTTTATGATGGATTCTTTGTCTAGTTTTTGGTGACTTATTTTATTCTACTTCTAAATATTATCTCCTCTTCTTCACTAATTAACAACTACTTTACTTCATCCCTTATTTACTTCCTCTTCTTCCCTATAGCAACCACATCAATCATATCCCTAAAAATAAGGTCAAATTTCTCTAAGTTCATTGTTACCTTATATTCTTTCAATTGCCTTATCATTTTAGTTAAATTTTTCTCTATAGTTCTAATTTATGCTATAAACCACTCTATTTATTTAATATTCATGTTCATGCCATGTCCATTGAGGATATACCTATCTCAATACTAGGGATTGTATTCATTGCATCCCTCTTGATACACTCTCTTGATGCTTCTCACACTTTTTCTAACATTTTCAATTATATTTCCTCTCAATCATAGGGTTGTTTCAACATTATTTCTTCTTCCTTATTTTATATCATGATCATTAAATTCTTTTCAAAACCTATCTTGATCATCTCACCAATAAATTATTTTACTCTCTTGTTATCCAAAATTTCCATAAATATTTAATTTACTTATTTTATCCATCCTTAACTCTCTTTCTTTAATACCTTTATTTATCAAGGTGTAGCAAAAGACACCTAATACCATCACATCTTTCTTTTAAGTACCTACAATGATCTCTATCTTATTTTATATTCTAGCAAAGTAATTTTACAAGACATAACTTTTAGTGCATTTATAGGTTTTAATTAGTCTTCATTAGGCCACTCTTTTTATTTTTCAACTTAATATGAATATGATTTTTTAGAAAGAAATTCATAGGGACATCATGGCTCAGTCTAAAAGTCTTTTTCAAGGGCTAATGTGTTGTATAGGACTAAGGATATGAAATATTTTATTAGTAGCAATCTAGATCATTAATGAGGGTTGCCCCTACAAGAAAATTTATATGAATTGAGGGTAGATTTCCTATCTATCTAAGGCTAAAATTAAAGCTATTTGTGTCAAAGAAATGTGAAAAAGGATAGAGTTTGTGTGGATATGATTAGAGGTTTCTTGGATAAGTATATAGTTTGCTTGGATATGGGGGCCTTTTGATTAGTCAGTCTTTTAATTTTTAGAAAATCATTCTTATGGAAATCATTACTTAGATAGGGAGGCTATGAAATCTAATCACATCAAAATGCACTTTCCCACTTGCTTTTGGTGGTTAAGAGCATATAAGACATGTGCCTTGTTGTGAATAGTCCAAGAAAGTTACTAGGTGATAGATAGAAAATGTCACTATATGTATATGGAATTGACTTGGTCATTAACATATTATCTTGTGGTTGGTTTTAATTGGTTGGTAGAATCTATAGAAGTCTAAGTTGTATTAAGTAGTTGGGAACTAGGTTTTAGGCTTACCACATGTTGACTTACTTGTAGGGAAGTTTGTTTAAAGAGCCTTAGAGTTTGAAAGGAAAATATGCAAATAGCAAGGATTAGTGAAAGGGATACACCATACTGATAGAAGAAGAAATAGGATCAAGGTGAGGGAAAATTTGATACCACTAAATAATATGGACAAAAAGGTAAAGGAAAGGGGTCAAGGATCAAGGATATTGAATGCTAGATGCACTTTTCCATAAATGAAAATATAGAAGTCTTAAAATCTATGACTCAAGAGAAATAGGTCAAGTGTCATTAATGTGGATACTTTAGAAATTTCTATAGTTCAAGATATTTAGGCACATGACAAGTGTAACAAAAGGCAAAGAACTACGACAAGAATATTTTTGAATAAGAGGGTCCATTGAAGGAGTTCTTAAATTGGTTATAGATGATGGCCAAAACATGTCTCTATTAAGAAAGAAAACACTAGAATTAGATAAAATTGCACTTACTGATATAGACCCCAACATCACCTAGAATGGGGCAAGACAAAGATATCACATAGCAACTATAAGGACAAAAATAAAAATCTTTCATCGAATATCAATGAGGGACTTATAAGCAACAAAATCAAACTCAAAAAGAATTAGAAACGCACTAGAGTCCTTACACTAAGAATGGCATACAAGGTAAAGGCTCAAAAGGACAAACACCAATGCAGGGGTTTCCAATTTTATCTACAATTAGAGATGGTGTTGCAAAGCATAAAGAAATGAAAAATTCATTAGAGAATGTTCCCAAACATTCTAAGATAAGTAAACCAACTTAGGAACCCATATATTGAAGTTTATCATAATTACTTCATACAAGAAATTAATCATCATGAATTAACAAGGCCTAGGAGTAATCCATGGCAAAATGTGTGGAATTGAATTCATTTCCTCTCCATGAAAACAACTAAACTAATCATTACAACTATGAATTGCAACAATATTAAAGATAAATTTCATTGTAGACTGGAAATCAACACATACTCAAAGGTTCTTAACAACTCTAATAGTTGTTGTAGGGGGCATGTTTGGAAAATCAAAAGCAATTGTCAAATTTTCACTAAGGTGGCAAACAGATAATTTGTTTTCCTCCCTTTCCACACCAATTAGTAAATTTCTTTCATCTAGAAAATACCCTATTGCCTTCATCTCAATCTAATTTCTTCAACTTTTGCATAGATGTTTGAGAGAAGAACATAAGTCACATCTTTTTAAGAATATATATATATATATATATATATATATATATATATATATATATATATCATTGTAAATACTCGTGAGCCCAAATTCATAAGTGATTTGCAGGCAGCAAGAAAACAGACCCATCCAAATAAAAAAGCAACATTGTTGTAAATACTCCTCAGTCTATATTCATATGTGATCTGCAGGCAGCAAGAAAATAGATCCACACAACCACCATAGGTTTAACTGGCATCTTAATGATAAAGTTTACGGTGTACTCAAGATAGCATGAGAAAGCAGGTCAAGCATGCACACATAGAGATCAAATGTAAATGTAATACAATAAGAGTTATCCATGTGATTGAATATGTATAGTCCACATGCACTAAACCTGCATGGCTGTATGCACATATTTATAATGTCAGAATATGTTTCAAAGTGCTACATTAATTCAAATATTTTGAGAGCACCCTTGGAAAATCCATTTGGTACATTTCCCACAAACATTGCATTCAATGAAAGCACATTTCTTTGAGGCATTTTGCCAAACAATTTACATGTGTTGCCCATGCTTTCATATTTTCCATAAATGTCTACCAGGGCATTTCCAACGATAATATCTGACAAAAATCCCCTTTTCATTAAACTTTGATGGATGTCTATACTGCGTTCTTAAGCTCCCATATCGATGCAGGCAGGGAGTAGGCTACTAATTTGTAAAGCCTTTTCACGAATCCATTTTGTGCATATCCTGCAATTTTGACATTCAATTAAAAAGTTGTTTTTAGAGGCATTATGTCAAACAGTTATTGTCATTGTCTATGCTTCCACATTTTGCATACATGTCTACCAGGGTAGTTGCAACTACAATCTGACAAAATTCCTCTGTCCATCATTTGATGGATGTCCAAACCCTATTCCAAAGCTCCCATTTTTGGATAAACAGGGAGGTTGCTGGCAAAGGTGGCGTAGTCTGGCTTTACAATTGCCAGTTGCATTTGCTTGAAAGTTTTTGCCTCATTTCTGTATATGCTGGAATCATGCATTCCATGAGACGACATTTCTTTGAGGCATTTGATCGAACAGTTGACGTCCCTTGTCTATGCTTCCACATTTTGCATACATGTCTATTAGAGCATTTCAGCATGCCTTTCATTCGCTGCATTAAGTTTTATATAATCAAACTCTTTATGAGCATTCACCAAACTTTTTTCTGTGCAGGCACAGTTTTGAATTTGGTTTGAATTATAAGCGGGAAATTGGCAGTTAACTGCTGACTGCAACAGTTAACAGGAGTGCTAAGGGGAACAGAGTGAAAGGAACGGATGAAATGGGCCCACACCAGCCACCTAAGTGGTCAACGCTTAGAGTGTGCTGGTTAAGCCTGGCCGATTTTTTATTGTTAAAAAAAAATTGTTCACATTACATAAAATGAAGAAAATTATGGTATTTCTTTCGATAATGAAAAGTCATTTAAATCTAAACATGATTTAGTGGACCTTCTTTATATCATTTTTTACTTATTTAGAAATGAATTTGTATTAGATTTTATTGATCAATTTAGAGAAGAATTTTTATAATCTACTAATTCAAGAACTTTCTAATATTCAAAAATATGATAAGTATATTTATGTATTTACTATTATAATTGTTGAAGTTGTAAAGGATATTCTAGAGAATGTTGTATCTAATAAGTTAACGTGTTTCAACTTGTATTATGGATCATTTGATTAAGAAGCATTTTTTCTTTGAAAGAAAATAAAACCTAGACATCACCCACAAGCTTATAGTAGTTTATTCATATTGAAAAAATACTTAGGGTATTAAAGATGTTCAACTTTACATCTAAGAACAATTATGTTAATAAAACTATGATTGTGATATTTAGTCTAATAAATTGGCCATAAGAGTTGGTGATGATGAAGACTATACTACAATATATGATGATCCATTTGCTAAGCTTGAGATATACTAAACACCCCATACAAAGTGTGTTATTGCAAAGGAATTTTTAAAAGAAGAGAGATTTGTTAATAATTTTATTAATAAATATGATTGTAATGGAGGATTTTATGTAAGAAGTTCTATTAAGTATATGTATAGGAGTAAATTTCCACCCCATGTGCAAATTCCCCTTTTTTCCCTTCTCCACTTTAGAAAATCAAATTTGGAGGCTAAAATTCCACACAAGCCCGTTGCCTTTGTTCCACTTGACTCTTGTTTTGAGTGTCGACAGAGGAATTTCAGTCAACGATGCTCACACGACGCACAGACATCCGCACAACACGCTTACGTCCTTGGTAGATTCTTGCAGCTAGAGCCTGTAGAGGCATTACACTTCTCATTGGTAGTCGACTTGTAATGCCCTCTTTGGCTGACCGACCCAAATATGGCCATTCTCTTCATTCTCTCCTTCAAATTCACTCTTTCTACAAGCATTTCATCTTCTAAGCTTTTAACTCAACTTCTTCACACTCTTTTGCATTCACTTCAAATACTTTTAGCAGCACTTTTGCACTCCATAGTAGTAACAAAATTACTCCATCACTTTAGTAGAGAAAGTGTGGGACAACACCATTGCAATAGAGGCTTGAGTACTCTCATTTTCTCCTCCATTAGCCTTGAGTGCTCTTGGTGGAGGTGGTAAGCTTTCCACCCCTCTCCTCTAGTAGCACTTTTACTGTTTTGTAGTGTTTTAGTGTTCTTTACTTCATTTCCTTTTTTATCATACTATTTCTCCATCGTTGCAAACTTGGCTATCCGTGGAGGTGGAAACACCAAAGCGGGGGTCTAATTGAGATAGACCTATTAACAGCCCCAACCAAATTTCCCTCTTCTTTGTGTGTAGGTGAACATGCTACTAGGAGCTAGCTGGCAAACGAGTTCCTTTGTGAGATTATTATTGCCACCCTAACTCTTGTGTATTTACTTTATCATATTAGAGCATATATTGTTTACTTCATAACGTTGTTTTGGCCCTTTGGAAGTAGTTAGGTAGGCTGTTAGTCTTTTTTCTAGAGTTTAACCTTGTCTCTTTAGTCCTTTGGTTGTATGGACACCAACACACTTGAGAGATGCCAACATGCCACACTGTCGTCTGGGGACCGTGCCTTCATCCTTGAATAGAGAGCTTCCTGAGGCATAGTGTTGAACCTAAAAACTAGCTCGCCTAGCCCCATTCTAAGTTTTGGGTCTGCAGAGTGATCAAAGGAACTTAAAGTCCTCATCATTCTCGTCCCGCATTTCCTAAAACCCGTTTTAACTGAGGTAAGCTAGGGAAACCCTCCACTCTTGGCTTTCCGTGACCTGGGTCCTTGAACGTGGTCAATCCCCCTACCTTACAGTATAATAAAACATAAAGGCAATATGAAGAACTAGCTTCTTCACTTGAGGTGACTCAATTAATTAGATTTGATGCTAATGTTCTTGATTGTGATTTGGATTGCTTTGGTGATTCAAGTGATTTTGAATCTACATATTTTAATGTTAACATTAATTCTTCTTGTTCTAATGATATTATCACATTTACTTATCATGTCGATTTGTTTGATAGTGAAAGCATTTAATTGGACTTGAATGCTAACGAGGTAGACTATGAACTACCCTCTTTGAGTGACCTTGAGAATCAATAATATGCATCTTATTCAAAATATATTCATGAATCCTTCTATTGGGAATTGTTTGATTACACTCTTTATTTAGTTAATCTCAATAGAAAGATCTGTGTCATTCTTGATCATTCAAATACAAGGAATTCAAACTTGACCTTGATCTACCTAAAGAAATTAGCAATCATAGTGATATTAAAGCATTAGATTATTAAGGTTTTCATTTCCCATTTCATTGCTAGGATAGTACATGTTAGTTAATGCAATTAATGAAGCATATGGTTTGGGCTGAAATGATGAATACAAAACAATTCAGTATAAATGTTGGAATGTTTATGTGTGAGCATCTTCATTTTCTAATTGGGTAGAATTTTCATCACTAGAATAAAATACAAAAAAATTATTAGGGAATGTGGTTTTTAATAGATGCAAATGTTGGTTTTACATTTTACCATGGCTTTGAGCTATAGGTTTTATTTGAAAAGTTTAATCTACAACCTAGTTAGTTTGTGCAACATTATCTTCATATGTATACTACAATCTTCCAAGTTATTCTCTCATGTCTTGAATATTTAGAACTTTTTGTTGGTTGTGTCTATTCTTAGTTGAGTTTTTAGGTTTTAGGTTTCCCTTATTCTTGTGTGTATCTTTTTTATATACATATTCATGTGTATTCTTGTATTATCCCTTTTCATTTCCCTTACTTTTTATTTGTTTGGTAGGATAATATTTAAATATTGTTGAATTCTTGCTACACCTACTCCAAGATAACCTAATTATGGCTCTAATAATTATTTGATTCCTTTCATGGTTATAAATAATCTAAGAAATCTCAAATAGGGCTCCATATTGGGCTTAGTCAACCTTTGTATTATTTGTAGCCTTGTTAACATTTTCATCATTTTTTTAAAATTTTATCTTTGTGTTTCTTTAATCCCTCATGGTGGACTAATCCATGTGTTCTATTTTAAGAAAATTAATAATTCTTTTCTTTACCCCTACTCTTCATTTCTATTTTATCAGTAAGAAAATTAAAAATTCCTTTCTTTACCCCTACTCTTCATTTCGATTTGATCAATAACTCATTATAAGTGATGGTGCATAACTTAAGTTGAAATTCATATTTGCACAATGATTGGTTATTGTTATTTTTTACGTTTAGGTAATAAATTCAAATGGAATTCCCTTGATTATATGTGACTTGCAATGGCTCACATCATTGATCTATAAGCCATCTATGTATATGTGATTTTATGAAGCAAGGATGAGGTATCATGTTTTTATTTGCATGTGGTCTAATGTGGAATGGTACCATGTTCTCTTGAATTTACCTTGTTGTAAGGTTGGTGGCACATGATTAGTTGATTTAAAGTGTGTTAGGCCCATAGAGAAATACTTTATCATTAACTAAAGGGGAAGACCTAGCCAATTCTAGTTGATTTAGGAAATTTTAATTTTTGAGAAAAAAAAAATCTTTTAATTTATCAAACACACCTTCTTAAGCATTCTTTTTAATAGGAATACTTTGATGCCCAACTTTGGATTTCAATAAATCCTCTATTTTTCCCCTTTATTCATGTACATTACTTATATTCCTTTCATTCAACATATTATAGCTATCCTCCTTATTTTTAACATTATACATCACAATATTCTTATTTATATACTCTAATTTTGGCACCTCTTCATTATACTTATGCAACTATCTATTTTTATTTTATCATCAAAGGAAAGATTAAATTTCTTTTCAAATTTAACAATTAATGGAAAAAATAAAATGTGTCTATCCCTCTTACAAGATAGTAAGCATTGAGTCCTCCCAAACACCCAACTTTACATAAATACATAATTTTACCAAATTGAAACTCAACAATCTTAGTAATTTGCATCCTTAATTTTAAGGAGATGCATTTTTTTTTGTTCATAGGAGGTAAGGTACTTTTTATCTCTTCAACATGTAGACCTTTCCTTATACGACTTATTAATTGAGGTCAAGAGGTTCAAATTTGAGGCAACACACTCATTCAAGGATATAGAAAAGGACACCACCTCTTTTGGGGAGGCCTCAGGAGACTAAGCAACAATCCTAAATATAGATTTTCCAATATTCCAAAATTGTTTACTAAGGACCCTTTTTGCATATTATGGTTCTTTAGGAAAACAATAAGCAATCCCTTATGAATCATTTTGAAAAATAAAACATAGATCCCCAACTTTTTCCCCACACATTCAATAACCAATAATCAAAAAAAATTGTAGAAGGAAGATTATCTTTATCCAAACATGCAAGAAGTAAAGAAACATTTTTTAGTTTATTCTCTTTTTTTCTAATCACCTCACGTATATCTTCATTTAGATAAACTTGAAGAGTACTAGGCAAGAGATGACCCTTACCATGATTTTATTGAACTCTAGATTGTTCTTCCTCTTTTGCACATCCTCTATCTCCACAATTTCTCTAACTCCAACCTCGAATCTAGCAACACCAAGAGCTTTCTCTGCATCTTCAACATGCACAATGTCCTTAAAAGGACTTCTTGGAACCCTCTACTAAGTCCTCACATTTCTCTCCTCCCAACACCATTGGATATAAAACCCAATTTGAAACACAAGTCTTAACTAGACATGAAAGGAAAACTAACTCCCAAGGGTGCTTAAAATTTACTTCACAGTTCACCCACCAACTCATTATTATTTTAGGTCATTAAGTAAAATAATCACAAATTTTTAAAAAAATTGAAAGTAAATTATAGAGAGTTCCTACCAAAAACAAACTTAACAACCAAGACAAAAGAAAACCTTAAAGAATAAGGAGAAACACAATAGAAACTAATCAACACCAACAAAAATATCAACAAATCTAGGAGAATTTTGATGAAAGCAACCACGAACAACAAAGAGCACTAATCAAAGTCAATTCCAAAGAGATAAATATCATCCAAGTTGAAAATAGAATTGACCTACTACTTTATTCAAATTGAATTAACCTATTACTTCAAACTTAAGGCTCCCATTTCATGCCTCCTTCATTCCAATGTCAACTTTTGTATAAAAATGCACCATTTAAAACATAGACTATCACACTAAAAACAAAAATCAAAATTAAACCAAACTAAATAAAATAAAAATTTAATAATACACTTCTCATCTCTACAAATAATTTTATTGTATTATAAGCTTAAAAAATATGATATTACTGAAAAAATTCCAACAATTGAATCCACACAACTATTGAGGCCTTTCCCTAATTCTTATATAAATTGGAATTGACCATTAAAAACGGGTTATGCATTGTCCACAGTAACATTTACTAAAATTCTGCACCAATACAGTACATCTGCGAATTTAAATTTAAACATACACGCGAAACAGGACAATAATATACTGGTAAACCAATTCGATATGCAATTGGGTACTTTACAACTGATCTTCCCTTCAAGACAATATAAGCAATACAAATTTGACTGTACTAAGCCACTGATCTTCCCTTCAATGAGGAAATAAGCATTATCCCCAACTAAATGATGAAACTTCTGTCTAACGGCTCTGGAAATATAATCATTGAAACCAAACTGGAAATTATTTAATCATGGTTGGTGATTTTTCATACCTTTTAAAAGCATGTCTCCCATTACCAGTAGTCGATTGATCAATGTCTGAAGATGGGGTAGCTTCTAATATCACCCCACTTTTTTCCATTATGACCTTTACTTTTCCAACAGCTTTTGCAGCTTTCCAAATGCGTTCTTCCTCCAAATTGGTGGCCCATTTCTTACAATCCTCGGCTATGACTTGTGCTGCCTTGGCAATGCATGAACCGATCACATCTGCCAACACCCTTTCCAGTCCATCCACCACTCCTTCCAGTGTTGAAATCATAATCATTTAATATGCTTCGGCATAGCCTGCACAAGTTGTAAGCTGCTACCACATCCTCCCACGCTCTTGAATTGTATGCATCGGCAACTTCTTTGCCTCTTTCAAACATATTTTTTACAGCAGCTTTCGCAGCTTCCGAAGACTTATCAGCAGATTTGCTCATGGGAAGACGGTGATCCAGCCATTTGCGCTTCTTGTCTAGTTTGTGCAGTAATTGGTCGGCAGCTTTGATAAGCACAACTGCTTCACTATCAGAATATTCAACCACATCCATGATATTCCATGCTTGAGAGCAGGCTTTAATAGCTTTGTCTGCTACATTTTTACGCCCACCCTCGTTATGATTAAATGTGGAAAGCTCAAAAATGAGAGTCAATATTGAGACTGCAGTCATCTTGCAAGAGCGTTTGCTGACATTTAACTCTGACTCCACTTCCAATCCGAAGGGGAGACCAGGTTTCACATATCCTTGGCCACCGAAACCTGCGGAAGATTTATCAGTGAGCAATGATATCAGCTCGTTACATCTTTTGCCCTCTTCTTCCCCCTTTCCAAACCGCTTCTTTAATTCTTGAATGGATGTTTTGTTGGCGACCCATAATCCAGCAGTATTTTCACCTTGCATGGTTACAAAAGCTTTTTTATACTTAACATGATCAGGATCTTGTTCCAGTTGAGTTTCACCGGGAGCTCTCCCTGTATATAAACTGTAAAGTCCTTCAGATGCTGAGCCCACTACAAGCTTGCCCAAAATTTTGTTGGAGATCAATAGCTGGGATAATAGCCAACACCCTTTGCTGAAAAAAACAAAAAACATCTGCAACCAGACAATCAAGGGAAGTAATCTATGCAATCTCATGCTTCGCAAAAGTCTTACAATTAATTTTGTGAGGTAACGGTCCCCTGTTATTCCCTGCCTTTGCCTTTTGGAGCTGTCTATTAAGTCAAGCAAATGACTTATCCAGAAATCTTCGATTTGCCAATATTCTCTGACACTGGACAACTTGAAGCCCATGCCTGTTGGGTAGTATACTGCTGCGTTGACACATCTGCAATATATAACTGCGGATCCCAAAAAAATCACCATGTAATGAAGTATGAGAGGAATTGATATGGAGGGTCGTATACACCCTCCATTATAATTTTCTTCAAAATGCAGGTTAGATGAACTCGAATTAATGTCTCGTAGACTATTAACATAATAGAAGTACTCTACTACATCTGCCGGTGTTTCGTAATAGTACAATGTTATTGTTTTGTATGAGCAGCGGGCTGTTTCAAACACTAGAACTACATTACAAATGGTGATGATGAGGGCGACTGATGAGGAGAGAATTGATCTTGAAATTATGTATTGAGGATTGGAAGTGCGAACCACAATCCATGACTTGATCACCCGTTCTTCGACTTTTTCCCACAGAATCTTGGGTGGATACAAATGAGGACTTAACTTCAAAGCAGAGAGAAGTACTGGTATCTTTCGAGATACAATTTCATGAATACCAATACTAGCTAAAGCAGCACAGCCTAGAAGAAGAGCTAAAGTTACCATCGATACCAATATTATTACATTTGCCAATTCCACAAAACTTGAACTCCACATATCATTTGGACATCTTAATATATTAACAACATTGGAATGTAGTGTATCGTTATATGGAGTAAAAACTACATACCCAGAGGTGTTATATTGCGAAAAAACTAAATACCCAGAGGTTTTAGAAGCTGCAGGAAGAATGGAGATCTCGTAAGAGATAGTATGGAGAGCCACCAGTGCGAAACTAATGAAGAGCGCTGCCATGTCACTTCTCAAAGTCGTGGAGAGAGGAGAGGCTACTCCCGGTAACAAACAGCCCAACAGCACGCAAGTGGAGACTCTTCCTGTCAAAATCAATACCCAGTTACCGTGAATCACATTCACATAGTCACAAGCGTATTGAAATGGGTTGTCGTGTAACTTGTCATTGAAGGAAAAGTTCAAAGAGGGCTTGTTGAGAAGCATCAGGAGCTGCATAGCAAGGGCTCCAAAAATAAGAGAGTCGCCGGGAATCCAATGTTTTCGCTGTTTGAATGCTCTCCAGGCATCGACTCCCACGTACACAATTGCGGCTGTACACCCAAATGACAAGACCACAAAGGCTATGATGACTGCAAGAGTATAGAAACCACCACCGAGACTTCCGTCGTCGTCATAGCCTAGCAACTTCGACACCCAAGGATTGTGATGCCAATAGGAAGGAAAGGAAGCCATTCTAACTATTGAAAGCTACAGCGAAAATCAAGAAACATAAAAGACAATTTTGCAGGGCTGGGCTTTCCAGGTAAAAATCCCTTTTTCAGAAAGTGGAAGCCATCGTCTTCCCCTCTTTCTTGTGGAAGTTTCAGAGCGATTCTTAGTTTACGTCAGTATTTGCTATGTACTCACCAACTTCTACTTTTTTATATTTGATGAGTATTAGCTACAAAGATGCATGGAAAGGAAAGGGATTCCTCTGTCGACATACCCATCACTATTTTCTTATTTCTTACAAATTTACAGCCCAGCGGAATTGATGGCTTACAAATCAATATAAAAATTTTTGATAAACGATTATGAGTTTGACAACTTGCAAAACTCTCAACTTTTCATAAATTTAAGCCCAAACAGGTAGTAGAGTTGGCTTGGGTAGTGGGTTTGCTCCCCATTGATCTCGGGTTCGACTCCACTCCCAGCTTTAAGAGGTGGGACTTCTTGCGGGCAGGGGATCTCACTTGTAGGGGACTAGTCTCACCCTCAGGTAATGGTGGGGACACCCCTGGAGTATCAAAAAAACTTTTCATAAATTTAATCCATTTTTCAAACAAAATTTTAAATGTCTAATTTAATTTTTTTATATTGATTATCATTTACAATTATTTTGTTCATAAGAGGTATTAATAGAGAATTGACAAGCTCTTCCCAAACAAAGAAATTCATTTATTGAGAAACCACTTCCATGGTAGAAGACAAATACCACTTCCAACAACCACACTAGAAATCTCTTATGAAAGACCAAGATTCACAACTTACAAATCTACTTATTAAGAAATCACTTCCATAATAGAAACCAAATATGAAAGACCAAGAGTCACAACTTAGAATTTCATATTATATGTATTTTTTGGGATTTGAACTTGGATCTCCACAATGAGAAATCAATGCTTTAACCAATTAAGCTCAACCCCTAAAACAATTCAATTTTAATTTTGGTTATCAAATATCTTGTTTTAATCATGTTTGTTTAATGAGTAAAATTAATAGTTGTATGATTGTGATTGTTTTCCTAACTTTACTTTCAAAAATTATTCATAATTATGAAAGAGGATTAAAGAGTTGTGTGTGGAATAATATATAATTATGGTGTTATATGTTTAAGATAAATTACTTTAACTAAAAGTATTATTAATTGAAAAAATTAATAAAAATTGTTTAAAAAATAAATTATATATTCCAAGTATGGTTCAAATAGAAGATCAGTTGCACATATTAAAAAAAAATTAAAAAATTAAAAAATTCAATAAATTGTAAGTACACATTTTACAAAAATCGCGTTGTGCAAAGGAACATAAATTAAATAGATTAAAGTCACACATATAAATGATGTTTTAGCGGTCTCTATCGTATCATAAATAAATGCGCATCTCCACTTATTAGCTTTGAAGTGTTGCTTATCTAAACTTGTTCTAACTTTCACTTGGCACATTCTATTTAATTTAATTTAGGTACCTACATAAGCATTAATAGATATAAGCCCCCAACAAGATATGAAAATCAACTTGGATATTCATAAAAAATGTGTTCATTTTTTTCTCATACAGAACTTTCAAACTCAACAAATAAAATTAAATACAATAATATTTTCCACTCACGTTTAAAATTTCAAGTTCAACCAATGTAATTAAATACATCCATAATTCAAACCCCAAAAAATGAGAGTGAAAGATTCTATATATTTATTTTATATGGGATTTAACACTTTTTTTTAACTTAAAGTGGTTTTATAGAAATTCTCAAATTTCATCAATTATTTTTCATTTACATTTATCAATTCAATATTGCTATAACATTTAACACTTTTCATGTCTTTTTATAAATATTATAAACTACATAGTTGCTAAATTTACACATAATTTATTTATAATTGTTAACTCTACAATCAATATATTTACAATTACTATTATTTCTACTAATTTCATGGATATATATATATAGAACTTTTTATAGGGAGAAAGGTTTGCAGTAGATAAATTTAGGTTTGAGATTATTTTTCTTATGTCTTAGGCACATGAGTTGCATATATGCTTGTGTCAAAATTTTATTGTGATTATTTTTAAGGTGTTATGCAAATGTATCTTTATAATATTTTCATGCATGAAACTTTATGTATAAATTTTTTAGACACATAAAATTTTATTTTTATAAATTTTACTTATATGGGTGATCTCATAATAGTGTCTCTCATCTTTAGGTCTAATTAGGACAGTGAAAAAAAAACCAAATTTTCACTTCTTGCCACTTATAGCAAGAAAATTATAAAGAAATAAAAGAGGATACAAACAATTAATTTTTTAAATTTCATGTGTACATTATAAATATTTTTTAATTTTAACCATTATTTGTGTCATTTTACAAATATTTTTAATAACACATTTTTATACTTTATAGTATTTTAAATTAGTGATATTATCCATAATGCATAACATATTTCAGAAATAAGAAAAATTAAAATTTTCTTAAACATATATCATTAACATTCATATCTAGAGTGCATGTTTATTCTTTCATAATTTTTTATTGCATTTTATTTATTATTAATTTTTTAATTCATTAAATATAATTTAGAATAATATTTATTCCATAACACTTTTTTTTTTTGTATATTCATATTAATTACTATTTCTTATTGAAAAAGGACATCAATATGTAGTACAAATGTATTTTTTATATAATTTTATATTTCCACTTAAGTCATACAAAGACATTTTATGCTTGGTTATAACTTATGTTATAGAAAATAGAAAATAAATACAATAACTAAATAATATATTATAAATTATACTTTTCAATAATATTACTCCAACAAGCCCGCATGGGAAGAGGATTTGGCTTGGGCCATGGGTTTGCTCCCCACTGGTTTTAGGTTCAACTCTAAGGCCTAGGCTTACTCGATGCACGTGGTTTGTGGTCTATTGCGTGCATCTCTAGGAGACTAGTCTTGCCTTAGCTCGCTCTATAAAGGGAACACGCTGGGCTAAGTTGTGGGGAAACCCCTGTGTTACCAAAAAAAAATTACTCCAACAGCTTTGATCCCAAAAATATCATGTGATGGTGAACCCATTTGATGGTCCAACCCTTCCTTTGAAATAGAAATATCCACTAAAAACTAGGTGAGTAGAGGGAAAATTGCATCATAAAGACCTTCAAATGAAGGCACCTTTGAATGAAGACAGTAAATTCATTAAAAGGTACCTTCCATAAATTATTCTCAACATGAAGCACTTAAAAATTAATAAAGAAGACTTTCATTCAAACATACCAAGCTTTGTTCAAAGGTCTCCCTTCATTCAAAGGCGCCTAGCTTCATTGAATGGTTATTAACACATACCTGATTCAAAGGTGTCTCCCATAAAGGAATTTCAATGTGAAATAAAATAAAATATCATTTAAACATTTTTATATTCACTCAAAGGTCTCCCTTCATTCTAAGATTATTAACATGTGGTAGGCATTTAACCTTTCAATGAGTTACCTTCATTTGAAGGTAAATCTTTATAAAATGTGTTCCCTATTTTTTCCTTCCAAAACTCATTTTGTTGCCTCATCCCACATAGAGGGGGAATGAGAGAACTTGAACTTCTATGAAATTATAACATGTAGGAAAAAAACAAGAGTTATATTCTACCAAAATGAAGCATCTTTGTAGATTTTGATATAAGGAGGCACACAACACATCCTTCTTATTGAGTAGGGAAATATTGATTAAAAATATACATTGGTTGCATTTAATATTGGGTTTGAAATAGTTATGATTTAGGTTGCATACAATTACATAGAGCTAAAATTTGGATTTTCCTTGAAGTGGTAGTGAGCTTAATTGAATTTATAAGAGGATGAGTTTACCATTGTGGTCTATATTATAAGTTTCATAGGGTCATTATCGAGTAGATTTGATTTGGTGTGAAGAGTTGTCTTAGGAAAGGATCTAGGAAAATAGGAAGATTAGCCTAGGAGTGAAGACCATAGTGTTTGTACATGGAGATCTAAGGGGTGTAAAGTGTGGGTTTTATCCTTTGTAAAGGAGAATGCAATTTCTTGGTTGAGTCTAACTCCACTACCTTGGGTTTCTTAATAGTTTGGGATTTTTTAATAATTTTTAATTGATCAAGTAACTTTTAACACCTTGATAAATACTACCTATTACACAATATTAGATTATTTTTAATTATACATACATGTGTTTGGCTTACACATTAACTAAATAATTATCTTAACTTATAGTACAAAATTACAACTCACATTGCTAGAAATTTTATCTTGTATTTCTCTTTATGTGTTTGTAGGTAGCTCAATTATCTCAAATGATAATTGGTATTGGAGCAAGGCTATATAACCCAAGATGTACCATTCCTAGTTTGGCATAGTTTATATAATCCATGCATAAATTGCATTAGGTTAGGCATTGATTCATGAGGGGAAGAACACCTTGATCATGAGGGAAGGTGGTGAGGTGGAGATCTATTGAGGACTTGTAAACTTGTAATAAACTTGTCGTGTAGGGTAAATACATTAGATATTACTCAAAACAAGGTTGATATATCATATTCAAAGGTCAAGGACCTCCACATTGAACTAGGGAAAGGTATTCAAGAAGGCAAGAAGCTAGAGAATAAAGTGAAAATATTAAGATTTCTCAAGCTATAGGGAGGCATTGGAAATCCTCACAAGGTTAAACCTCTCGAGCCTTATCAAGGATGAAGAGATGATAATATTCTATATAACTATTTTTGGTATATAAGTGTATAATTGGCCAACCTATGGGCTATTCATATGCATCCCAAGTGATAACTATAGCTACATTCTTGATAGGTAACATGAAATTATAGTAGAGTACTAGAGTGAATATCTTGAAGAATGGAAAGAATATAATCAAGGTTGATAATTAAGAAGAAATGAAGATAGCTCTAAGAGATTTGTTCTAACCTAATTTATCTTGGATGACCAAGAATCAACTATTTGATTTGAAATAATATAGAAAGGTGAGAGACTACATCGAGTCCTTCTCATGCTTAATATTATAGATCAATTGTAACATGTCTAAGGTGGAGAGTTTGTATTAGTTCATTAAGAATCTCTAGTAATGGGTAGAAACTAAATTGAAAAATATTAACATGTAAACCTTAGCTATCACTATTGTAATCATAGACAACTCTTATATTTCAAGAATGATTTAACTAATGATTAAACTAGAGTGTTTGGTGGTTATCAATATAATAAGAACTAGTCACCTAATAAAGAGGATAAGTCTTGTGGGAGCTCTAGGAAAGCTTCTTATAATAAATAAATAAGGAGCGCAAAACATGGCCGATAAAAATTATGACCAATAAAAAATTAAAAGGGTTGGTGACAATAGATCTGCACCGTTCAGAAACCAAGTATTTCCAACCATTCATTTCGTATCGTCCTTCAGCTCTTGGACCACCCTGTCGATTTGTAGTTATTTTTACAGCTGTTTGCCAAGTGTTGTAGTCCGAGCTATTGTTTGCAGCCCTTTTCTCCTGTTTGTACTCTCACCTGTTCGATGCTATTATGCTGAAGATTGACACATATCTGCCCATATCTTAGATAGTCATGAAATGATAGTTTTATAGTGATCATTGTATCTTTAATTTGTTTTTTCAAGTGGCCGACGTATTTTCATTATATCTTATTTTCTAACTTACTTATATTTGTAATTGCAGGGATTAGTCTCTATCTTGAAAGTTGGTTTTTAATAAAAAATAGGAAGATGGTTTCTAGATGGAGAAATTGATGTTGATGCTTGTAATGATTAAATTTATATGTCTATGTCAAATTTTATTATTTTTATACATAATATTTTAAATGTAAGTCTTTTTAATTAATTTGTCGAGTATTAGTTAATTATGTATACAATATTAAAAAATATTTAATTTATTATTAAATTTATCTTGTTATTGTAGTCTTTACATTTATCAATGTACAAATTTATCATAGCTTTTACTTTTGATATTATAGTCATTTCATATTAGCTATCATTAAGAAAGTTTGGAAAAATATGGTAACAAGATTTGAACTTCCATCATTCATAATTGATTTAAGCATATTCTTAATATCATATAAAATGGTTGCGAAAAAATATTATCATATTCTTAATATCATATTTGAAATTGTAAGGATTGCATACAATTATTGTGGGCAATGGAGTTAGGAGATGTTGTACATATTGACCCAAATTGTTCATTGGACAGGGATTGGATCCAAACTTTAAAAGTGCTACATCATGGTTCATAGCTTAGGCAAGGTTTTTCTTGAACATCCCAATCCACAATTGCTTGAGGGAAAGAAACTATGGAAAGGGAAAATTATTTGTCACTCTTTTAGAAATAGAGATAGAGAAAACCCCTAGCATATTCTCATTTCTCGTATGATAAAGGGTAAAGCAAGGAAACTATTTTTTAATATCATTTTTATTTTTAAGTTGCAGTTGATAATTTTTAATTTAAGGGACAAATTGAATAATATTATTATTAAAATAAAAATATTTTTAACACTGATTAAATGTAAAATATTTTAAATTTACTTAAAATAAAATGAAATAAAAAATTATTTATTAATACTTAAAGAAATTAGTTCCAAGGGTCCAATTGAAACACTGCAAAGAGAGAGCACTTGACTTCATTTGGATACCATATTTTATAACCATTTATGTAATATAATGTTTAAAATCTGAGCTTTATGTTCAAGTAAGACAAAATCTTAGTTGATTTAAGTATCTTGGAAGGAAAAAACCCTATAAGATTTTTACTATAGGATTTGGAGATGAAAACCCTCATCTCCAATATTAGAGTAGATCAATAAAAAATTCCTTCCAGCTTAGCTCTCTTTGATGTTTAGCTAATATGTCGATGCTTCTCTTTTTTTAGTTGCTTTAGGTAGAGTTGACAAACCAATCACGCCATTCTTTTGTATTGTTCAAATGCTAGCATAGTTTGTATGCCCAAATCTTGCTTGCCCCAACATACTTGTTAACATTCCTCCATCAATTAGATGAGAAAAGTTTCTTGAAATTGACAGCTAATCTTTGAATTTCAACAACTTTCTTTCCTCAAATCCAATCAAAATCACAGTCTTTTCACATTTTCTTTTAATTATTACCTCTCCATCATATATTGTCACCAACCCTTATAGCTAATGTATTAGACTAAACATCCACAATCATAAATTTACTAGCGTAACTATTCTTAGATGTAAAGTTCAAGTTCTTTGATTCCCTATGAATTTTTTCAATATGAATAGACTACTTATAAGCATGTGGGTGACACATGGGTTTCATTTTCTTCTAAAGAAAATTTTGTTCTTGATCAAACACTCCACAATACAAACTCAGACACATTAACATATTAGATTTAACATGCTTTGAGATATCCCTTACAACTTCAACAAATCTAATATTACATACATAAATAAATTTATTATCATTTCTATGAATATTGAAAAAAAATTAGACTAATAGATTACAATCAAGTTCGTCTCCAAATTGATCACTAAAATCTAATACAAATTAATTTCCAAATTAAAAAAAAATGATGTAAAAAACCATTAAAGCATGTTTAGATTTAAATGACTTTTCACTTGTATGGAGAGTGGTACCATAATTCTAAACTTAGTGTTGCCTTCAATAATCTTCCCAAGAGATACTATGTATGAATGTGAGTAGTTTGGAAAATTGACTGAAAGGGCAAAACTACTATTAAATTGATCATCTGTCTCCATCGGTGATGTACCATGGCATCATTATAACTAATTGCTGAAAACTACATAATCCTAACTATTGTGGCCTCTGAGGTGTTCCGAGAATCCAAATCAGAACCACATCTTAATTGCTTAAAATAAATATAAACAAAACCATCAGGGTTGACATACAAAAAAAAAAAATCTGAGCATCTTGGAACAGGTCTTCAACCAATCTTTATCCAAAATCACGTCTAAACTTTAATGCCGACGCCTAATGATAAATAGGTGGCATCTTTAGACAGGTCGTCCGGGTGCTTTCCTATATTCTTACTCTACTTCTCTCTTCCCTCCTCTGTAATTTGCCTTCTTCTGTTTAGTCTATCAATTTCCCAAAATCTACAAACTCAAAATTTTCAAAATGAGTTGCTGGAATTCAGCAAACTCCGGCACAGATTCATCTAACTCTGGCTTGTCTTCAGCTAATTCCGATAGTAAATACTTTATTTCGGGAGTGCTGTTGCAGGTGGCAAGCGTAGCAGAGTTGGTGAGCTGGTCATTTGGCTCCCTTGTTGCTATCGCCTTTGTTGGAGTGGACGGCTGGAGGGCATTCAAGAAAAAGAAACACTGGATTCCATGCGACTCTTTCCTTCTCGGAGCCCTCACTCTCCAACTCCTCGCTCTCCTCAACATGCCATCCGCCGTACTCAACTTTCCCCAAGATGACAAGTATCTTACGTATTCTGTACATAACTTGGTCTACTGTCGTGAGATTGTTTCTAGAAGGATGCTTGTTCTGGCCGGGAGGATCTCCATGTGTGTGCTGATGGGATGTATGCTGCCTGGAGTTGCATGCCCTCGCTCCTCAGCTTTAAGTTTGTGGAGTGACATGGCCGCCCTCATCATAACATCTTCAGCACCAATTCTCCATCTTTATCACGAGATTTATGTACTGTCTATAGGCTATTTTCTTCCTGATTATAAGTTAGCTTCAAGCCATGATAAACACGCAATCTTACGATTGTGGGTTGTCACTGTCATGGTCTTAGTATCATTTGTAACTCTGATTCTTCTCCTGGCTTGTGCTGCCTTGGCCAGTATCGCCATTCATAAAATTGTTTCTCATAAAATACCCATCATTCTATCTAGATCCACTCTACAGCTAAGTCCTGTTGCCTGTTCTTATTCACAGGTTTTCTGGGAAAGGGTGGAAGAACAAGTGGTCAAGTCATGGATTGTAGTTTGCACTTCGAATCCTCAATATATAATCGCCAGATCAGTTCTTGCCTCATCAGTCGCACTAGTCATTACAGTTTGCAATGGAATTCTGGTGTTTGAGGTAGTACGGACTGACTTCACGGTGAGCATTCCCATGATTTTTCATTGGTTAGTCATTGTGGTGGGATCTACTGTCATATATTGGAGATGGGTCACAACAGTGGTATTTTGCCCGAGAAGTAAGGGAAAACAATGGGCGAGCATTAAAAAATATTTTGAAATTGAAGATTTCTGGAAACAGTATTTGCTTGAGTTAAAAGATGACAATAAAATCCACAGAGAAATGGGCGACAGCTATCTTAAAATATTGATGCTAAAGATGGGCCGAAAAGTGAAAGTCAACAAGCTGGTTCCTCTGGTTGTATGGTTGCAGATAGTATTGCTTCTTTTCAGCAAAGCATGCCGGTTAGCATCGGAGCTATTGCTCTCTAACATGTATTTACGTAAACTTTTAATAGGCTCAGGAGGAGGAGAATTTCCGGATTTATATGGAGGGAAAGGCCAGCATGAAATTGAATTGGGAAAATTCTCATACTATGACAAATATTCAAAAGCATTCATAACCATGAAGGGTGAAAATGCTGCAAGTTTGTGGGTAGCCAATAGAAAATCTATTGAGGGCATAAAGAGGCAGATGGAAAGGGGCCAAGAAGAGGGAAAGACGTCTGAGGAATTGGTAGCTTTGCTAAAAAAAAAATCTTGTAGTGACTACAAATGCGTGCATCTACAAAATAGTGTTCCCTTAAGATTGGAAGTAGAAAGCGAGTTTCACATTTGCCAATACTCTTATAAGATGAGAGCAGTCTCAATAATTACTGTCATAATTGAACTCTACCCTTTCATTCATGATGTAAAAAGGGCTATTGGAGTTATTGAAGCTTGTTCTCAAGCATGGAGCATCATGAATCTGGTTGAAAACTCTGAAACTGAAGCATTCTTGGTAAGTAAAGCAGCCGACAAACTATTTCAAGACTTGCAAAAAAGAGGTAGATCGTTTCATTACCAACTTGGAATGTGCAATTCCCTCGAAAATTCCTCAGAATTGGCCAGAACAGCTTTAAACAATCTTGTTGAGAAAGCCAAAAAATTAGCTGAAGAATATCGCTACAGAACATGGAATGAGGTAGTGGCGGGTTACAGCTTGTGGAGGGTTTGTGCAAATATTGATTTCGAGAACTTCATGAGGGTGGAGGGCATTATGGATGAACTGGTGAGGATGTTGAAAGATGTGATTGAGTCTTGCATGGCCAAGGCACTGGACGTCATAATGGAAGATAGTGAGAAGTGGGCAACTATGGCCATGGAATAACGTATTTGGAAAGCTGCATATGTCTCTGGAAAAGTAAAGAGCATTACCGAAAAAGTGGGATGGACGTTAACGTGTGAGTCAAAGGAGGCTATTAAGAATTCTTTAGCGGTCAATACCACTGGAATTGTTACTCTTAGGAAGCATCCAACTTTTCAGAGTGGTTAGCATTGCCAAAAGGATTTTCACTTGCCGCCTATTGCTTCAATCTGAATTTGTTATCAGACTTGCAAGTACATGTCACTAGGTAATAGTATGTGCCGGTTTTATGGAACAGCTTTGTAATTTCAGTGTTAATCTGTTTTATTTAATGTACTGCTGGATATGAACAAGGGCATAGAATGTCTATTATTGTTCATAAAATAAAATAAACCGTTTGTTTCAAATGGCTAATTGAATGACTCACAAACAAGAAAAAGTTATATCAGTATTCAGCATACACCTACCGTAAATGTTAAAATATAATTTTATTTAGTTACAAAGAGTTATGTCTCACTCAAGAGACACATTTTTTCATACATGTACTTAAGGATCTTTGGATCCACATTTTTCATAATGTAAAAAATACAATATAAATTTATGTTCTTCAATTTTCTACATGGTATTAAAGTAATTTAAAATCTTATGCCTATGTGAATAGTTTAAACATATCATGGTGTGCATAAGGAATGACTTATGATTTCAAAAGTCCCACTTGTAATAAAATGAGGCAGCGTGATGATTGCAAAGACATTTAGAAAAAAATGGCTTGTTTTTTGAGTACATGAATCTCCATGAAAGCATTGAAATCTGCTGTGAAATTGGCATTGAAGTTTGTTTAATCAAATGAAGGTGTGAAGCATTATGAAGATTGTCCCATAGTTTATAGAGGTGGCACACCATTTGAAATACAAATATAATTTAGTTTACGAAGGCCTCAAGATTGATCCTAGCAACACGTTTGAAGTTTATAGAAGGAGCTGCGAGAAGGAAAATGTGGTTTATACATTTCTAAATAGGCAGGACTATAAAAATTGTCATTGAACGTGAGGCTAAATGTTTGCCAATGTTGAATACTTCCATGATATTCTTGTAGGCATTTAAACCTAAGTAAGAAAAAATAATTTTGATCAAATTGCATGAAAAGGGATCACAACCTTAGAAAAGGCCAAAATTGGTAGATTTTCATCTCCTGAAGTGTAAGAGAAACATTGCAATAAATTGTGTGAAGCTGTCAAATATTGAAATGAGGCCAAAAAATTCCAATGAGAGGGAGCAAAGCTTCAAGTTGAAGACATTATACTATTTTTAAAAAATTATTACTCTCCATCATACATTTGTCTTGCAAACAAAGGTGGAAGATTAATGATTCTAAAGGAAATAATTTAAAATATATTATAGATTGTTGAAAATAATTTAGAAAGTAGATTGTGGCATACGTCTTCTAAGTCACAAAGAGACAAATTGCAATAAAGGACAAACATAATTTCTATTAATAATTGTATATTTTGAACAGGTTGAAGTTTGCAAGAAAGCTACCAACTTGAGAAGAAAATTGCATGTGGTAAAAGATAAGTGGGAAGAGATTGTAGCTTTAGAAGAAAGTGTATCTATTTTTTATCAAAGACGAAAGGTAATCACAAATTTTCTTAAAGTTTTTCACAAACTTTGATGAAGTTTGCAATATTTGTGAAAGACTAAGCTTGAAAAGATACAAAGTGGTAGATCATTTCATATCATGGAAGAGTGATGGTGATAAATCCACCAAAATAATTTGCCATCAAGTATTACAAAAGTAATTATTTTTGGGTAAAATCAAGAAGTTGGGTACACGAAGAAGGGAAATTTTGGGCAAAAAAAGAAGTTTCGCAAGAAACGCGTACACGTTATGGATCGAGTACCCGACCCTAGATCCGAATGTGTATGCGTTCATATTTGGGTACACAAACCTAAAACGCATACGCGTATGCATTTCTCGAAAGTATTTATTTTTTTAAATAAGTGATTGTATTTCATTTTTCACCATTCTAATCTGCATCAAATAGGAACAAAGGAGATCGAGTACGCATTTCAAAGGCCTTCATTGAACAAAAATTTGACTGCCACATCCTCCCATCGACACAACCAACATCATCGACCTCCAAGTTGGTTGAATTCTTCATTTTTTTTTGTTTTATATATTTTTTTTGTTTTGTAATTAGTATTTAGTTTTTGTTTGTTTAGTGTGTTTTAGTTCAATGTTTTATAGTTTTTAATTGCATTTAAAAAACCAAAACCATCAACGAAACAAAGAAATTTAAATTGTAAATTGAAAACCATAAAAACTAAACCTAAATTGCACACATTTGAAAGGAAATAGAAAAGAACAATGGAAAGAATTAATAAATGAGAAATTTTTTGAAGGAAAGATATTACCAAATAGATTAAAGTAGTAAAACCAAGCACCACCAAAGCAAGAGAGACACAAGAATTTGATAAGGGGAAAAAATGAGAAAAAAACCCCAATATTATGAATGGAGGCAAAATGCCTAAAGAATAATACAAAGAGAGAGAGAGAGAGAGAGAGAGAGAGAGAGAGTTGTAACCTTAGGCTTGCTTGCTTGAGTTTTGAAGAATGAGGGGAGAGGCAACTCAATAAGTAGAGGTGAGAAGGAGTTAGAATGTAACTCCCAACTCAATGAATGCCACCATTCATCTATTTGTGTGCAAACTGTCACCTCTTAAGGAGGTGGTTACAAATATTCCTTAATAAAGGAATTCAAAATAAGTCATCCTCACACGTGTGAGATGACAAAGAAAGACAAAAGACTTGTAGGGATTCCTTTAGAATATTCCTACAAGTTAATAAATAATTACAATTAAAGAATAACCTTTACCAAGTAAAGATTAATCTTCTAACAACATGTAACTTAGAAATTTCAAAACCCTAGAAACCCTAGGTTACACAATTTACATAGGTCCCTAAAAACTAATTTACACAGGTTAATCCTTGGACCTAAACCCTAACACGTAAACCTAAAACCCTAAATTAGGGCCCCTAAAGGAGGTTTAGATTACATTTTATATTTGGCATAACCTTCTTTGTATGATTTTTACTCTCACTCATGGTTCTTAGTTTATTTAGGGTGGAAGTGATGAAAATTTCAATATTAGGGGCATGCGATATAATAGAAGAGGTAAAATAAGGATGTGTAGTAAGATTTGATGACATAACATGTAGGGAGGGATCACAAATTATAGTCCATAGGTTAGGTACACTTTGGTATGTCATTGGTGATCCACACAACTACCAATGAAATTCATAATTGACTAATAAAGGAGGTACAAACAATTGATGCATAGATCTATATATTAACCAACAAATTGATTTAATTATAATATGTTCACATTTAATATAAATTTGATAGCTAATTTTATCTCAGAAAACTTCATGATTGTATAATTTAACTTGAGAAAGTGTACTAGTGAAGTAAAATAATGTGCCTCATGTGAAACTATGTGCTTGATTTAATAAGTTCATATATCATGATGCTAGTTGATATGAGCATGTAATCACTCTATATCAATGTTGTTAGCTTATATAGTGTATGATGTATTCTCTTAAAAAAACATAGAAATGCAAGTCATACTTGTTAATCTAGACTATGTGCAATATGGATAGAGCTAGACACATAAATGTTATTAAATCAAATAAATATTAAAATGTGAAGCATGAATGATTTCTACCCATTTCTCTTATTTGGATGAGATCCTTTGTGAATTATGTAAGGATGCATTATGATCATATTTAAGCCTTAATTTATAGGATGTTATTCATAAGATCTATAGGTTGTGTGTAATCTAATTCCTATTTTAACTCTCATGTGTAGTGGCATTGTTCTAGATTAGGAAAACTAAATGTTGTACTTTCTCTAAACTAGTGTATCAAAGCTAACTTGTAGCATGAACATTTCAATTTGGAAAATTCAAATTACTTTTTTGAGAAACTTGATAGATGATTCATAAATGCAAGTCAATTCTATAACCAAAGGTTTATTTTCTAAGATTGTTTATTTATTGAATTGATCAATTGATTCCTCACTTAGTGGCAGTTAGGTTCTTTTTTTGAAAACCCATGCACGTCTAGAATTTATATAAATATTCAAAGGAAGAGTCTATGCCATAGAAAAGTTTCAAAAAATATATGATTAGAAAAAAAATTGGGTCTAAATCACTTTAGATCTCCTCTTCCTTTTTAAATCATCCAACAGTGCTTAGAGGTCCAAATAGGCTCAAAATTCATCATAACTCAACAACTTACTTATAACTGAAATCTAAAATTCCTAATTGTTGATATATTGAAGCTATTCCTAGAATGTCACATATTTTATTCAAAGCACTAAGTTTAGGTGGTAGGGTTTCTCATTTACTTGTAAAAATTTATTCATGTGTCTTCTATATGTTTTCATGTCATCAAATCTCTAAATCTAAACCCTAAACCCTAATTTAGCATTCATTTTGTTGTAGGACCTTAAAATGAAATTTGGTTGTCTTAGGCAACTCCAACAAATTTTATTCCCTTAAGCCATGGAACATTTTTTCCTAGGCCACCTTACTAAACATAGATCCCCTTAAGCCATCCTATCACCCTAAATCAAAAATCGATGTCTTAAGGGGTCCTAATATGACATTTCTTAAGGGGATCAAAGAAGTTATCAAAATTTGGTGAATAGAGCTCAAGCTCATCTTTGTTTATTTTGTACATTGCAATTAGGTCATTAGCATATATCTATGTGTCCCTTTGAATGTATTCTATTAATTTTTCATTCTATGTGTCCCTTTAAATGTATTCTATTAATTTCTTCTTAACTACTTTGTCCCACTATAGAGATCTTGTGTCTCTTATCATGAAATTTGAAAATTTAGATAAATCAATTTGTCCTTGGATTTAATTAAAAAATTTCATACTTGATTAATACATCTATTCATTTTGTTGTAGGCCCTTAAAATGAAATTTGGTTGCCTTAGGCAACTCCACCAAATTTTATTCCCTTAAGCCATGGACTATTTTGTCCTAGGACCTTACTACACGTAGATACCCTTAAGCCATCCTATACCCTAAATCGTAAATCGATGTCTTAAGGGGGAATTTGAAATTTCTTAAGGGGATTAATTTGGTGAATAAAGCTTGGTCAGTCATCTTTTTTTATATTTTGTACATTGCAATTAGGTCACTAGCATATATCTATGTGTCCCTTTCAATGTCTTCTATTAATTTTTCATTCTTATCTTTAGTATTCTTTGAAAACAATGAATGAGATTATTAATTTTAATGTTAGTAATAAACTTATAATTTCTTCTTAACTACTTTGTCCCACTATAGATATCTTGTGTCTCTTATCATGAAATTTGAAAATTTAGATAAATCAATTTATGTCCTCGGATTTAATTAAATTTTGTCATACTTGATTAATACATCTATTCATTTTGTTGTAGGACCTTAAAATTAAATTTGGTTGCCTTAGGCAACTTCACCAAATTGTATTCCCTTAAGCCATGGACCATTTTGTCCTCGGACCTTACTACACATAGATCCCCTTAAGTCATCCTATACCCTAAATCATAAATCGATGTCTTAAGGGGGAATTTGACATTTCTTAAGGGGATCAATTTGACGAATAGAGCTTGGGCAGTCATCTTTTTTTATATTTTGTACATTGCAATTAGGTCACTAGCATATATCTATGTGTCCCTTTCAATGTCTTCTATTAATTTTTCATTCTTATCTTTAGTATTATTTGAAAATAATGAATGAGATTAAATAAATTTTAATAAAACCCCATAATTTCATTTATACCCTTCATATTAACATCCCCACACTGGACTCAATTTAATATGTGTACATGCTATCAATTTTTAATGTTATGGATTTTATAATGCTATAAATCGAATGGTCTTCAAATGAAATATATTTTGAAGTTGTGCATGTTCAATGTGATTTTTAAATAACTTTCAAATTGTGTTCATTATTTAATTAGTTTGTTGATATATATTTTTTAATTGTTTAACATGAAGTTGCCATATCATTGCTCACATGGATCCGATGTTTAATTTAGAGGATTTTATGCCCAATCAAGAAATTCCTATAGATCCCATACATCCCAATCCACCACATGAACAAAACCCTAACACACCTCCACATTCTCCCCAGCCTAACCCCCCACCCCCTCCTATATTTATTGAAGATCAATTAAGAGAGAATATCCGAGCAAACCTCATTGTCATTCAAGGAAATATAGATCTCATAAAAAATGAGCCTAGAGTCCCTCCCCATCTCTCACGGTTTGCATCTACGATGCAAACTATTGTCGATTCTATTCGATCTATTGATGTAGACCTAGCTAGGTTCCATCAATGGAGAGAAGAGAGGAGACAATTCTATGCAGATGGATTGTCATATAAAGAAAGCAATGACTTGAAAATTACCAAACAAGCCATGTGCCAATATTTTATTAACCCCCAAACAAACCAACCCATTCCACCCACGAAAAAACGAATTTCAATTTTATGGTGTAGGCACCCACAAATAGCTACACATTTTTGGGATAGATGGTGGATGGAGTTTGATAGTCCACCACATGGCAACAGTGAGGTGACCTTATACTTTTTGAGAAAGTTATGGGCTGAGTTTGAGTTGGGTAAAAAACCCAACTATTTTGATATGAGGTCATTTCAGGGAGTTGGGCGTGGCATGCCCCAACATAGATTAGGAGCACGTGTCAATCCTCAATGACAAGCTCCAATTGCTCCTATTGTTCCTCTTCCTTCTCCTAGTGTTCCCGGTGCATTTGAACAGCAGACCATGTTATCGACATTAGGAGAATTGGGTTCACTTTTAGGACATCTCACTCAATAGACTACACATGTGGCCACTGAAGTGGCCAATAGAGAGCATGGAGGCTCAGGCTATAGGGATACTCAGACATCCACTTCAGACAACGCACATGCATCTGGGACAGGGTCATACCTGAATTTATTATATTCTGAGGATCGTCCTACACAGGTATGTTCATCTTTTGAACTTAATTTAATTCAAGTTTGAAATATGAAAAATTCATATATATAATAACATCAAATTATATATATATATAATATAATATTAATTCAATAAGTGTTTGGTGTAGACGTATGATCATGTGATGCCTAAAACTCAATATGATCATCGTGTGCATATGTTGAGTGTTGTAGATCTGGGCTCACCTTTTGGACAGGTACTTCAACCAATATATATTAAATAATTTGTGTGGATATATATCTAATTTAATTTGAATTTGTACACATGTGTGAATTGATATATTATATCTAGATGCAGGGAGGTCATACAATACCTAGTACTGACCAACCACAAGTTACAGTGGTGAGAGCTCCTGAGACATTATCAGCTCAGGTGCGTGCTTTCAAAAGTTTGTTAAGTTTAAATTAAATAGGCATCATAGATCTAATTTATTTTTTTCATTTACATACACATGTGTCAATGACCTATACAAACTATTGTACATCTATATGCAGGAATTTCATGAGATACCCATGGAGACATCATTGGCATTTATGCATGGGAAATCTCAGGTGCGTGATCATGAGGTCATATCATTCGAGGTTGTGAACTTTACTTTAAATCTCCTATACAATTTTTACGGACCTTTTAAATATCTATATATTTGAGGTTTTCACATATTGTTTGTTTTATATGAATATACAGGATATAGTAGATCAGGCATTTGCATCTTCTCAAGTGATAGTTATGCTACCCATTGAAGAAAATGTGTCAGTTATAGATTCACATGATCATATGGTAATTTATGCATACTAGAAATCATTTTTACTATATTTACTAGATATTTAATTAAATTTTTTTTTATCTAAAAGTTTATATTTTCAAGTTTAAATATGTTTAATTATATCAAAATTTCTAAATAAATTTAAATCTAATTTCAACTTTCTTGTACTTTTTACAACATAATGCGGGTACATCTAGTCAACATGGAACAAAGAGGAGACTTGATTTGACCGATCAGCCTGAAAATTAGATGGTTTTATATATTTTATGGACTATAGATCTCTAGTTTTATTTAAATATATGTGTCGGACTTGACATATAAATTTCATGGACTATCTATCTCTAGTTTTACTTTGAACATGTTATTATCATATTTGTGTTTATTTATATCAGTTGACTTTAATATGATGATTATATATGCAGTCAATTATGATATCTTGTTATGTTCATTTTCATGATTATATGCACTCATACATTGGACAATTTATATTTTTTGGACAATTTATATTTATCTAATTTTCAAGTATTACATGCATTATATAAATTCTTATCTAGAATCAAATTTAATATATATATAATTTATGACATAGTTAGGTGACAAATTAAAACATTCCTTAAATAGTTTAGATCATATTCATAATAAATTAAGGGCAAGTAATTTTAACTATTTTCCAATTAGATAGCAAATATTTGAATCAATAAACAAAAAAACTATCTCCTTGTACGTATAAAATGTATAATCTATACAATTGAATAATTATATAAAATGTGGTAAATACAAGACATGAAATGTATAATCTATAAAATTGGAACAAGATATTTAAAAAGTGGCATTGAACAAACATATATAATGTATATCAAGATGTTTATTACAACTATATAATATGATGAAACGCATACGTGCATGTAGATACAATTAAAACTTATCAACTTTTAGGTGAAGACCAAAATTTGATATTTACAGTCTCTTGATAAAATAATTTTTCAGTTCAACAATCACTTCGTAGACCGACTTGATGAAAACCTGCAAAAATAATTAATGTAAGTAACTACAATTTTTATGAGTCATTTAAGAAAAAAATTCATGCAAGAAAAGAACAATATATAGTAAATTCCATACAAATTCAAAAGATGTTATCCATAGGATGGATTAAGGGGACCTAAGAGGATATATAGCTTAAGGGAGGTCGTAAGAGAATTCCTTAAGGGGAGTTAAGAGGTTGGTCTAAGAGGATGCATCTCATGAACCCTAGGATATGGCTTAATAGGTCCTAAGAGGATGGCTTAAGGGGAATTATGAGAGTCCTTTAAGAGGATGGCTTAAGGGGATGTAGAGGGTGGATTAAGGGAGTTGATAGAATGGATTAAAGGGATGTAAGATAGTGGATTAAGGGGATGCATGTCATGAACCTTACGATATGGATTAACAGGCCCTAAGAGGATGGCTTAAGGGGAATTATGAGAGTGACTTAAGGAATGCAAGATTATGGATTACGGGGATGTCATGAACCTTTTAATTTGTTGCTTGAAGTTGAAAATGCAAATGTGGCTCATGCATGCATCCCTTATCTGCAGCATGTCATACTTTTATCTGCTCATCAATGGTTTCGCTTGAGTAATCTCGAACCATTTTTGCTGGTAGGCATCCCCCTACCTTGTACATAGTCCTTTTGTTTGTGTGGCTTTTTTGGTTTTTTTTCTTTTGGGCTTGTCCTATTTTTGGTTCTTGTTGATCCTTCTTTTCATGGTTTTGACTCTATGCCCAATGGATAAAAAACTAGTCAATGCTACAATTTTGGGTTCATGTCTTCATCCTTCACAGTTCTTTTCCCTAGCCAAAGCCAGTTACCGTATTTTTGGTTGCCACCCTTCAAAAAGCGTGTCCACTCCCTTTAGTAAAGTTAGCCGCATCAAGTTCTCACATTTGAGCCTTGGTTTTCAAAGTTGTGTCGGGCTCCGAAAAAAAATTTACAACCTCTCTCCTACCTGATGGTCTAATAGGTCTTGCATAAGTCATCTTGACACTGGCGCCTATTAAGTTTTTGAGTAGTTGTCGGGTCCCAGATTGGTTTTCATAACCTAGGCATACACTAATGGAATGAAAGGAGATTAAGTGAAAACAAGTTCTCTTTAGAAATTTTGTTAGGTTTCCAAACCTTTATCGATCCCTTATAGGGTTTGGGAAACCTCACTCATTTCCACAATGGATTTTCTAAAAGGCTAAGTTTTTCTCCTAAGGGTTTTTCCCAAAAGCCTTAATGAAAAGGAGGGCCCTGAAGGTACTTCTTAAGCTGGTCTTGCACAAAATCGATAAAGTGAGTGATGGGTTGATTTACAAAATCAATGCGGACTCCAAACGCTTTTTGGAAACCATACCCAAAGTCTAACATTTATGCATTTCAGTTGATTATGAGTTATTATTTAAAATATATTCACAAAAGGAAATAATGATATCAAAAATAAACATATTTGCAGAGATAATATTTGAATGCATAACCATTGAGACACATTAAAAATATGAAAAATGAAGAATGGTATTGTATACAACTAAAAGTGTAGAATTATCACATTACACAAAGCTAAGTCGAAAGCCAAAAATATTATATATTATTTATATGTATATATTGTATTACAAACAAAAAATTAGAGCTTTCAACACACAGGTTTCAAACATAGAGAGTGAACATAAGGATCCTAATTCCCTCAATCACCTCCTAGAGGCACTCTATCTGAGCAAGGGAGAAGAGGTTTTCGTTAAACTCCACATAATGGGAAAAAGTCTCCATTATGTTGTGCTCCAGTCCAACTCGGAGAAGGGCAATTGTCTGTCTAGTTGGCTCATTCCTATAAGTTGTGGCAATGTAGATTGCATCACCCACCAGATCAATGCGCAGATACTTAGATAGGCTCCCCACGACATCTTCGACACAAGGCAAATAGGCTGGCCTTACCAGGTACTCAACAGCTCAAATTCCCCACTCAAACTTCCTAGAGGTGCAGATAATGTTATAAAGAAAATGCTCCAGTAGTTCTGAGTTATGCACATTCACTTTGAAGATGACAAGTTCACCAATTATCTTCCTAATTACTCCCTCTTCCACATTGTTGTGGATGAGGAACACTTCTCTAAGCTAGTTCGGGACCAACCTCCTCACAACTCTACATTCTACTCCCTCAATAGTGAGGAAGTCACTCTTATTCTTAAAAGTTGTGTCACTGGCAATGCTCGACATGTCTAAAGAAATTATGATTATCACTGAAGAAAATGAAGGCACTATAGCTGATTTATAGGAAAATGAGGAATATGATGTAAATCTAGAAAAATGTGTCTTGGCATCGGGAAATCTCGTGTATTTAAATATGCTCTTGGTTGGCATGTCATTAATTGGTAGACTGAGAAGATATAGAATATTCACACGAGCTGAAAGGCATAGGGCTCATCTGCAAGGTTGGTGGTTTATTCTCATGTCCTAATCAGTCGAAGAATGTGATGCAATCATAACCATTCCTAAAATGGTCATTAATGTGTATGTGTCTTAATCAAACAGAGCTCAGCTAACGTCACGCGAAACACTTATTTGCTAAGGTGGCACTTACTCTTCCCCAAGAATTGGTTTTCAAGAAATGGTTGACCCATTATAATTTAAATTTTTTAAATATGCTAGAATCGTATATCAAGAGGGGTCCAAATTTTTATCTAAATAAGCATTAATTTTTGTAGTTTTGATTATTTCTTGAAGGTGTTTATTTTATTTGAGCGGTAAATTTGAATGAAGCACTTAGCATTTATGAATAAGTCTATGAGCTTTGATAAGTGTTAGAATATTCCTTCTTTGTGGATGTAGTATTCGTGGTGTTCCATTCATATATCTTCAATGGATGTCAAGATTTCTTTGAGTCGAGTCAACTAGCCGTTAGTAATATTGTCTTTGAGTGATGATATTAGTAGCTTGCAAATCTATTTTCAATTTAGTTAGTAATTTAGAAGTTGATTTCAATCACATTTGTTCCATGGTTATGGGTTGGTGTTAGGTTGTCTTTCTTGCTTTCTAGTTAAAAGCATACCCCCATTTTCTTTTAAGTTAAAAAATCCAAATGTATATCATATGAGGGAGTTGTACCTCTTAAAATTCAAAGGAAGATCACCAATGCAATGGTGATCTTTCCAACTATAGATTTAGTCTTACTCTTGAGAAGAATGGAGTTAATTTAAGTTAATCATTTAAAAGAAAAATTTGTCAACCAATAAAAACCATCACATATTTTTTTAAGGTTATTGGAAATGAATTGGCTAAGATCTTATCCTTATATAAAAAATACAAACATATAACAATGAAATCTTGAAAATGGATATGTAGATCTCCTTTTCAACCTCGAAGGTGTGTGGTGTAGAATGTGAAGGATTGATGTGATTGAATCTCCACATTTTTCTTAAGATTGGTAAAGCCTTATAGTAGTGTATATAAGGTAGTGATAGGAATAATATTGGTATGAGGAATGGGAAATAATGGAGGAAGTATAATAAAGAAGTGTGAGAAGAGGTAATGTCATGGACATGGGAGGAGGAATCACATTATGAAGAGTGGAGGATAGTATGAGCACCAACAATATGAGGAATAACACTAATAGGTATATGTGTGGAAGGATGGGAAGTGAGTGGAACACTAGTAGAGGCAACAACAAAGGGAACACTAGAGGCAAGCAAAAAACAAGTAGTGGTCATAATATGGTGATAGCATACTTGGTAGAGGTCGTGGAAGGGTTGATTGTGGAAGAAGGCTTAGAAGATAATAAAGGATGAGAAGATACAACATTGGAAGAAGCCAACAAATTAACAATATCATGAAGAATATCCATGCCAAATGGAACATTCATTAATGTCTTATGTAAAACAAGTCAATTATTGTAGAGATTGAGCATGAATAGTGGATCAACAAGCATATTGTCTAGTAAGAGTGAGATACTGCTTAGCTACATATACATAATTGCCATAATCACGTTGTTTTTCATGATACTTTGAATGGTTCTCAACATAAGCACTAGAAAATGCCTCATTATCATTGGAGTGTATTGGTGTTAAGATTTAGACAAGTACTTCTTTGCAAAGGAATATTAGAGTCCCAAGAAGCTTATGAAATGAGCAAAGAAATATGGCTAAGAGAGATAGAAAGACAATAATATAAATCACCCTCATATTTATAAATTTAGAAAAAAAGTAGATGTTTAGATGTGGAAATAAAAAAAACTATTAGTAGACACAAGGGTGGGTAAATAAAGCTATGAAGCACAAAGGAAAGGAAAAAAATCAAACCTAATTACAACTAAAAATAATATAAATCACTAAAAAAAAAATCTAAAAACCCTTAATTTAAAAAGTTGATCGGTTCACTAAAATGTAAGGGAAAATAAAGCACTTACATTAGCCTAGGGCCATTAATTAAATCACAATGATAAACAAATGTCTTAGGTTAACAAGTTAGGACAAATATTGAAATAAATGCTAAAATAAATGTGGAATTGAATATAGATTCATTGTGAGAATTAGCTCAATTAACAATAATGCAAAAGTGGCGTGATAGATGTTAGGAACCAATTTACCAATGTTTTGGATCTTTAGGGTTGACTTAGACAAAGATATATAGTTTTGCTAGCTCACTCTTCTTTGCCTTAGTTCACCTCCATTGAGTGTAGTTGTAATCTCTACATGTGCAAACCTAATCTTTGGCATAGACTTGATCAATGCACATGAACCTAAATTAGTAGGAAGTAGCCTAATGTAACTCTCTTGCCTTAATTTATAATGTCCACTTGTTTTAAGAACAAGTTGTGTTCACAAACACTATTAGAGTATATGTTAAACTATGAGGATTGTGTTCTCAAACAAACCCCTAGCAACCCAATTTTCTGACATTAAGCAAAATGATCAAGGACAAGAAACAAATGTGCAATAGACCTAAGATGATGTGCTCTAATGCAAATGCTCTAAGAGTTTTGCTATGATGCTCTCATAAAGGTATTATGACATTCTTGCATAAGCCCTTGGTTTTCCTAGGTGATTTCATATGAATGAATGAATTTCCTTGAATACAACCAACCCACAAATCAACATAACATGTGCTAATTCGACTAATAATAGCTAATAAAAAGGTTTGCAAGACAAGAATTTGAATTTTTTTTTAAAAAATGAATCCTTCAAATCACCCATTAAAATGACCTTAGTCAAGTCTACATCTATAAATCTAATTTTGTGTGACAAATAATGAGTCTAGAGCTGAAGATTGTAAATATTGTAAATATAGAATGAATCAATAATATCACATATGAACTAATTATTGCATTTTGCAACATTCTAATCAAAATGAAAAGAGAGATAAAGCAGCGCGTGAATATATGATTGTCACCATTATTTAAAGAGTGTTATGGTTGGAACGAAATCCCTCACCCATTATTATATGGGATATGTTCAGATAAATGAGTTGTCCAGGTTAATTTTTAAAGGTCAAAAGATGTACCTCTAAAAAGTTATAATGAAACAAACACTTTCAATCGATGGAATGTCAACGTATGCCACGATAAATGAGATATCAAGGCAATTTTCAGTAGAATGAGAATATGTGTGTGTGTGTGTAGAGGTGCTAGAGATGTGCGAGAGACAGAGGGAGGTGGAAGGAGTCGCCTGGTTGGTTTATGATATAAATTCTTGTATCGCCTCTGTCTCTCGCACATCCCTAGCCCCTCTACAGCGCCCTCTCTGCTTCGCAAGAATTTGAGTGACGTACTAAAATTTTGCATCCAAATTAAAACTTCTTCCCGTAGAATCAAATTATAGTTACCATTGGAAATATTTGGATGCTAAGCTTTTGGGTGCTTCTATGAGCTGTTATCTCTTGACCAAGCAATTCATTCCAACTGATAAATTTTGGTTATTTCGGGACGTAACATAATTGCACTTCTAATTTCTTTTTTCACTAATAGTGAATTATACAAAAGTTTGCATGAAAGACTACAGCAAGGACAGTATCAAGCAGAACCCTTGTACCCGGATTACACAAACTGAAGAGACAGACTCTCGTTTAAGGTTACAAAGGGTACTTGTGCAGTGACTTTGGATATTCATATCATGACATTCATGATTCCATTACGAAGGGCCCTGTGCTACGGATGATGAATCTTAGGTGTCAAACATGTGACTTTTTCATCCGTAGTAAAAGTTCTCCGAGTAGTAGTGTTTCATGTCCACACGTGTTCCCATCAATTGTGGTTACTGGTGGGAATAGCATTTTATGTTCTTTTGGGTGCTCCTATAAGCTGTTTTGACTCTCGACTCTACTCCAGTCCCACTCACAAATTTTGGTTATCTGTGGACATTCATATAATTTTGATTTATTTATTTATTTATATACACGAGATTCTGTAAGATAGACATTGCAGACTGCAGCTGTTAAAACTATAACTCTACAATACCAAAAATCACAAATTTTGAAGACTAATCCAGACTATGATTTGACCACAGCATATCATACTGCAATTCACTTCACTGAAGCCTCTAATATGCCATCAACTTTTCAATAGTGCAAGAATTGTAAGCTGAACTCATATCACTCAAGTAATACCATCTCCATTAAGAAAGAAACAAATCAGAAAAAATTGTGGATGTCTCTCAATCCAAGTGTGCAATACAATTTTACCAGGCTGTCACGTACAATTGTGAAAATAACTGGCCTTTTTGTCAAAACAATTATTACCTTAAATCCTTGAATAAAAATCAACGGTAGTTGGAAGAAGGAACATCAAAGTTGTTAAATACACCATAATCTTGTAAAATGCCATACACGTGAAGGTAAAAGAAGAATGTGTAGAATGTCAGAAGACGTAAAATATTAATAATGCCATATGCCAACATCACACATAACCATGAGTTTCTTTTGTGTACCCTATGCTTGTCAGAATAGTAAATTTCCTTAGGCTCCGGAAACTCTCATTATTGTTTTCTCAAGCTGATCACAACAAGACAAATGTAATGTCAAAAAGATTGATATGCTGACACAGATTAATATTGAATCTGTAGCAGCAAACGCCAGAACACTTGGAGGTATTCTCGGGATCAACGATAGCCCACTCCTGCAACAAAACTCAAGCATCCTCAATTCTGAACCAGGGACCTTAACCAGTCCTCTAAACAGCCAAAATTCCTTGTTTCAATCTCTAGAACCTTGTCTAACACAGTCAACATAATGCTGCTAGTGGTCCTGCTCCCTTGGGCACTTTTGGTGTCAAAGTTGATGATGGGGAAGATAAGATTCCTGATGAATTTCCTTTAAATCACTACAAAATCTAAGAGAGGGTCCTACAGGGTATTTTTGCAGAAATTGTATTGATGGATCCAGACACTTCTCCTTTGCAGTTGCTTTACTTTCAAGTTTTTATCTTTGTTTAAAAATTCTTGATGAACTTTACTATGCCCTCTGAAGCCCAGATTCTGTTACTTAAGTTTTAATGCCCTAAATAAGATCTGGTTTGTTTTGGGTGAATTTCCTTTAACTTATTACAGTTTTTAGCTACTATAACTTTACTGTTTCTGTCGACCGTTATTAAGGGTCCAACTTATCACTGTTTTCAGCGACTCTAATATATAGCCAACAAAAAGTATGAACTACTATTTTATTTGGTTTGTTGCGATTTCAATGTATGGCATTTTACTAATAAATAAATAAACTCTAATCATTATGGTTCCCAATGGTAAAAATGATACAGCACCCATTATGCACGTTTTTTCCCTTGTTATCCTATGAACATCTAACATCAACATTCATTGTCATGAAAATTCACTGTAAAAAAGAACTAGCTGAATGGTAAACCCCAAACTAGGAATAAGAAGCATATGTAATATGTATAGAAATGCCTCAACAGCAAAGCAAAGAGTGTCAATCAGCAAAATGAATATCCTAACTGAGATAGTTTGACTGATAAAAGAGAGATTCACTTGTTTCATTATCTCAAATAGTCTGTTTGGATCGAAGATGACAAAGTTTGAGGTTGCAATCCCATCTATGCAATGGCCAATTAACTCACAATAATTTATGTACAAAATTTTCTACATTTGTACAAGTCATATATATTGATACCAATGAAATATACAATAAAGTCTGTTCTGTTGAATGACTAGAGCATCAGCAAAATATATACAAAGACATTGATTAGTATCTGCTCCACAGCAAGACAGCAATACTTGTAGCTTAACCATCTTTGGAACAGCTTAGATTCTGGGGAGGTTCATGCTGAAATACATGACAACATTACAAAACAAATCTCATTGGGTGGTAACTCATTTTCTCGTCAACTTGATATTTGCATTCTATGATAAAAGACAAAGGGAAAAAAGGACATTAAATTGAATTTAAGACAATGATAAATTGTCTCATTAAATCAATGTATTTTTGGGACCGTAAACACTTTGTAGGTCCGTTTTTATTAGGAGATATAAATGAACCAAAAAATTTGGCCATGAGTGGATGTAGTTTTGCCACCCAAAGGCAATTTGCTTTCTATTCACATTTGACTTTTCTCATGACTGATAAATGGATTAAATTTTACAGTAAAAAGCTGTTGCCGTGCATGACTTTATAAAGAATAAATGAAAAATTAAGAAATCAAGCAGATGTGCAAAAAATCAGGAAAAACCTTGAAAATCTGGTCCTAAATTACCAGCTGACACACCCCTACAATCACCACAGACAAAAGTGGTATCTGGCTTCCTCATGAAGTGATCTGCATGTCTCCCACAGCCAGGTCTGTTGCATTCTAAGCACTTTGGGAGTTGGAGCCAACAGGAAGAACACAACAGGTCTAAACAGAAAGTTTCTTCATATTCATTATCAACAATGCACCTTCCACACTCTTCACAACGAGCAATGCAAAATATACATCCACGGCATTGTTGGAGCTTATGGTCTTTTCTTTGCTGACACCTTTCTCTGGTGCAATCATAGACAAGCCTTGCATTATCGCATTTCGGGCAAACTTCAACATCAATTGACCGATCATCATCATATGTGAATGAATAGTGACCATTATGATAGAACTGAGGTTTAACTGCTCCTGTCTGCTGCTGCAAACCACCATTCACAGAGGACTTCAAGTTATCAAGGTGATCTTTTGTTAGACCATAAAGGCCACGGATCCTTAAATGCTTCAATCCAAGCATCCCATTTCTATTCTTTTCTGTGTAATCCTTCACCATCTGTACGATGCCTTCTGCACTTAATCTAGTACACCCTGGCAAACATAACTGCAAAATCAACATATTTAATATTAGATATTTAAATAAAAAGAGATTATCCCAAGCTTTTTCACTCAGAAAGAGCAAGTTGCAAGGTCAAACTAAATAATTTTATAAGAAAAATAAAGGGGATATATAATATGGATTCCATTGAACCGTATCCCAAATCTCCCAGGCACATCACAATTTTCCACTAATCCATGTTAATATAATTATTTTTGCCACCAATAAGCTTTAAAAATGTACAATTCCTTCAACTATCAAGAACAGCAATTATGTGATTGAGTGGTGCCTTGAGTAAATTTTTAATGTCCTCAGTTTTCCTTCTCCCCTTATTACCTTTTAGTATCATTTTTATGATACCTTTTTTAAAAATCAAGGCATTGATGAAGGAATAAATCTGATATCTAGATCATTTAACAAAGAAACCTACTGATACTCCACATGCACTTCAACTGACAGCAGATTTGTTTGAAAGACATTCAGAAGAATGATTTTGTTAACTGAACAACATGGTTTAAACTCCCCACAAGAAGAAAACCAGAGACAACTTCAACCCAACTGAATAAAAACCAGCTATTAAAGATCCCATCAGATGGCTCTCTTCTATATTTTAAAAATTGAAATTCTTATACTTAAAGGGTGGCATACATTCAGATGCATAACAAATTACTGGCCTAATACATCAATAAATACATTGCAGTGAAGCTAATTTTTTATGAAATCTTGAAGCATGGTTGATACACCAGGCAGTACATTCTAACCATTTACATATTATGACAATAGATAAGCAGCCTGTATCCATTTAATCCTCAGATGTTGAGTGGCATTAGCTTGTTCCTTCTGCTTTTTGTTGCATTTTTTAAACTTAACTTTTTAGTAATGAGCAGGCCATCCTAAAGGAAATTCTAGCATATTTTTAGACAAATCCAAATTTGCAATTCAAGGCCTTGTATAGCGGCATAATTTGTAATGTCCCCAATTTGAGCTGAATTGATTTGTGAGCATTTAGCTCAGTTCCTAAATCCCATAGGCTGATAGGTAAGAGAAAGGGGGAACTCCAAAGTTCTTGTTCTTGGAGGAGACAGGGTCAGTAATTCAGGATTTCTATTTTAGGCAATAAGCCCAATTAGCAGTATGGATCACAATGACACTTTCAGAAGTGTTTTTGAACACTTGAGGTGTTCTTCAAACTTCTTGGAGAGCACGTCTATTTTTAGTAAGTCACCGATTGGCTCCAATCATCTTCCTATTGCTTTAGTTACATCATGGTGTGGTCAGAATTGGATTACGATGTTGTTGCAATACTTTCCACAACTTGGGTGAGTTGTTCAATTATTAATTAATATTTCACTAATGTTGACTAATGTTGAGAAATAATAAAAAGACAACTTAGTGTAATAGCTCATTGGAAAGGTGTTTAAATATTTTAAAAGTCGGACACCTAATTAGAGGGCCTTGCACATTAAATATTATTATTATTTCAAAAAGGTCAATTTTGAGGGAAAAAATTGTTGTAATTTTTTATTGGTTATTTACCCTCCAAAATCCATAGGAGGAGGTGTTTGGAGCTCATTTTGGATATGCTAATGAATGATAACATTATGCTGTCGGATTGAACCTACGAGTTCTTCCAAAAATCTTTAGAAGACGAAAACCCTCCTCTTTGGATTTCTAGTTTTGGATTTGAGAGACGATACCTAGGTAGATTGCGTGGTCTTATTTCAAAGATCACCATTATGTAGATTGAAGTTCCAGTTCCTTGCATTCAGCCATGAAAGTTTTTGAGGTGTTTTAGCTGCATATTTTTGGGAGGGTTATTTGCAATATTGATAGAGTTTGTTGGAGTTGTGCTTGGGCGATTGAAGAAGACCCCCTGCTGGCGTACCATGCCATTTCCTGACCTGGCCATACCAATATTGATGGGAATAAGTGTGTGAAGAGTAATATTGCCCATTGACCAACAATTTTCCCTCTTTCTTGCAGATCATACAGATCTTTGGGGCAGATTTACCAATGATGGAGGCTGTATCATCTTGCTTGCTGGCCATACAGGCTTCTTGGGAGCATGGTGTGAGGTTTTCAAGTTGAAGCGCCTGGGTTGTTGGGTTTTTTTCACCATTATGGGTGGTACCTAGTCCATGCTCATCAATTTCAAGCAATTTAATATTGAACATACGAAGTTTGGAGGAGTTTGACACTAATCTATGCCGGCCGCCCCTGTTTCAGTACAATTTTCATTGATTGGTGTGACTGAAATGCATTATCAAACCTGCAGTTTGTGATTCCCTTGCCGTTTGAGGCTGTTTAGTAGCGTTGGGTATGTATCTCATTGTTTGGCATCAACTGGAGGAGAGACTTGCTGCATAGAGTGGTTCCTAGATGATTTTAGGTGGCTGTTTTGACCTACAGCAGTGGTATATCAGACTTGCAGCACCTTTGTCAATCATTTCAGCGCTGCTACATTACATTCTATAGCTTATACTGTGATTTCAGTCTTGGCATGATTACACCAGCACTTTGCTTTCAAGGTATATTGGTTAGTTTTCCTTTGTTGAGTGTTCATGCTTTTGGATTTGATTTAGAGATGAAATAAGCCACTGTTATTATCAGTTTCATATTAGCAGCTAACCCACTTCATTTGATGGTAAAAATGGTCATGAACTAATGTTGTAGTACTTTGGATGGTCTTACTGCCAAAGTCATTCATTTCTTATACTTGATTGTAATACTGGTTGGTAGTACCATCAGTGAATAATTTGGTTAATGCTGGTACTTACCCCACTGCACAAGTAGTTTGTAATCACCCCACTGAATAAGTGGCAGGTATTTGATATTTAATTTTAGTTTAAATAAGCTTTCCCATTGAAAAGTGGATGTGCTATTGTAATTCCTGCTAAATAAGTGGATGGTTCTCCTTTCTATTTGCATTTGCATCCCACTAGATAAGTGGTTTGACCGACTTGCCAACTGATGCCTTTCCTTTCAGCAGTTGATTTCAGTTTGTAACATTCCGGAACACCATATGCTCTCACCTTGCCCTTTCCGAGATCTAAGTGATCAGAAAGTGGAAAGGAAGCTGTTATGCATTTTTTTTACAGTTGAGCTAACCAGATTTCAAAAAAATAAGGGTGGTTATTACATAATTGATAATTCCTCAAAAAATTTAACATACTTTATCACACTGTCAATGCAAAATTGAAAGCAAATCAACTTATTTCTGAATGTCACAGTTAATACTTAATAGCATCTTTTAGGAATTAAGAGCACCAATACTGCTCACCATCTCCCAAAACTTATCTTGCACATCATTAGGCCTGAAGAAGCAGAACATATCACAGGACAACCACATGCACAATGTGTTGTCAAGATGTATTTTTAGACACAATGTAATATTTGGAATTTTTGCTAAAGGCTTGGGCTTTGTATCCATTGAAACTTGAAAGCTGTAGGTTCAATTTTCTAGTTCCCAAATGCCCGTGCATCCTAGGTCTTTAAGGCCATTAAAGTTGATGCATTCTGGAGTATTTGACAGTTTGACCTTTGTTAAAATGGGAAGGATTGGTCTTAACTCATCAAGTCCTTGGTATTGCCAATGCCCTTCAGCAGCTAATCTGTAGACTCTAGACTACACTAACCAAATGAGTAGATTTAGAAATGTCCTAGTATATTCCAATGCTTTTGTGAGCAAAGGAAATCAATGAGAAAACCCTCAACCATACTGCAGAGAGACAGAGAACTATGAAGAACAGTCAAAAGTCCCTTACTGGCGTCTTCTACAATATGAATAGGAGGGAAAAAATAAGTTCATAAGTGCAGACTGAATATTAGCATATGCAAGCATGAAAGCATATTTGTCCATTACTAGTTGCCAATTCCTTCTTCCAATGTTTAATTTCAAGTTTCAATGTCTCACTTACCAAGGAGCTGCTTTTAGTGAGCAACCTTTCCACTGCTTCTGGCTTCATGTCTCACTGCCAGCCAAAAGCAAACATAACTTCACTTAAACTCAGGCAAATAATACTAGGTGTTTGTGTAGCTGTTACATCTCCCCTTTATTGTTTCCAAATCCCAGGGGAACAAAAGAACTAGGTAACAAGGATCTGCTGCTTCAAAGTAGAAGCAATGCCCCCTTTTTCAAACTGAGTTGAATCAGCAGACCCGAAAGCCGTCCATTATTCCCCATAGGCTGAAGGGAAGATTTGCTGGGGAATAATATAATAATAACTTATTAAGTGTCCAAAAAGCACCTTAGTTATAACGTTGTATAAATGACAATTTATTTTTATTACATGGGTCCAAAAAGCAAATAAAAATCATAGAGTGAAAAATGGTGAATAAAGGTAATTAATAATTAAAAAGGGAAAAGGGTGAATATTCAAAATAAAATAAAAAGGAAGTTTTAATTACTTTTTAGGGTTGGCTGAAATAGCATAAAAAAAATAATGAAAGAAAGGAATTCATTCTATCATTGTCAAATTTCTAGAAGCCCTTGTGCAGGGCTTTGGTTCAACAATTTTTCTTGAGGACGAAAACACTCTTGGATCTTCGGAAATTGGAGGACAAGAATTTTCTGGTTTCCAAAGTTGGCTTCAGTTAGAGGTCAAAATTGGGCTTACAGGTAGAATTTACAGGCTTTACCAGGTTGCAACAGATCTGTGAGAAAATTCAAAAAAAAAATTATATTCAATTTTGCAAGGTCTATTAATTTTGAATAAATCAGAAGTTTATTTTTATTTGTTCGCGATATAAATTAAAACTAGTCATACCAGTTATCCCATGATCTTGTCGTACATTGTTCATGGAAAAAGGTGTGGAAAATTCATAGCTGGTCACCCCACTCAAATAAGTCAAATGCACATACTAAAGGATGTGCTGGAAGTTTAGAAGGCTACAATAATTATTATTTTTGTCTGCTAGCTGGCTGTACCAAAGAAAAACCCAACCGCCACAATCAAAAGGAAAATAATTAAAAAACAAAAGAGATCGCCCATCCTGGAAATGTGATGTGGAAAGAAGGATATATTTGTTAAAATAAATGCAGATCGTAGTGTTGAAAAGAGATACTAAGGCCTATGCAGCTTATTTAAATAGAGATAAACCTACAGCTACAGCCACAAGAACAAAGGGATTTAATTCAGGCTTTTTTTTTATGCTGTTCAAATTTAATTATATGTTATTCGAATAACATTTTGAAAAGTGCAGCATGAATATGTTATTTAAATAGGACAAATAAGTTTATGGTAGCATTTATCTATTTCTTTATAGATTGCAATAAAATTAAATTAACATAGAAAAAAAGAGAAATCAGAATAGCAGGAAAATTCTGTAAGTCACATTTCAGATTTATTCTGGAAATTTCTACATGACATATTTCAGTGGTATCAATGCCAACTTGCTGTCAACTATGGGAAAATATTCTTGTGAAAAAATTTCAGACCCAATTTCACTCACAGAGGTGACAAGGAATTGAAATTTTACCAAAAAGAAAGGAGAAAAGATCCAGGTCAGCCAGAAATTATTGCAGGACAACAAGACACAGAGATACCTCGGAAAGACAAAGATGTAATGAGTCAAAAATCAAAATAACAAGGATGTTCATGATGCCCATTTTGAGAGGCTTGTCTAGGGACAAGAACGGTTAGTAGATATGATGGCACAACTAGTTTCTACCATGCAAAATAACAACATTTTGAGGACACACAATGGTGAAATCAACTCATCAGGGGCAAACATTCACCAAAATGCCCAAAGAACAGTTGTTGGTCCAACTATGAGGCCTAACTTCATCTACAGGGAAGAAGTAATTGTTGAGCCAGAGATCCAAACATCTATAGCATATGGCATAGTGTCCAATTATGAGGAATATAGACTCCTGCCAACTAAACTTGAGGAGACAATATCACTCACGAATTTTATGAGCTTGAAAAAAAACAACGGTGGTCAAAGAACGGAGACAAAGCAACAAACAAATCCATGAGATCTCCAATAGGCATTGGGAAAATTGATTCTTCCTACATTTGATGGATTCAATAAGTGAACGCACTCTGGTGGATACAAAAATTAGACACATCATTGAGACCCACGATGGAGGGTGAGGCCATCAAATTGACTACCCTTCATCTTGAGAGTGTAGCACATGAGAGGTGGTACCATGGGTTGAACACTCTAGGGCACAATCATATTCATTCATATGTCAAGTTTAGTGACAAGTTGATTGAGAGCTTTGACAAAGTTGATCTGGAGATCCACTTTTGTGAACTAGCTCAGCTCAAATAGCCACACACAGTCAATTCCTATGTGGCTGATTTTCAGAGACTTTCAATTATGGTACCCGATGTTTTAGAGAGGAAGCTGGTGGTATTATTTATTGAAGGCTTAATTGAACCTCTTAGAGGCTTAGCCAAAGCTTCGAATCCTACATTTTTACAGGAGGCTATTAAGAAGTCCTTGGATCTCAAAACTTCAACTAATAGGGGCAGAATTCAGCCATAGGACAGCAGAGATTAGCACCTCTTCAACAATCAAAATCAGCACCTTATGGATAGCCAAAGACCTCCACTTTTAGGCAGAAAAAGAAATCATTTCAGTAGAGTTACCAAAGCAAAGAATTGCCCAAAACTACTAAGGAGATGAGATCACGAAACGAGCTCCAAAGAAAGAAACTTTGCTTTTCATGCAAAGAGCATTGGGAACCAGGACATAACTGTCTCCCAAAAGGATAGATGCATTATATAGAGGTGATTTTGATTGATGAGGAAGAAGCAGAAGAGTCAAAGTCAGTACTAGAGGAGGAAGAAGCAGAGGCGAAAGTACTTGAAGGGGAGAAGACTACTAGTAGAACTTTAGCTGCACTTTTAGGTGCACACAAGTACCACCCATTTAGAGTTTAGGGGGTACTGAAGAGACAAAAGGTGATAGTTCTGATTGATAGTGGAGCAACCCACAACTTTATTGATGAGAGTTTGGTTAGACAAAGGGGGCTACCTACAAAAGAATTTCGGGGATTTGATGTCACGATGGTGAATGGAAATACTATACCATGCACCAAGAGGGTCAAAGGATTAGACATTACACTAGGTACATACAAAGTATAATGATTTCTACATAATTGGTATAGGGGAAACAAATCTGGTGTTAGGAGTACAGTTGCTTCATTCCCTTGGGCAAATATCCCAAAATTTCAAAAGCATGGAGCTGAAATTCCATCATGATGGTATGATGGTTCTACTTTGTGGTATGGTCAATGGTGCTCATACAAAGATTTCAACTAAGAGGATGGAGAGAGCTTTCCCAAAGTGAACAGTTGAATGGGTGGCTCAGTGCTTTATAAGAAATACTTCCACACATGAGGGTGAGAGATCTTATCCAATTGAGATACAGAGTATATTGGATAGGCATGGTAGAGTGTTTAGTGACTTGCCTCATGGATTGCCTCCTAATAGAGGATTTGAGCACACAAAGCTTGAGATAGGTTCTAAGCCTTTCATGGTTACTTCGTATCTCCACCCAAGGGCTTTCAAGGAGGAAATCGAGAAAGCCACTAAGAAGCTATTGGAGTTGGGATTCATATGTCCTAGCTCTAGTCCTTTTGCCTGATTGGTATTGCTAGTGAAAAAGGAGGATGGCACTACATAAGAAGACCACTAAGAGCAAGTATCCAAAACCCTAGATCAATGAGCTAATTGATGAACTACATGGAGCAATATATTTTTTGAAAATTGACTTGAGGCATGGTTATCACCAAATCAAGGTAAGGGATGAAGGTATTTACAAAACAGCTTTCAGATGCCATTATGGACACTTCGAATTCTTGGTTATGCCTATTTCCTTTCGGGTTAACCAATACTCCAGCTACATTCCAGTCTTGTATGAATCATATCTTTAGAGAGCAGCTAAGGAAGTTTGTTTTAGTATTCTTTGGTGACATTTCCAAGATTTTCTTTGCCATTTTTGAAACATACCTAGTCTAGCCAAGGCGCTAAGATGGCCCAATAAATGTTTTTGAGGCATCCCTACATCCCTAGAATGTGTTTCCAAGGCATACCCAATTTGACTAGGGGTTCAAGGATAGTCATCGCGACATTTCCTAGGAATCCTTGCATACTCTAGATGTTACAAGGTCGAGGACTCCCAAAAAAGGCCCAAGGACACATCTCTGAGTATCCCTAAGGTTTACATAAACTATTACAAATTGTGTCCATGAAAAATGCTATCTAAGTGAATAATTTGTTTTCAAAGCATTAAAAGATTAAAAATAACCCCTATAGGCTTTTCAAATCGCACTTCTCATATTCGACTTCATAAGGCCATATGTTCTACATATTGAATCCTCTTCCATGTATCTTTTGTTGTCTTTCCCAATTTTTAAGATTTACGCACTAGTGTTTACTTTGAGTGCTTTTGGTATTTGATGATGGATAGGTCTTTTGGAGGTACTCTTGGAACCATCCTAGTTTTTCCCTATTTTGTACTTTTTTGGTGGCCAATATTCCACAAGGTTTGACTCGTCATACAAGCTTAGTTTTTCATCTTGTTCAAAGCATTCCAAAGGTGTCGCCAATATCTATCAATTGATGGAAGTTGTTTTAGATTTTGGGCTCATTTGACAATTTGTTAAGAGCAAAACATGTGACTTTAAGTTCTAATGTTGTGATGCACAATGAACACAATAATAATCATTGGAAAGATGACATGACAAATCTTTTGACGTAATGGGGTTGTGGCACATTACAAAAGATGAAGAGAAGAACCTTATCAAAAAAGAAGCAAAAAGTAAAGGCTGGAAAAGGCAGCTTAACCTGTTAAACTTATTCTTAAATGTATTTCAAAGGCTTTAACTTGGTAATACAAGTCATGTAAAGCCTTGCAAAATTTTCACTGAGCTCCACACGTTGGTGGGGAATGTTTTATGTTTGAGTTAATCTGATCGTATGCTGAGAACAGAAATTTATGGCTTCAAATTCTGAAGTGATGCGTAACGAGCACAATTATGATGATTGGGAAGATAAAATCAGTGTTGCTTTGAGTTTTTGAGGTAGGGGTATGGGGAGACATCATGATAGGGTTTCAGGGATGGCAGAAAATTTCCTATATTTTGGAGATGGCTAATAAAATAATATTATAAATATTTATATTTTAAAATTTTAATTAAAAATAGCTTAAAGTGAAAAGAAGATATCCATTATCAATGATGGTTTCTCAAGCAGCACATAGCTGTTGGATGTTGCTGCAAACTTCAAACACTCTTTAATGAACCTAGATTAAGAAACACGTGGATTAGAATATTTGGACTCTATTATAGTCTTACAAACAGTCACACCTTTTTAGGAAACATTCAGAATTCTTCTCTCACGTAGTTTGGATGTTGCTGCAAACTTCAAACACTCTTTAATGAACCTAGATAAAGAAACATGTGGATTAGAATATTTGGACTCTATTATAGTCTTACAACAGTCACACCTTTTCAGGAAACATTTGGAATTCTTTTCTCATTTCGTTTTCCAGTCATTCATCTAAATCAAATAGATTGGTAGAGCCTGATGTTGAAACAATGGTTTCTCAAGCAGAACATAGCTATTGAATGTTGCTGCAAAGTCCAAGCACTCTTTAATGAACCCAGATCCAAAATAAATGTGAATTAGATTATTTGGAATCTATTATAGTCTTACAGACTCACACCTTTGTAGACAACATCTGGAATTCTTCTCTCATGCTTGCCAGTCATTCATCTAAATCAGATAGATTGGCAGAGCCCGATGTTGAACCACTGGTTTATGTCATCAACTTTCCAATGATCCTTTTGCTAAATGTATCCAAGCTGCTTCTCAGCCTAACAAATATAATTCTGATGATGATTCAAGTATCAGCAAAAAGGTCTTCTAACTTTTCATGATGTTTCAGATTTATAACTGTACACACCAAACCAACAATAAATGCACTATTAAAGTATTGCTTCAAATTCATAGCCAAACCTTACTCCGTAGACCTTGACCCACTTGCCATATATTTTCCTTGACTCTGCAATCCATTGTTGGCCTGTTGTAGATTTTAGTTACCGGAGACTCAAGCATGCCATTTATTACCAACCCTTTGTGACTCCAAGATTTGGTAGATTGCAAGGATGTCCAAGCAGACATCATTAACAGGAAAATGATAAGCAAAAGAACAAAATATTAAAAAATGAGGTCGAGGTTTTCTTTTTTTTTTTTGCAAACTTAAACTGACAGCTGTAGGGTACATCCTAAAATCCTACAGCGTCACAAGGACAGCAGGCCACCCATACAAAGTCCCCAAAATGGGGGACGTCCTAAGAAATGTCCCCCACTTTGGTGAGATTTCAAAAGGGGGGGTGAGGAGATGTTTTGTCCATATCCCCAAAACATTTTCCATCCCCAAACCCTATAAAAAACCTCTGTGACACAGACATGATGAATCTATTGAAGCAATAGGGCTTGTGGCACATTTACTGAATGCAGATTTTTTATGAGCACCCAAATATAGATTTTCTATGTGCTATGAAACATATTTTTTATGTACCACTTCATCCTTAAATAGATCTCTCTTTTTGCATATTAGTACTATTTATGACATTTGGATCACTCATTGTGGGCGAAGTAGGTATTTTTCTTTCACATTCCAAACCCCCGGTAAGTCAATTTACTTTGCAAATTGCCATAGTCTTTCTTTTAATGAGACCCAATGATGCGGACTGTTTACATAATATGACATTCTAATGAGACATTTAATACACGGCCTCATTTTATATCTGTGTTCATTTTTTAACACAATGCCCTGCATTACCATAACTATGGCTGTTAGTCCTTCAGCAGTCCATGTGATGTGTTTTGCTTATCTGCTGGTAATGGAAAGGATGACATTAGAGATTTGCAACCTAGATTCCACTAGGTACGTTCATGGATGTACCTGGACAAATCCAGACTGCAAATCATGCACCAAACCCACACCCACAGCAAACCGGACAGTGTGCCTGTATCCAGAGTGGATCGAACCAGAATCCAGGGCTTTCTGTGAGTGAACTGTTTACAGAGGTGTAAGTTAATACGGCAAGGACTTGAAAAACATTAACATGGAATTGTTGATCTAACTCAGCAAGTGGATAGACCCATCAAAGCAAGTATTACTTACTCTAAAGCTACATTGGGAGATAGTTTTCATGAATCTTCCACACAATCACCTGATGCTCCCTGACTGTGAACCATTAAGTCATTTTTCATTGTAAAAGACAATGCATGCATCATCAATACTTAAGCCTTATGAGTATCAACATTCTAAAAAGAGGATGCATCTAGTCCTCAATAGATGTCTTGAAGTGGCAGCTATACTCACATTCTTTGAGAGAGCATGGTAGGTTTCTGGATCCCCACCCATTATTGGTTTCAGATGGATTGACACCATGTCATGGAATTACTTCTATTCCTGTTTGAGGAAACCACAAAAAAGTGTCTCCACAACAATGGGGCCCTTCACCTCTCATCATCTATGAGTTCTATAAATACATTTGTTGATGGGTGGCCTTGTGCTTGTATGTTTATGCCATCTCACAAGTTTATCACTATGTTAGGTTGTGCCTGCTTCTTGAATCAGTAGAAGTGCTTTATGATCTTGCATTAATTTGAAGAGACTCAATTTAGAGGCTATCTTGATTGCATACATATATTTCTATAGCTCTTGATAAGATCCACACATATAATAATGGACATAATATAAAAAATAATGTGTATCACACAACACAAGAGATGTTCATGGGCCAAGATGCCCCAATATCCAATATATGCAAAAATAGAATAAACCCTTGAGGTAGGGTAACACTGTACAATACTCCTTATGGAAGAAGTCATGCCATGCTATATCTCCAAGAGATCCCAAATACAATATCATACTTCACACATATCCTTACAATGATAGTCACTCCTTTATATAGACCTCCTAATAATACAATGGAGGGGTGATCCTAATGACCACTCATCACCTAATATAATTAATTACACAAGTTATCCATATGACCCATTATAACTAACTTAAGAGATGTGTGCCACATGTCGATATCTCCATCCACCTAAGTACATTGTAATATCATATCCCTAGGTACGTAGCAGCTCTTTAACTTGACCTACTATTTTTTGGCAAGTTTCAACATGAATTTCTTCATTTGGCACATGGCATCTTCATGGTTTGTCATCTCTTAATACTAGATGGTGGAGAATTTTTTATCACTAGCATTTTCCATATGATTCAATGGTATCTTACAAGTAGCTTTGGCCATTCTTGGAGGATATGTTAAGTATTATGATTTGGCGGGTGGCCTTACATTGCTGCCATCCATGATGATATAGGATTGTTTTGATGAGGATATTCTAATTCTTTGATGCCTTTGTTTGGGACCTCTTTCAGCCTGGAGGGATTATGAATAAATGATTTTTGATAGAATAGCCTTGTTATCATACCAAGGCCTATGTTTCTGTGAAACACCTTCTAAAAATGTTTGGCTACACCATATGAGATTTGATGTTGTCACATATGCTTAGGATTTGCATCTATCTTTGTATATATTGGGCTTCCTTAATGAGGTGCCATTCTTGACTTCTAGATAGCATTGATGCTTTGATATGAGATGCTCTTTTTTTATTGCTTTGATGAAGGGCTTGCATGCCTTAATGATTAATAACTTTTATAGAATACTTGGCAGGTTGCTTTTACATGATCTGCACATTTTGACCTCTTTTCTAGTTAGCATAAAATGACTTTGTAATGTTTCATTAAGTTGTTTTATCCAACTATTCATTATTCTGCTCAACAACCATCGGTTCTTTAAATAGACTTTGTGTAGTCAAGGAAAGTATTATGATCCTTGGCTGATCATCCCTAGTTTACTTTTATGTAAGAACTTCACATAAATAAAAATATACTTCTATTACTCTATTTGGTATGCACTATTAGTTATATTATTTAATATTTTATGCAAGTACTAGTCTTATCAAATAAAGGAGTAAACATGGGTTCCATTGTCTTAAAGAAGTTGGGTCCAATTTAAGATTTGAACACCCTTAGACCCCAATAAAGGCAGTAAGAGACCACAACATGGTCAAAACCAAGAGATCAAATGATCTTTATGTTGGAAATATTGTCATTGATGTCAAAGTGAAATAGATGGAATGAAAAGGTTTGTAAGGTTTGAAAAGGAGCACGATTAAAGAGAGCAGCAACGTGTTGAAGATCATGAGATTCAGATCATGAGACTTACTGGTAGTGGCTTTCAAGTTTGAAGAATATTCAGAATTCAGACCTCAAGTAAATCGTTCAGTTTGAAGAATGATTCAGAATTCAGACCTTTTAATCTTTAGATTAGAGTATCATAAGTTTCATTATGAAAAGGCTTAAATAGAATCACCATAAAGTTTAAGATGCTGGTTGATGTTGGCTTGACTCGACTCAGAGATGTTACATTCAGATTCAGATTTAGAGATGTATGACAGATCTTCAAGAAGATATATGGAAAAGTTTATGAGTAGACTTTTGAAGAACTTATGAACAGCTTACGAGTATCAAAAGAACATAACAACAAATATCTCAGAGAGAAAAGGCATATTGTCTTGAACCCAAGGCTCTCAAGAGATCAGGTTGAACAACTGACACAGATACACATGAACTGCAAGTTACCTCTTGTTCACTTATTTGGAGAATTGAATATTTTGTTGCCCAAGTTGATGACTAATAAGGAGAGCAGCTATTTACATAAATCAAACTTGTACACAAAGACAAGATACCGTTGATACTCAAAGGATATGGTCATGCTGATGTTGCTGATAACGTGTCCTCAGAAATGGCCCTGAAGATAAATTATATTAAGCAGAGTTTATATTAAGCAACGATCTTTTTAAGGATGATACAGATTTGATTTAAAAAGGGCACATAAAGACATAATCAAATAAGACAAATGAAGAAAGGACAAAAATAGAACAACCTCAGATTTGCAAAAAGAAAAAATTCAAAAAAGGTGCGATTAGTTTTGTTTAGAGAAAAAGAAACAAAGTAAGAAAAAAACGATTTAAGAAAAGGACAAAATGAGAAAAGGACAAAAGCCTAATAAGACAAATTAAAAAAAGTACGATTCCATACATGTTTTATTTCTGAAAAGGTGCGATATAATAAAAAGATACGTCTTAACTCCAAATGGTGCGATCTTCAAAGGACGTGTTTATTAAATCTGAAAAAACATCAAAAGACATGTTAAGAGATGATGCGATGGTTTGAAAGTTTTTCATAAGGGATGCGATTTTACAAAGGACGTGATTTTTTGTAGAGGCAGATCTCTAATGAGATGACCTTCCATTAAATAAAGAATATATATATATATATTTGATATTCAAAAATGTGGTGAGTGGAATAACGGATATATCATAAAAACATGATTTTTTGTGCTGTGCGTGGAAAACGATGAATATTATTTGAAGGAAGGCTGTAGTGAGTACAGCTATGTGTGAGGGCGATTGAATAAAATGAATATCATTTAAAAGTCTGGGTTAAAGAAGAGTGTGATTGTATGTGGTATATAAAGAGTGAATAAGGGTGTGTGTTTTGCAATGAGAGTTTAAAAGATATCTAGAGAATTTGAGAGATATATAATACGAACAGATTTATAATTGTGAAGAGTAGAAGAAAAGGAAGAACGAACACATCAAATACACCAGATTTATGAAGACTTTATAAGCAGATTTATGGGAGATTATGAACAGATCTGTGAGAGTATATGAACAAGATTTATGGAAGATTAAAAGAGCAGCACTATCAATTATAAAGTGAATATTATCTGAAGGTTGAGTTGAGAAGGAAGATTTGAAAGAAGAACTTGTTTCAATTCTGTAAAGAGTTCGTGCAGAGGCAAAGAGAAATATATGCAAATTGGAGCAGAGTTTTGTGAAGATTTATTTACATGTTGAGCAGATTTATGAAGAGATGATTGCTGATTGAGAAGTGATTTTTGAAGATAATTCAAGGTCAGTCCAAGAGGAGTTTGTGCAAATTTGTATGAGGAAAATATAAGAAGCAGATCTGTAAAGTAAATTCATCATAAGCTGATTTATGTGAACACCATTCAAGATAGATAAATTCAAGAAGAGGAAGATTGTGAAGTTCATCATCCGTTGAGGAAGCAACATTAAAAGTGGAACACTATTCATTCAAATTATAATCGTTGCTAAGTTGGTGCTTGGCAAGTAGGAGTTGGTGCTCCTTGTAGGTTGGTGCCTACTAAATCAGCATTAGGGGTTGAAACTCCTTGTAGGTTGGTGCCTACTAAATCAAGACTAAGGGCTGGTGCTCTTTGTAGGTTGGTGCCTACTAAAATACATATTTGGTGATTAGAGTAGGTTGGTGCTACATTCATTGTAAAAGCTTATATAATTTATAAAGTACAATTGTTGGTGTCAACTTGTTCATATTGTGATATTCTTGCATAGTTGAGTTGTGTTAAAGTTTGAAGTTGATAAAGGTTGTAAAGGGTAAAAGTTTGTTGATATACTGATTCACCCCCCCTCTCAGTATATCTTTGTGCTCTTCAATTGGTATCAGAGCAAGGTCCTTCTTGAAAGCCTAACCGCTTGAAGGAGATCCTTAAGAGCACACATGGCAGATCATAACAACACAGTGAAAGCACCCATCTTTGATGGGACTAATTATGCATTTTGGAATATCAAGATGGAAGCATACTTGAATGCACTTGGGTTTGATGTGTGGCAATCTGTTGTTGATGGGTATTCACCTCCAGCTACCCCTCCAACGGATCAAGCAGGGAAAAAGAGAAGTGAAAACAATGCAAAAGCTAAGCATGCTCTTCTTTGCAGCCTAACAGATTCTGAGTTTACAAAAGTCATGAGATGCAAATCAGCAAAAGAGATTTGGGACAAACTTCAAAATATTTATGAAGGAGATGCAAAAGTTAAGAAGGCAAAGTTGCAAACTCATAGAAGAAGGTTGGAGACTCTCAAAATGGAGGATGATGAAGATATTGCTTCATATTTTCTTCGTGTTGATGAAATAGTGAATATCATGAGGGGACTTGGTGAAGAGATCAAGGATGACTTCATTATTGACAAAATTCTAAGATCTCTTTCTACAAAATTTGAGGCCAAAGTTGCAGCATTGGAAGAATTGACAAACTTGGATAAGCTATCGAAAGATGAATTACATGGGATCCTTGCTGCCTATGAGATGAGAATTGAAGGAAGATCGCCACAAAAGGAAGTCTCATTTAAAGCATCTAAAAAGGGCAAGAGCAAGCATGAAGAACAAAGTGACAAATCAAGTGATGAAACAAAAGCTTACTTCATGGGAAAACTCAAGAAAGGAAAAGGGAAATATAAAGGAAAATTCCCTTTTAAGTGCTTCAATTGTGGAGAAGTTGGACATTATGCTTCTAAATGTCCTTACAGTGATAGTAACTCTAGTGAAAATGAAAAAGAAACCTACATCAAGAAAAAAGGAAAGAAGAGATTCCAAAAACACAGAAAGAGCTTTTACTCAAAGAAAGAATCTAGCTCTTCAGAAGAACAAAGTGATGATAGTCAAAGCAATGATGATGAAGAGATATTGTTCATGGCTGAATATGAAGAACAAAATGCTGATCAAGAATGTGAAGAAGAAAAATGCAATGAAGAAGAAGAAACTGATCTTGAGGAAGAACTTCATTATGCATACAAGAAAAATGAAGAATTGAAGAAGAAAGTCAACAAGCATAAACTGAAAACTAAGGAATTGACAAAAAGTTTGGAGGAATTAAACAAAATAATTGAAGATTTGAGGCCTCAACTTGTAGAAACTGAACAAGTTGAAAATGAATTAAAGAACAAGTTAAGAGCAAAAGAGAAAGATTGTGACAAGCTGGAACAAGAAGTTGTAATGCTGAAAAATGAATTGAATAAGCCAAAGGAGAAATGTACAAAGTCTGATGAAAATGTCACAAGTTTCAAGGATAATGAAAGAAAGTTTAATTTTAGGCAGTTTTACTCTTTCAATGGATATTGCTTTTCATGCAATTATTTTGGCCACAAAGCAATAAATTGCAGAATTCAAGCAAGAAATACTTCAAGCTTCCCTAGGAGAAATTATAACTCATTTGGTCATGACGTTATGTGTTTCAAGTGTAACAACTTTGGACACATAGCACGTTTTTGTAGGTTTGGTTTTGTGGAACCACCTTTACAAGATATGAAGAAGGACATCATGGAAAAGCAGAGAAAGTTTACAAAAGTTTGGAGAAAGAAGATAGATACAAGAAATGAAGAAACCAATGCAAATTCAATATGAATTTTCTAAAAGAGGAAGCATGAATTTAGGGGGAACTAAGTTGAACATTGTCTTTCAGCCGCTTGGAGAAGATAATTAAAAGAAGCAAAATGATAAGATAGAGAAAGATAAGTATTAGTAGATAGGAGCATACATTCAGGGGGAGCTATGCATTATATCTTGTAGCTCCATGGAATAGAAAAAGCAAGAGATTGTTGGAAGTCCCTTTGCCATTGATGTCAAAGGGGGAGAGAAGTAGAATGGGGGAGAGTTGGAAGAGACGACAAAAGATATGTTGCCATCAATGACAAAGGGGGAGATTGTTGGAAATATTGTCATTGATGTCAAAGTGAAATAGATGGAGTGAAAAGGTTTGTAAGGTTTGAAAAGGAGCACGATTAAAGAGAGCAGCAACGTGTTGAAGATCATGAGATTCAGATCATGAAAGAGACTTCTTGGTAGTGGCAAGTTTGAAGAATATTGAGTCGGACCTCAAGTAAATCGTTCGGTTGAAGAATGATTCGAGAATTGAGACCTTTTAATCTTTAAATTTAGAGTATCATAAAGATTTCATTATGAAAAGGCTTAAATAGAATCACCATAAAGAGTTTAAGATCTTTGGTTGATGTTGGCATTTCGACTTCGGAGATGTTACATTCAGTTGATTTAGAGATGTATAGCCGAGATCTTCAAGAAGATATATGGAAAAGTTTATGAGTAGACTTTTGAAGAACTTATGAGCGACTACGAGTATCAAAAGAACATAACAACAAATATCTCGAGGAGAGAAAAGGCATATTGTCTTGAACTAGGAACTCTCAAAGAAGTCGGGGTTGAACAAATGAAACCTGAATACATGAGCTGCAAGTTACCTCTTGTTCACTTATTTGGAGAATTGAATATTTTGTTGCCCAAGTTGATGACTAATAAGGAGAGCAGCTATTTACATAAATCAAACTTGTACACAAAGACAAGATACCGATGATACTCAAAGGATATGGTCATGCTGATGTTGCTGATAACGTGTCCTCAGAAATGGCCCTGAAGATAAATTATATTAAGCAACGATCTTTTTAAGGATGATACAGATTTGATTTAAAAAGGGCACATAAAGACAGAATCAAATAAGACAAATGAAGAAAGGACAAAAACAAATAAGACAAAAATAGAACAACCTCAGATTTGCAAAAAGAAAAAATTCAGAAAAGGTGCGACTAGTTTTGTTTAGAGAAAAAGAAACAAAGTAAGAAAAAGACGATTTAAGAAAAGGACAAAATGAGATAAGGACAAAAGCCTAATAAGACAAATTAAAAAAGTACGATTCCATACATGTTTTATTTCTGAAAAGGTGCGATATAATAAAAAGATACGTCTTAACTCCAAATGGTGCGATCTTCAATGGACGTGTTTATTAAATCTGAAAAAGCATCAAAAGACATGTTTAGAGATGATGCGATGGTTTGAATGTTTTTCATAAGGGATGCGATTTTACAAAGGACGTGATTTTTTGTAGAGGCAGATCTCTAATGAGATGACCTTCCATTAAATAAAGAATATATATATATTTGATATTCAAAAATGTGGTGAGCGGAATAACGGATATATTATAAAAACATGATTTTTTGTGCTGTGCGTGGAAAACGATGAATATTATTTGAAGGAAGGCTGTAGTGAGTACAGCTGTGTGTGAGGGCGATTGAATAAAATGAATATCATTTAAAAGTCTGGGTTAAAGAAAAGTGTGATTGTATGTGGTATATAAAGAGTGAATAAGGGTGTGTGTTTTGCAATGAGAGTTTAAAAGATATCTAGAGAATTTGAGAGATATATAATACGAACAGATTTATAATTGTGAAGAGTAGAAGAAAAGGAAGAACGAACACATCAAATACACCAGATTTATGAAGACTTTATAAGCAGATTTATGGGAGATTATGAACAGATCTGTGAGAGTATATGAACAAGATTTATGGAAGATTAAAAGAGCAGCATTATCAAGTATAAAGTGAATATTATCTGAAGGTTGAGTTGAGAAGGAAGATTTGAAAGAAGAACTTGTTTCAATTCTGTGAAGAGTTCGTGCAGAGGCAAAGAGAAATATATGCAAATTGGAGCAGAGTTTTGTGAAGATATATTTACATGTTGAGCAGATTTATGAAGAGATGATTGCTGATTGAGAAGTAATTTTTTGAAGATAATTCAAGGTCAGTCCAAGAGGAGTTTGTGCAAATTTGTATGAGGAAAATATAAGAAGCAGATCTGTAAAGTAAATTCATCATAAGCTGATTTATGTGAACATCATTCAAGATAGATAAATTCAAGAAGAGGAAGATTGTGAAGTTCATCATCCGTTGAGGAAGCAACATTAAAGGTGGGACACTATTCATTCAAATTATAATCGTTGCTAAGTTGGTGCTTGGCAAGTAGGAGTTGGTGCTCCTTGTAGGTTGGTGCCTACTAAATCAGCATTAGGGGTTGAAACTCCTTGTAGGTTGGTGCCTACTAAATCAAGACTAAGGGCTGGTGCTCTTTGTAGGTTGGTGCCTACTAAAATACATATTTGGTGATTCAAGTAGGTTGGTGCCTACATTCATTGTAAAAGCTTACATAATTTATAAAGTACAATTGTTGGTGTCAACTTGTTCGTATTGTGATATTCTTGCATAGTTGAGTTGTGTTAGAATATGAAGTTGATAAAGGTTGTAAAGGATAAAAGTTTGTTGATATACTGATTCACCCCCCCCCCCTCTCAGTATATCTTTGTGCTC
>VDFB02000008.1:152592804-152634648 GCA_007258455.2 Sequoia sempervirens
AAGATGCAAAGAAAATCGCGGCCTTACAAGAGCCGTCGATTTGCAGAGATGCGTCCAAACCACGGGCAGAAAATGCAGACAACAAACTGTAAATCGCATTCAACACCAGACGAAAACGCGTTCAACAAAACAAGGGTCGCAGCTTGCAGAAATCCTCCAAAACACGTGCCAACAAGCAGAGACACGCGGGTCGTGAGCCAGAAGATCGACCAAAAAATCGCGTTTCTCAGAAACACGCGTCCAAAGAAACGCAGTCAAGCAGAAGCCGCCTCAAAGATCGCGTTTGAAGACGTCAAAAGAAATTCGCGCGGCCTGGGCACAAAAACACGGCCAGAAAATCATGGGATTTGTCCTGAACAAAGAAATGCGACCAGAAAATGGCGAACACAAGAATGAAATCCGCGGCCAAGTAAACACGAAATCGCCCCAGAAACCCTCGAATTTCTTTCAGAAGAGCCACAGAAATTCCGAAAAGAAAATTCGAAATTTTTACTCACAGAAAAAAAATCTTCAAAAAGAGATTTTTGAGAATTTTTAATTCAAAAAAATTCAAGAAAAAATCTTAAACGATTTTTATATGAATTAAAAATTCACAGTTGAGCAATCTGGCTCTGATACCATATTACACAGGTAATTGGTAAATTAATTGATGTATTAACAATGAGCGAGACGCTCAATAAATAATTTACAAGATTTACAAAACTGGAAAGTTTCTAAAAAGAAACTCCAGATAAGATCGGAGACGATCTTATCTCTTATCTTACAATATCTTACAATATTGAGCATTAATAAATAAATAAATAAACATTATTTTAATAGTTCCTACCTTTATTTTCAATGGACAGTACATTGTTTTCCAAGTATGATCAACCTTAGGTGAATTAGCCAACTATGACCCAACAATGCATCACATATCCTTTTACACAACGAGATGACCACAAAATTCAATAAAGATGGTTAAGTTAATCTTTTTACCTTTTGTGCCATTAATATCCCAGCACTGTTATACCTTGTTGGTTAGCTCCTACTAATTGGCTAGTCAATGGCCTAATAGAAGACTTTCCCAAGCTTCTCAAGGCATCTTCTGGTGGCACATTCACCCCAAACCCATGATTAACAATAGTGCTCATCAAGTTCTTTTCAAGAATCTCCATATGCATTGCTCATCAAGTTCTCAGTTAGGAGCATAGTTTAAAACTAGCAGACTCGTGAGTTCTCATGTGACAAATTGTTGGCTGAGTTACTTGCAAGTAAATTCAGCAATGAGTTTTTTCTGATTACTCAACAAATTACTCAAGAAAAACTTGCTTGTAAACACACAAAAAAAATATTCTGGCCAAAAATGCATCAAAACACTTCATTTTTCACAGTTTTGTATTCCAACTTTCACTCCTTCAATACATTGACTACATTCAATGCATTTTCAAATGTTTTCAATCAATTTTACATAATTTTAGGCTGATTTGATGAGATTTTTGGCAGCAGAAAAATTGTAGAATATCCCCACCATGCCATTGAAACAGGTGGAATGCAATTGGAATGTTTGGCCATCCCTGAGACATAGAGGGAAATCCAAGCATCCACAACAGCAACAAAAAAATTTGTTGTTTTACAAAGAAAAACAATTTGTTTTTATGTGCATATCCAACTCTATTTGTACGCACCACTTACATACAATCCCTGTACAATGTTATCCTTATTTTGTGCACTGGTCTTATAATGCTTCATATGCCAGGAGAGATCTCTGGGCGTGCAGATTCATATGTGCATATCAATGCACATCATCCATCATCCATTACACACACAATACCTGAGAACCACTTAAGTGTTTACAAAGAATAATCTTGAACTCATTAGCTTATAGTGTAAAACGAACTGCAGACAATTAATTTCCCTTCCACCCATCTATTTTACAATTAGTTTTAATAAGTGTGGACACTATAAAAGTGCAAACATTAAGAAGTGGGGACATTAAAATTAATTGTATCAAGCCAAAGACAGCGATTGTAAAAGTTAAATGTGAATATTAAAATTATTTTTAACACTGTATTTGCAAAGAACAACCAGTAAATTAATTATTGGTACTTACGGTCAAAGCTTCAACATGTAATTTTATTATCAAGTTTGAATCTTCGATATATTGCATGAATGTCTAAACTTAAATTTTGATGCCATGTATGGCTAAGCTTGTAAAAATTTGAGTATCCTTGCATATATACTGTCGTCCCCAAAAATGTCCTACCATCTCCTATCATCCTCATCCCTCAAACGCTGTGGAACATAGGTATATAATAATGTCCTTGTTTGTGTTTTTCTATTTTCAGATTTTTGTTCTGTTTTTCCCTCTCATTCTAGGATTTCATCATTCTATTTTTTTATTTTCATTTCTTTAGCTAGCTACTAGGGTTTACATTTGATAATTTTTTTTTTTGTTTTTTTGGTTTATAATAGAGTTTGAGAATCAGTTTTATGGATGAGATATGGCATCAGGAAGCAACAAAATTGGTGGCAAGACTATGGACCTTGCTTGGAAACATGGAACCACCAGAGGAAAAAACACAGCTAGTGTGTAATTATTGTGGGATGAAAATGACAAGAAGCATTAATCACCTCAAATATTATCTTGCATGGATCCCCAAAAGAGATGTTTCAATTTGTGATAAAGTGGAGTCTGAGGTTATTCAAGAGGTTAATGCTCTCATTTCTTCATATGAGGAGAGGAAATTAGAAAAGAAAAGGACTGCTGCTGCAATGGCAACTGTAATGGATTCTTCTCCTAAGACCAAAGTAGTGAGCTCTTGCATTGGCCCACAAATATGGGGCTCTTCTACCGTAGTTTCTTCTAGTTGGCCATCACATTCAAATGTTTGTGGTTTCTTTGTTCCATGTAACATCCTAGTGCCCAACCTTCCCTCGAAGGTACCGCATGGAACGAAGAGAAGCAAAATGAAGCAAGATTGGCAATCACCAATTTTTGGTACTTCAGCAACATATCCTTCCTCATTGCAAGCGACCCTTAATGTGAGTCCTGTCATGTCATTGATAGTGGTAAGAAAAGGGTTCAAGTCACCGACCTCTTATGATTTGAGAGGGTCATTGTTGAATGATACGATTAAATAGATGAAGCTCTTGGTGGAGGAACAAAAGACAGTTTGGCAAAGAAAGGGCAAGCACTATTCTATCTAATGGGTGTATGGATAGTAAGAACTGCACCCTAATTAATTTCCTTGTGGCTACAAGTGATGAGAATTGGTGTCCCTGAGGTCAATTAATGTCGCTATGCAGTAAAAGATGCCAAATGACTGTTGCAAACCCAATCAACAAGGAAAGCCTCTGATAACAACCTCCAGCCATGCCAAAGACACCTTCCAATGGTCACCAATCTATTTATACAATCCCAGCAACAATAAACACACTCAGCTGATAAGGAGAATTGCAAGTAGCAGTCTGACATTTGATTTTCAGACATACACAATCCATTAACTTAAGCACTGGAAGCAGGGGTGACTTAGTAATGAATTCCAAACACCTTCAAACTGCATGTGTTCATTACCAATACACCTGCAAATGAATACAAATGCCTAGATGCCTCCCACTGACTCTAGAAAACTATCAAAAAAGTAACACCTGATCCTAGAAAGCCCAATGCCATGCCTACCAAGTACCCTGTACGGCCTGCAAAGGGGTAGTACAGCCTCCAACACAGCAGATATTCGCCCAGCAGGGTCTATGTGGCCACTAAGTAATAAGAACAGCACTGTTATTGAAAGTAAATGATCATCAAACCCCAAACACCTGCAAAGATAGTACAGCCAATCCTAAATATGGTATAGCTAGGTCTGAAAATGATATGGCAAGCTTAAGGCTCTTCAGAAAGTCTTCCAAACGACTCCCAAAATATCCAAGTCAAAACAACATGAAAATCTTTATCTCTATAACCCTGGAATCTGCAACATTGTGAATAACAATGGTGATCCCTGAATGGAACCACGCCAAACCAGCTAGGGATCGTCTTCTAGATCTGAAACCAATGATCAAACGAGGGTTTTTGTCCTCAATCGATCTTGGAAGAACTTGCAGGTTCAATCTGGCAGCATTTTGTTATGTGTATTCTTCAGCATGTGAAAAATGAGAGCCCCAAACCTCCTCCTATAGATATTTCGTTGCTTTTTCGAAAAAATACTTTTTTGCTTTTTGTTGCTTTTGTTAAAAAACTTTTCTTTTTGAAGTCAAATAATTCATTACGTGCAAAAGTCACTTTAATAAAATATAACACTTAGCAAATATTTTAACATTTAACATTATAAGTGTAAGTGTATATTTTAAATACTCCATCCGAGTTGTGGAAACCATTGCCAAGGTTTCAGAATCCAATTCTGATCATGTCAAGATACAACTGAGGCTGAGGAATTATGACAGGTGCCAATTCGAAGACTTACTAAAAATAGACATTGTCTCCAAGAAGTTTCGAGAACACCCCAAGAGGCCAAAAACACTTCTAAAAGCGTCCCTGTAATCCAGAACACCCATTGAGCTCAATGCCAACAATGGAAACCAAAAAAGGTTGAAACTGTACTCTCCAAGAACTTTGGAGTTCTCCCCAGCTCACCTAGAAGCTTACAAGAAAATTCGGAAACTAGCCAAAAGCTCACGAAACCATATGGCTTAAAATGGGGACATTAGACACCACATTGATGACAAATGGTGTAGAGAATCAATGAGATCACTAAAGAGTACACACTACACAGGACCTAACTAAGAAAAGGTAAGAGTTTCTCTAAGTTTCCAAGACAAGGGATGGGGGATGCAATGATGGGGTTTCAAGAACGGCAAAAAAATTCCTAGATTTTGGGGACGAGGGGTGCTCAGGGGACAATATATATATAAAATTAAATGCAAAATTAAGAACATGGCTAATGATTGACATTTCAATGTCAATTGTCAAATCATAAATGTTAATTATAAATCAAAATGGCTTATATCATTATAGCATTACTTGGAATTGAGATTGTCTTAGCAAACCAAAAATATAAATGGAATTCAATTACTCAAAGATTTAATCAAGGAAAACAAAGTTGTTTTCCATCTACCACAACATAAAACAAACTTTATTTTTTGTTTCCTAATACCAAAGCAAGGGTCTTGGGGTGCAAACACCCAACAAGGTTGAGAAGCAAAGCCTTCATCACCAAACCCAAATTAAAGGCCTCAAGACCACAAGGATCTCCATGATGCATGTTGTTCCTCCTCATTTGTAAAAGTAAATTATAACAATGCAAATGACAAATGATGAAAACATTAATAAGAATGTAGGCTAGGGTTTTGGAGAGTGAAATAACCCTTCTTTTTTACATTGGAGTGCACTTTCATAGAGGGCTAGGTTTTTGCTTTTTTGTTTTACAGTTTTTTAAGGGTTTGTATTTAACAAGGACAAGGGATGTCCTAACATCCCTGGGACATTAGTCATCCCCACAAAGTCTTTGTAGAAGGGCAAGGTCCTAGAAAGCACCCCGCACTTTGGAGAGATGTCTTGGAAATGTTCCCCATAACAATTAAAATTGAGGACTAGGGGGGGAAATTCTATCTGTGTTCTCCAAATGTTCCCAAATGGGGGAACAAGAGAAAAATTCCCAAGACACATCCCCAAGGTAAAATGTGAAAGGAGTGCACCACCTTATTGGCCAAGAAAAGGAAAAGTGTAGATAATTTATTGCAACCCATTCGAGATTCTTGGATCAAAATAGAGGTGTCCATAATTTTTTATGGATGGAAAGATTGCAAAATGTGCCCTTGACTAATATGATTATAGTGTGCCCCAATGGGGCAATGTTTTTTAGAGGGTAATATATTGTGAGGGGGAAGTGAAAGATGTGAAATTCATCAGCATTCTCATTGAATCCACTGAATTTGTAGGGCCTCAAAACATTATCCAAATTATAGCGAACAGTGCTAAAAATTGCAAAGCCATATGCTGTTGATTGAAGTGAGATACAGCCATATATTTTGGACATTATCTGTTGTTCATTCACTCAACCTAATGATCCAAAAGTTGATCACCAAGATTGAGTGGATAAAAAAGATTTACATGACAAAATTTTTGTCACTAATCATCATATGTCACAAGCCATCTTCGGGTCTTTCTTAAAGTTGGAGCTATTGAAGATAACTAAAATTTTAAATAGACTTATAATGGTAGTAAAAGGCATTATAGTAATAAAAGAGCAAGAACCTTTTAAATTTACTACAAATTTTTATTTTTAAAGAAATTTTACTTTATTTCGCTTGATTTAAAAAAGCAAAGTAAATGATGTTGTGACCAATACATTTCATACATCTTGTAATTCATACATCATGCACACGGGAAGTGAAAGCATTGATCCTAGATGATGATGAATGGCCTCATATGGACTACTTGTTGAGTTTCATTCATCCCATTATGAGTACAATGAAATTTGTTGATAAATATTAGCTATGCTTTAGTCAAAACATATGATTGCATTGGGTTCATGGTCAAGAAAATAAAAGGCATTATAGTAGTAAAAGAACAAGAACCCTCTAAAACATATTTTAAATGTAAGGAAAGAATTCTTATTGTATAGTGGAATAAAATGACCACCCATTGCATCTCCTTGCCTTTGCTCTAACTCCAATGTTTTACAACACTAGGATACTGGCTTTGATGAATTAACCCTGCTAGGTTTGGTGACAATTTTTCTTTCTTAAATTGACATATTCCATTTGTCAATTAAGTTGACATAATCTGAATGTTGCATGATGGGATTATTGAACATTTTATTGTCTTCTTAAACATACTGGGTTCATCATAACTTATACATACCGAGAACAAGATTGATCATAGCATAGAATAGATGGCAACTAAGCAATGATATTTTCAGTTTACTAGACGCCTGAAACACAAAATAAATATTGGCCAACACAGGCAGACTGAAACTTAAGGTAGAACCTCAATAGTAGACAACTAACCACTCAGAAATACATCACAGATGCTTTAACTCAAGTATATAAATGTAATCAGACCCTAGCATTAAATGACAGCAATATTTAGCGATTGTTTCCAACCTGGAAATGCAACACAGGACTGATGTTTGTCAACAGCAATCTGGAATCGAATAGAACCAGGAAATAAGATCACATCCAGCATGTGTGAGCCTCATGCAATTCCCCAAAATGAAATGAAATACTCCCAGATTAGTTTGCTCAGTTAATGTGCCTTGAAGCGACCCTCAAATCAGCATCCCCAGTGACCCAAACTTCACACGGTGATGTTACAGAACTGTTGTAGATGTCCTTGATGCACCTTAGTCTGAAATGTCATGCCCACACTAATGGGAGTCTGAAAGAGCAGCAACAATTCTAAATCTCCTTCAAAACATGCACTAAACTTCTCACGTGGCTGCTAAGTGATGATTCAGGTTGTTACTAGATGAAACAATGGTCCAGTCTTAATGACACGTCACTACTTATGGAGCTCAACCTTGCATAAAGAGGCCCGATAGACTTCTATTAATCGTCCAACTCATATGGCAGCATCTGGCAGACAGATAGTAATTAACTGTGGCCCAAAGAATTCACGAATTTCTTATTAGTTTTCCTTTGGCTGTGGATACGGCAATTGCATCAATTGCCTAATGATTTGGGGTTTTCGTCCCAATCATTTGAAGGCCAAGGTTTTTGTCCTGGTAAAGATCTTCCTTCATTGCTCGATGCATGAATAAAAGGAATAATTTCTGAATGTCGCCTTCCTTCCAATTGAGCCTTTTAACAAATTTGGATTGCCCATCCTTTCTTCACAAAAGCCATTGTTTTCCCTGAGTGAGCTCAAGTCCATTTTGGAAAAATTCAACAATCGTCCCAATCTCATAATCGCACTTAGCTGCAAGATAGAGACTTAGGCTTAATTATTATCTCTTCTGATTTATTTATCACCATGGTAATCGCTTAGAGATTGGGAATCATCACTTAAAGTGACCCACTTAAAGAACTCCAAGAATAATTAAATATTAATATTTGACTTTAGCTTTTTAAAGCCCCCATTTAATTATTTGAATTATTCCCTTAAATTTTGATTTATTTCTATTCTCAGGAAATAGAAGATTAGAAAATCCCCTTCAAGATTATTCACCAGCGGGAAAGGGACATTATAGTCCTCCCTTCCCGAAGATTGCTTGTCCCAAGCACTTGGTACCTACATACCCAACACCAACTTCCAGGATCCCATATTAGTCTCTGAAATCTGCAAACTCTGTTATTTGGAACACTATATTGCAAGAGATCTGCAAATGACATCAGCTTGTCCCTCTTGGAAAGTAGTATAATGATCCTCAGTATGTAATCTTAAAACTAACCATCACATATCTTAGTCTTTACAAAAGACCGCTACGCTACTCTGATTATCATGCTTTCGAAATCCACATAAGGATGATGACTCATAGTTGGAAGTGAAAATGTCATATATATAGAATCATTTACCTCATCATTCATAAAATGAGCCTCCATCCTCTTTGTTGTCGCTACACTTGGAGCACCATCTACTAAAGCTCTCAATACAATCTTCTTCCCATCTACTATAAACTCTAGCTCCATCCGCTGGAAATCCTGTATATATCTCCCGAGTGAATGTAGCCACTAGATGCCCAAAACAACATCAAGTTCACAAATCCCAACTACATAAAAATCATTAGTGACCACATAATCATTCAACTGCACACTCAACTGAGGAACCTTCTTAGTGCAACTCATTTTAAATCCGTCAGCCAATGTAACTCTAAAACCTGGAAATTCCTCAGCTTGCAGTCCCTTCCTCACAACCATTCCCTCGTCAATGAAGTTGTGAGTAGCTCCACTGTGAATTAAACAAGTGATCCAATGTCCCTTAAGAACTCCTCCCACTCGAAAAGGATGATACTTAGGAACTCTTGATAGTGTCACCATAGCATCATGAGCTATTCTCACGTGTTGGTATCATTGTGTGGTTGCTTTTTATGATCACTATCTGAACTTGTGTCAACCTCCTCATTAGTATCAGAATAGACCTCAATGTAATGCACTTTTCCTTTTCCAAGGCAATTGTGATTTGAGTTCCATGGTTCCTTGCAAGTAAAACACAACCCGTTCCTATGTAGCTCATTCTTTGTTTCAAAATCCAACATAGGTTGTGTAGGCTTGGGCTGATTGGAATCCTTTTGTTCTAACTGTAATTCACGGGAGGTCCTTTTTTGTGGTTGAAAGGGAGGTGTAGTCTCCAAATCAAGGGCCAAGCCAATGGTGTCATGTAGTGCACTAGGCTTATGAGCCTTCACTAAACCCCTCAATCTGTCACTCAGACCCTCAACAAATAGCATAGTAACTCACCTCTTTGACATATTGGGAACCATGACCAATATCTTCTGGAACTCATTGATGTAAGTCTCAACATGTCTAATTTGCTTTAGCTGAGCCAAATCCCTGTAGTAAACCTCAACATCCTTCCAATCAAAGCGTGCAATCAATTTATTGGCAAACTCCTCATAAGAAGGTACCAAGGCATGATCCTATGGTACTAACCCATGGTGCCACCAGTCCTATGCTACACCCTCAAGATGCACCGTAGAAAATTGTATAGCCTTTTCCTCCATAGGTTTCAAGGACAGGAATGTGTCAAGTTTGTGCACCCATCAACTGGCACTTATCTTCCTGCTTCCATCGAAGGTTGGTAAAGGAATTTTATTCAGTGCTTCCTTGTATTCCTTAGGTTGAGTACCTTGACCAGTTTGCCTTCTAAGACCCCTTTCTTGCCTGTCCAGTCTGGCTCTGGCCTTATCTTTCCGCTGATTCATAAACTAATTTAGATTGATTAACGTCCTCACATCAAGTGGAAGAGCTCTGTATTCATCATAGGCCACCATGACATCAATAGTGATGTTTGTTTCTTCCTCCAACTCCAGAATGGCCTCCACTTCAGGTCGTCTTGTCACAAATATAGGACGTAAGGGTCGGTCATACCTTGTGTTGCTTGTCCTAACAGCATTAGTGGTTCTTCTATCACGATCCTCATGACCAGCATCACTTCTGCTATGGCCACTGCTTGATCTACTCGATCTAGCACGATCTATTCTCATTTGACCCATGGCTGTAATCATACGATCCTGAAACTGCTGTAGCATTTGCTGCTGCTGCTGGGAAAAGTCGGTCAAGAAATTGCCAAACTGATTATTCAAATTCCCCTGTGGATCCCCCATATCGGAATCAATTGGGTTAAGTTCAGACCCTCCTTCCTGTTGTCCTGCCCTACTTCTAGTGAAATATCTATGTGACATGCAATAACCCAATTTCTCAACTGATCAAAAAGGTAACATGCAACGTTCTGGGTATCCTCCAAACTGACATGCAATAATGAATCCCCAACAGGCTGGCAGGATTCTTGGCTCTGATACCACAGAATTAACCCTGCTAGGTTTGACGATAATTTTTCGTTCTTAAATTGAAATATTCCATTTGTCAATTAAGGAGACATAATCTGAGTGTTGCATGATGAGATTATTGAACATTTTATTGTATTTTGAACTACAGTCATACAACTTAAACATGCTGGGTTCATCATAACTTATACATACTGAGAACAAGATTGATCATAACATAGAATAGATGGCAACTACGCAATGATACTTTCAGTTTACTAGACACCTGAAACACAAGATAAATATTGGCCAACACAGGCAAACTGAAACTTAACGTAGAACCTCAACAGTAGACAACTAACCACTCAGAAATACATCACAGATGCTTTAACTCAAGTATATATATGCAATCAGACCTAGCATTAAATGACAGCAATATTTAGCGATTGTTTCCAACCTGGAAATGCAACACAGGACTGATGTTTGTCAACAGCAATCTGGAATCGAATAGAACCAGGAAATAAGATCACATCCAGCATGTGTGAGCCTCATGCAATTCCCCAAAATGAAATGAAATACTCCCAGATTAGTTTGCTTGGTTAATGTGCCTTGAAGCGACCCTCAAATCAGCATCCCCAGTGCCCAGAACTTCACATGGTGATGTTACAGAACTGTTGTAGATGTCCTTGATGCACCTTAGTCTGAAATGTCATGCCCACACTAATGGGAGTCTAAAAGAGCAGCAACAATTCTAAATCTCCTTCAAAACATGCACTTAACTTCTCACGTGGCTGCTAAGTGATGATTCAGGTTGTTACTAGATGAAATGATGGCCCAGTCTTAATGACACGTCCCTGCTTATGGAGCTCGACCTTGCATAAAGAGGCCCGATAGACTTCTATTAATCGTCCAACTCATATGGCAGCATCTGGCGGACAGATAGTAATTAACTGTGGCCCAAAGAACTCACGAATTTCTTATTAGTTTTCCTTTGGCTGTGGATACGGCAACTGCTTCGATCGCCTAATGATTTGGGGTTTTCGTCCCAATCATCTGAAGGCCAGGGTTTTCGTCCTGGTAAAGATCTTCCTTCATTGCTCGATGCATGAATAAAAAAAGCAGGAATAATTTCTGAATGTCGCCTTCCTTCCAATCGAGCCTTTTAACAAATTTGGAGTTGCCTATCTTTTCTTCACAAAAGCAGTTGTTTTCCCTGAGTGAGCTCGAGTCCATTTTGGAAAAAATCAACAGTTGTCCCAATCTCATAATTGCACTTAGCTGCAAGATAGAGACTTAGGCTTAATTATTATCTCTTCTGATTTATTTATCACCATGGTAATCGCCTAGAGAGAGGGAATCGTCACTTAAAGCGACCCACTTAAAGAACTCCAAGAATAATTAAATATTAACATCTGACTTTAGCTTTTTAAAACCCCCATTTAATTATTTGAATTATTCCCTTAAATTTTGATTTATTTCTAATCTCGGGAAATAGAAGATTAGAAAAATCCCTTCAAGATTATTCACCAGCGGGAAAGGGACATTACATTTGACAATAAAGGTGCCACCATACAAAGATTTGACATTAGCAATGGATGGATAAAAGGTGGTATTCAGTACTAGTAGTCTTCCTTGATCCAAATATAATGAACATTATTGTCAGGGAGTTCAGTAAATTTACAGTCTAAACAAGTCATAATCTTAGTTATCTATGATACAAGCACAAGGAGGACAGTTATACATTGTGGTGTCTCCATGGTCAAGTAACCACATACCTAAAGCCTCTTGCCATCAAAGTTTTATCACAGGTATGTTATTTAACTCATTTTTCTTTTTTAATTTTCCTTTTTAACTTTCAATTTTTTATATAATAAAATGATTGAAATTTTTTATGTATGGAATTTACCTCTATAGGTTGCAGACTCCTTTTCAGCTAGGTGGAACTGGACTACATACTATTTTATCTACTCAATTAAGCACATTCAGTTGGCAACCAAAAAGGCAGCAGATTTGATGTATGTGCATTCCAACTTTCACCTCACAAGAAGGTTGAGTAAAGGTGCGATGATGTGTTGAGATGTACAAACAGCATCCTTATTTGGATGATTTTGTTGCACATCTTGACAACATAATGAGGAGAGGCAACAGACTTCTATGTAGTACCTACATATCACAGCCAGTGGGACTGGCACTGGCATTGATTGCAATTCTAATGAATCAAGTGATCAGATGAAAAACATCATGATTTTAGTGAGTTTCCATGAGCATTGTATAGTTTACAAGCTGACTACTAAACAGGTGCTATAAAACTTAAACCATATTGATTTATCATATTATAATTCGACAATTGGCATTGAATTATCAATTATCAATATACTAATAGTATTTTGTATAGATTTTGTTTATTCTATACCATTATTTTTATGGTTAAATATGTTTATTTGGTAATATATATATATTTCCTATTTTTTTATTGACTGTACCCAAGATGTACTAAACCTAAGGAAAATAAAGGCAAACCATTATACCCAATCCCATACTAGTAGCAAGATTGGTAACTTAACAATTAAAGACATGATATTTCTGCAGTCCTTTTAGAATGTATAGAATGTTTCTGGTTGAAACTACATGGGTTTTTTTGTATCAACGTTTTAGATCACACTCAACGATCTATCATCAAGATGAGGATATGAGGTAGGATTTTTTGTATCAACATTTTGGATCACAACCAGTGATCTGAAACATTCATACAAAAAATCCTATATAGTTTTAACCATAAGCTTTCTATATAACTTAACAATTGCATAACATTCTATGCAAGAATGCCATGTCCTGCAGTTGATCAAAGAAGTTACAACTTGAAAACTCTAAGACTTGGTTATCCAATCCCCACACTTCTAAACTTTAGTTTATCCTTATGGTCAATGTTTATTTGACCAACAATGAGCATTGTCAAGTCATACTATCACTAACTTGTTGATAAATTTCATCATAATATTGACTTCATTAAATTGAAATACTCACCCTATAATTTAATAAAATTTTATATCATAGGAATATCATTACTATTTATCATAATGCTCTGCAATAAATTCACAATTTTCTCTCCGTTTAACATATTTATACTATTCTTTAGTTTTCATTTTTCTCTTTTATTCTTTTTCTTTTTCTCTTTTATCTAATTTGTTTTTATCATTTCTAAAGTCCCCTGGGGTTCTTTAACTCTGCACACTCCCTCCCCCCTCTCCCCCTCTCTCTCCCTCCCTTTTTAAGGACCTAATTCTGTAATATAACAAAAAATATGCTTGCCTCATTCTAATGATGGATCATGGAGTTTGATCTGAAACGTTGATTCAAAAAATATTACACAGTTTTTACAAGAAGCATACTTATTCAAGTCTTACTTTGTTCAATCATACTTGTCAAATCAAACACATAATGGTTGAGCTTGTCCTTGACAATGGCAGTAAGAACTTTTAACATAAAAGTTGGCGAATCCGAATCATCTTTAGTTGCCAACAAAAATGCAACCAAACCCATATCACTTCAGATTTGTCAAGCAAGCGATACATTCCACCACTATGTCTCACAAATATTTTGTCGCATTATTTATTGAACCAATGGTTGTGACATCAACCACTTCACTTTATTCTTAAATATAAAGGCAGGAGGTACACTTGATAAAAGCCTTCACCCCCATTTTTTTCACCTAGAGAGACAAAAGAACCCACAAGCATGCGGTTGGAGCATCCACCTTTTACATTAGAGTATGTGAGATTTGAATTTGTGCTTCTCTTGAAAGAGTATTCCCCTTTAACAATAATGCTTGTTCCAATGACATCAATCCACTTGATCAAAGTCTAATACTTGGACCCCTTAATGAGTACAAGGTTTTTTTTGCAGTGTATCAAATTATGTTGTCTTAGCAGGATTCAGCTGCATGGTTTTTGAGTCAAACACATTGACCACTACTTATGAAATATGGGTCAATGTATTTTATTCAAAAACTATGCAATTGAATCCTAATAAAACAACATAAATTGGAGCCCTTCCTAAGTAAGTTTGCAAGGCAATCCTTGATTGCATCCATAAGGCTGATCATTTAAATAAAAAAAGATGTTAAATGTTTAAATTCATTTCTTCCATCATTCAATCAATCTTTGGTATGCCGATGGTTAAAGTAAACGTGTTAAAAAATTAGCTGTTGGAATTATTCAAGACATAGATGACATACTCACAGAAAACTCGCCGAGTCAAACAGATGACAAGTTTTAGTGCCATTTAATTACCAAAGAAACTCGCCAAGTTTTTGGCAAGTACTTGTCAAAAACTTGGCGAGTTTAACAAAAAACTCACTAGATATATTAAAAATGTGAAACATGAAAAACACAAAAAAAGTCAGAAAAAAATAGTCAAAAATCTCACGATTTTTCCCTATAAATACATGAACATCCCTCACACTTCCTCACATAGCACTTGGAGAGAAAATATTCGTCATAAAAAGTGCCAAATACCTAATTTCTCCCTTAAGTGATAAAATTGTGAAATGGTGCACAACAAGAAGTTTTATGTGGTTTAAAAGGCCTTAATTTGGGCTTGGTGGAAGGGCACTGCCCCTCGACCCCACCCTATATCACAACAAAGAATGCACTAAGGGTGCTGCCACTCGACACCGTTGGTTGCCCCCAAACCCCCACAAGGGACACTTCCTCCCGACCCCATTGAAATCTCCACTCCTAGACCCCCACTAGTTATTGGGATCTCTTCTCATATAAAAACTTTGATTACAATGAGGGGATTTGGGAGTGGAGACTAGAATCGACAACTTGGACAATATCTTTATCACAATCATAATATCATTGATTAGAACTTCTCCCCAAGTTTTCACTCGACTACAACTATGTGCAAAGATTAGAACCTCTCCCCAAGTTTTCACTAGACTAGGATAGAGGAAGATATCAAATGTTGTAATATGCAATTTATGAATTATGATGATGATTTTCAAAGACAATCATCATAAATTCATAATAGTTGCCAGGTAACTATTATTTCAAGATTTTGCATGATGATGCGATTTTCAGCTCAATTTGTATTCAAATGAATCAAATTTAATAGAAAAATCTTTTATACTCATTTATGGACTCATTGGATATATTTTGTCTTTGAATTTTACAAAAAAAATTGTTTTTAAAGAAGTTTAAGCAGTTTTTTAAGTTGCCAAGATTTTTGCCAAGTTTTTGCCAAGTCACAAATTTTGGGTCTGTCAAGTTTTTGCCGAGTCTGAGTTTTCCAACTATGATTCAGGAAGCTAAGGTAGATAATGCAAGCATGATCCACTCCAAGGAATCAAATCCTAAGTTACCGGTTCGGGTTCAAGGACGGGTGCGGGTACGAGAACCCGGTACGTGGGTACGTGAAAAATTTTTTTAGGGGTTTGGGTACGTATGGGTACGTGTGTGTATATGTATATATATATATATACACACAAAAAAAAAAAGAGAAATATACAGAATTGTAAAACTAAATCATTTCATAGTATGATACTTGATCATTGATCAATGCCAAATGCCAAAGATAAATATTCACGATCATTGATCATTGATCGAGCAAGATTCATCATACATTTACCCGGGCAAACACATTCCCAGGTCTGAGATATTTATAAACTCATTGTATTACTTGTAACTGCTGTTCATTCTATTATTTGGTGTTATAAATCAATGTATTTGCTGCTACAAATAGACTCTGAGAAGTTGTAAAAGATTATAACCTTGTCTCCGATTGAGTACAGACTTTCTTTTATCTGTTGTTAATTTTCTGAGGATTAACTTCATACATCAGCTCTAAACATAACACAGGAAGTTCTTGCAATAAGTCTGAATATGCATTTCTGAATATGCTTGGTAAACTCAGTCCAATATTGGGTAGTATGTTTCAGATTTGGGTTATCAGATTTACTGTTAGTATCTATGGAGTGGATAGTAATGTTGTAATGCTGATTATCTGTTGTACTATTATCTACTGCAAATTTTTGAGGTTGCTGTCAATTCTGGTCGTTGTATGTAATGTATCTGCTGCAAATATAAGCTCAGTTTGTATTGCTGTGGTCTGGCATAGTTTTGGAATACTGTGATCTGCTCTTTGTTGGTTATTCTGAGTATGTACAGGCTGAATATTATTTTTGAGTAGGTATCTATTGTGTATCAATCATATTTGAAAGTTGGAATGGCTTAGTATTGATTCCCAGATTTGCCTCTGCATTACACATTGAATTATCACAATGGAAATAATCACTATGAAATGATCAATGATCAAGTATCATACTATGAAATGATCAATGCTGTTTTAGGGTTAGGAGGAAAAAAAAATTTTAAAAAAATGTTTTTTAATCAAGTTTGGGCCCTTTTTTTTTAACTTGGCCCATGGGTTCACCTGGAGTTAGCGGGTTTGTGCTGGATTACGCGCCGCAGTGCGTACGACAACGTGGGTTAAGCTGGGGTTAGCACCACAATGTTTTTAGTAAAGTTTGGGCCTTTTTTAACTTGGCCATGGGTTAGCACGGGTTATGCCGATTGCGTCTTTGGAGTGCGCATGGTCTTAGCTGACGCTGATAGGTCAGCCGGTTCGCGCGCCAAACCCTGATCTTGAGCCGCGCGCCACCGTACCTTACCGACGTAGCGCCGCAGACGAGGAACCTGAGCCAGGGTCGATACTTTCGAAGACGAGGTTTGGGGCCTGCGGGTACAAACCCTGCAACATAGATCAAATCTCTTTGTTGAAGATCCCTTACTCCAGAGCTTGTTGTCCCCTACTTGCAACAACCATTTGAGCTTGAGATTGATGCCTCCCAATTTTCTTTATCTGCTATTTATGTGTTTTCTTTCTAGGTTGCTTTTGTGAGTAGAGTATCATCACAATGGTTCATATAATTGAATCATATTTTAAAAATGCTCAAATCCACTTGCTTTAGCTAAAGCTTAGTCATATAAATATTCAAATTACTACACAACTTTTAAGAGAAGTAAGTACTAGAGGTTCAAGAAAGGGTTTATTTATTGTTTTAGGAGTTGAAGAGTATAAATTTGCCAAACTTATCATATTCCAAACATGATAAACTGATGATCAATGACAATAAGTTCACAAAAAGGTCTCTTCACACCTTCAAAAGTGAGTCACTGTTTTTCTATTTGTGTGTAACCTAGAGCTAAATCTACAACTAGTAAAGCTTGACCTTCCATTCCAATAGGATTTAGAACAAGGAAAAGAGGGGTTTGGTTTATGATCACAAATACAGCTGATGGCTTCAGAGCTTAGAGCAGGCTTCCTCGGGGATTTCGATGGTGCACATGGGGAGAAAAATGGAGTCCACACCTAACCAAGTTCAAATGGATCAGAAAGCTAGATCATCCAAGGGTTGCTGAGGCTAGGAAAATTCAAAGGACTCAGCTGATGTCAAACATAAACCTTTGATAATGCAAAAAAAAATCATTTTATCTTTCGTTTCCCATCTTTCACTTTCAGAAAGTCAGATCCATGAAGACAAAGTGTTTTCAGCTAGGAAACCAATTTTTAACCATCAACAGCGAAATGCTTTTTTATTTTTAATTTTGATCAGTTTTTCAAAGTAAATGCTGCAAACTAAGAACAAGTTCTAAAATCTATCTGTAATCAACATTTTGACACTAATTGCTTATGTTTATATATATAATTAGCAAGATAATAACTTATATTATAAAAAATAAAGTTTTCAAAGGATCCCCCCTTTCCAAGAAATTTGAAAATAGAACTGAATCTTTTTGGCTACAAAATTCAGATAAAGAAGTTAGATCTTGCTTATATTTTCACTTGTCAGCCTTTCAAAAATTCAAGAAGATGGCTAACAGCTTTTCCAGTATATCTATTTTATTTTTATTTCTTTTCTTCTTTTAGTTGAGATATCAAGTTATAAAAAAATATATACCTACTTCTATTTCTTGAACTTGAAGTCAGATTTTATCATATGATTTAATTGCTAACATTTCTTATTTAGAGAATTTGCGCAGTCACTGGATTTCTAGCAATTCAAGGGTTTATAGTAGGGTACCATCACATTCCTGATAAATTCAGTAGTGGGAAGCTCAGTTTTTAGGTTTTTCAGGTAAAGGTTTGATTTGGACTTCTTTCTAAAATTTCAATTGAAGCCAAGTGTTAAATTGTGGTTTCACAGGTTTTCACTAGGAAATTCCTTCAAGAGGTCACTCTCACTGAGCATTAAGTTCTTATATTTATAATGTTCCTTGGGTTTCATTTTTTTGTATTTCTATAAAGTTTTTCTAATGTGTCCCAAGTATTCATCCCTAGGGTTTTTCTCATTTTCCCCTGCCAAGGAATGTTTGGGGGATGAGAGGATGAGGATAGAATGTCTCCTCTTGAACCCTAATTTAAATATTTTTTGGAGAACATAACTAAATAGGGGAACGGCATTTCCCAATACATTCCCCTTTTGTAGGGAGTTTGTGGGGGTGGCTTTTTGTCACCAACATCCCTATGATGTTAGGACATCCCCTGCCCCTATCAAATTCAAACCCTTAAAAAATCACTTAAAACAAATAAAACAAAAATCTAACCCTCTATGGGGGGACCCATCATAAAAAAGAGTTATTTTACTCCCAAAAATCCTATCCCACATTCATTTTTATGTTCTCACTTTAGTCATTTGCATTGTTACAATTTACTTTTGCAAATCGGAAGAAGGAAAAACACCATGGAGGTCCTTGTGGCCTCGACAACCTTAATTTGCACCAAGTGGCAAGGGCTCTACCCCTCAACCCAACCCAAGGGCTCTATATCACAACTAAAGGCCCTACACCTAGAACCCGTGAGGGGCACGACCCTTAACTCCATTGAAGGCTGCTACCCCTAGAACCCCACTCTAATTTTAAAAACAAAAAATAGTTTGTTTTGTGTTGTGTCAAATGGAAAACAAAGTTCTTTTCCTAAATTCTCCTTGGTTAAATCCCATGTAATAGAGTTCCATTTATACTTTTGGTTTGTCAAGTCAATCCCAATTCCAAGAAATGCTACTATGATATAAACCATTTTGATGATCATTAACATTCATGATTTGAAAGTTTATTAATTGACATTGAACAATTAATTGTCAACTATGTTCTCAATTCTATATTTAATTTTGATACATTTTGTGCAAATTATGGTTATTTTTATATATGTTTAATTTATTTTTATATTGGCCATCCCCCATCATTTGCAAAATCTAGAAAAAAAATTGTTGTCCCTATAACCCTATCCCCACACCCCCCATTCTCAAGAACTCAAAGTAACACTAGTTTTCAAATTTTCACCCAAAAAAAACCCAACTGATTTTAGCCCTAAATAGTTAAAACTCTCCAAATGTAAGATCCTACAAATTTTACAACCAAATATGGTGTGAGAAGAGACAACATTAAATCATCGAAGGAAATTAAGAAAGGGTAAACATTATCTGTATATTCATTCATCTAAAAAATTAAATCAGACCATCTCATGTAAATTCTATCTGAATGTATAATCCTATCAAATTACGCTTATATATGCCAGAGAAATTAGCACCTTGGCCAGAGAATGAATCTAACTTTGCTTGATCATAAGGGGTGACCTTGTACATATATACAAGTGTGAGAGGTCGCACCTCTTCATATTACAAGGTGGAAGTAGGAATACAATAAAAATAATTACAAATAATAAATACAAACATAGGAAGGTGTTAAGAGGGTATATTGTTGCCAAGAGCATATTCTCATTAAATGTCACATATAAATAAATAGCCAATAGGCTACATTTATTTATGTCTTCACTCGTGGCTGGAAGGACAAACCTGAAGCTGCAATATCATTAACACTCCCTCTCAGCTAGGGAGAGAACTTCCAGCTGCTCAACACAAATCATTTCAACATGATGCTCATCACATTGGCTACAACCAGATGTGAAGAGAAGAATATCACCTCAACGTGATATTAGATATCGCCTCATCACGATATCAACCATAATGGCTACAACCATACTATGGTAAGTACAAGTGTTCATCACTTGCATGATGTTGTCACCTCAACGTGACTTTCACCATGACTCTCTCAGAGGGTGAAACACAAGTACAACATATGTGTAGGTCTCACATGACATCCTGTATTTCGACTCAAAGGGGTGGAAACCAAGGGCTTTCACCTCAAATTCCTCTATCTCGAAAAAAAGAAATGCATTATCGAGGGCTTGCACCTCAAATTCCCTCCATCTCGGAGGAAAATGCGTGCTTTCCAGAACTTACACCTATAAATTCTTCCGTCTCGAGAAATGCATTAACAAGGGCTTGCACCTCAAATTCTTCGTCTGGAAGAAAATGCATTGGCAGGCTTGCACCTCAAATTCTTCCATCTCGAGAGAAAATGCATTAACAAGACTCACTAATCTTGAGACTCTTACACTTTCGATCCAAGTGGATTCTCCACCATACCAAGCATCTCGGGTACACAAACTTTATCGTGAGGGCTTGGTGAGAATATCACCGATACGCTCATCGTGCTAATGTGCCTCAATTTTGTCCTTAATAGCCAGGTACCATATCTCTAATATAGTGGTACTTGATCTCAACATGCTTGGTTGTCATGAAATACGGAAGGGATTGACAGAAAGCTTCCACACAGCTTCGATTATCAAAATGAATGATAGTAGGCTCCATTGATTGTTTAAACAATCCTGCAAGAAGCTTACGAAGCCACACTACTTCCCGAGTTGCCATACAAGCTGCAATGTACTTGGCCTCTGTTGTACTCAATGCTACAGATGACTGCTTCCTGCTGCACCAGGAAATCATAGCAGAACCCAAACTGAAGCAACAACCAAAGGTGCTCTTCCGATCTGTGACACAACCTACCCAATCAAAATCAGTGAAACCATGTAACTTCAAGTCTGCATCTAAAGTATACCTCAACCCATATCCAACTGTGCCATGCAAGTATCTTAGTATATGTTTAGCTGCAACAAGATGTATCTGTCTCGGATCACACATAAACTGGCTAAGTGCACTCACTGCATAGCAAATATCAGGTCTAGTGTTAACTAGATACATCAAGGATCCAATCAGCTGTCTGTACAATGTAGGATCCACCAAATCTGAACTAGCTGCAGCCTCCTTCAATTTATGTAGATTGGTCTACATAGGTGTAGACATGGATTTGCAATCCATCATACCAAATCTCTTAAGTATATCAATGGTGTACTTTCCTTGACTTAGAATCATCTCATCTAGTTTCTGCCAGACTTCTAATCCAAGGAAGTAATACATGAGCCCAAGGTCCTTCATCTCAAATTCTGAAGTCAACTCCTTCTTACACTCAAGAATCAGGTGATCTTCTCCAGTAAGGATCAGATCGTCAACACATAAAACTAGAATTAATGCATCACCATTAATTGAATCAGCATCATTCTCCAAGAAGCCCAAACTTGACAAGTACCAATCAATCCTTTCGTACCATGCACGAGGAGCCTGCTTAAGACCATACAAGGCCTTCTTCAATTTGCAAACATGCGACTCCTTCCCATGAACCTCAAATCCATCAGGTTGCTCTGTATAAACTTCTTCCTCAATCACTCCATTGAGAAAAACTGTCTTCACGTCCATTTGATGAATCTTCCATCCTCTAGATTGAGCAATGGCAATGATGGTTCTCACAGAAGTATAGCGAGCAACAGGAGCAAATGTTTCTTCATAATCAACTCCCTCTTTCTGTGAAAACCCACGAGCCACGAATCTTGCCTTGTACTTCTCAATGCTTCCATCTGCATCTTTAAGTACTTGCATCAATCTTCTGACCTCATCGTCTAAGATTGCCTGCAACGCTTTGCCTTAAAGAGAAATGGATTCCAGTATACACCTCTTGTAGAGATACAGGGCTGTCCTCTTCGACCTCATCCCAGAACACTCTATTTTATTGTCAGCGAGTCATAGAACTCCCTCTAAAGGTTAATTCTTCCTTTCCGAAGAGATGTCTTCAGTCATCCACTCAGTCCCATGGCTGCATGATGTGTCTCCATTCTTCAACCTACAGGATGCATCAAGCTCTTCTTGAAAGCAATCTCTTACACTTCTTGGTCTGTCCTGAAAGCATTAAGAGGAGATTACTAATAGTTCATGGAACTCAACTATCTCGAAGAGAAGTACCATTGCTAGAAGCATACATGATTGACTATCTCAAATTTATAGCATGAATTAATAACTTCATAACAAATTCATGAACATTATTTAACCATGCAATACTTATCTCATTGAAATCAAGATTTTGTATGCAGAAAATGAGGGATTGATATCAACGATCACAATATCTGCTCTCTCTGCCCTTTACAGTGGCGTCGATCGCTGCTGCTCTCAAAGCAAACTCTTGACTTCGATTGCAACTGATCACACAACATTTGAAATCTTCAAAGGATTGGAACATTATGTAGAATCATCATCTAATCTGCATAACTCGATGACCAGACAACACAAAACATGATTCAAGTAACCAAAGTCAGTTTTGTACAATGAACACAAGAATACTTATCTCAATGGTTGCAGCCATCGAACTCAAACGTCATTCATTAGCAGCTTGATCTGTCAACAGGATGAGCTCTTGACTGCAAGGTCGTAAAGACCATTGATGCCCAACCAGATAAGTTACTCAACATCTACATGATTATGGTTGACAGAAGAAACCCGACTGGCAATGGTACTGCTCTTGCTGATTACATGAGTTCCATCTTTCTACTATTGGAGTTTGGCGATAGTAAATCGCGATCTTTCCCATTGTGATCTCATGATTTCCATACATAAAGCAGTATGAGATTTCCTTATAGATGTCGCATTAAATAATGCTTCTCCAAATATTGCAGAATACTATAGAGAAATATGAGCGCCCAAAAATAAGGAAAGATACTTCCCAGATGCCCTAGTATTGAAGACATAAACCACTAGGCGGGCAAATCTGGGAATTCTTGGATTTCATGAGTTTTCCAATAGAGGGATATTCGAATTGCATACTCAGTAATCCCGAAGCAGAGCCAAAACCTATATGCAAACTTAACACTAACTGGTGTTCAATCGCTCCTAGCATGGCTTGGAAAGACTCGCTTACACCATCTCAAATATCACTTGCAAAGTCGGTAATTCACTAAAGCTTCGGTTTCTTGAGGGAATAGCACGAAATCTTTGAGTCGACGGATATGACTTCTCCCTGATAACACTTCAATGATAAATGCATCACAATGGCACGATGAATGAAGTCACCTCATGGCTTCAACCTTGACGACAATGTAGCATGTAGAGACGTCTTATACTCAAGGTCCCGATATCGTAATCTTCAAAGTAATGTCAAGATCTTTAAATTCCACAGGAACCCGACATTCAAATTATGGACAGCTCATTTCTTTCTGTTATGGCGTGAGAATTTCCTCAAATATTAGGGAGTGTGGACTCCTCAGACTTGAGTTACCTGAGCGAAGGACATTCATTATGATGACCTTTTGTGAATGTGATGCCTGAAGCAATGACGGGTGCAGAATGATGCCCGATTCAAGGTGGAGCACTGATGATGTGCGGAAGAGAAACACTGAACAAGTCCGCTCACACTAGCTGACTCTGACGGAAACTTAGCAAAGAATGGGAACACTCCCTGAGAAAGACGCCTTCTTCAATGTCACCCAGATCTAGTGATGTGATGGAACTTCAGTTATCCGTGTTACTTACTTTCAATGAATATGTCCATCAGACCCATCTGGCAGTAATAAGGCTACAGAAGGTCTTCACTTGAGATAAAGAATAGCATAGACAAATTATAATATCACAGGATCCTGGCGCCTCAATATGGATCGAACTCCCTCCTAGGAACATGTGTTTGAATAATGGATGCCACGCAGCCTCAACTCTCAATTGATCTTCACAGCTGCTTATACAAATCTGATCAAGATCTTCTTTAAAACCCTCTCTGATACCATGTAAATTTAAGATCAGATTTAATGCACAGAAAATTAATTCAAAATCAGACACAATAACACAGCAGATACCCTGGGAAAACCCTCCTCTTGATGGAGAAAAACCCAGCAACAAAAGATCTCTCTTATATAAAAAATAATGGCAACAATTCTCTTTACAATGAGGCCAATCACAAGGCCAATATTCAGCACCTATGTCAGATGTGATAACAGATGAAGATCTGCACTTCCTTAGATTGCTAAATCTGCCCTTAAGAAATTCGCACTTATGCTCTTGAAGAAATTCACACTTATACTCTTGAAGAAATTCGCACCTTAATGAGAGAATGAATCTAACTTGCTTGATCATAAGGAGATGAAGGTGACCTTGTATATATACAAGTGTGAGAGAGGTCGCACCTCTTCATATTACAAGGTCGGCCATAATACAATAAAATAATTACAAACATAAGGAAGGTCAGCCCGAGAGAAATTATATTGTTGCCAAGAGAAGCGCATATTCTCATTAAATGATACATATAAATAAATAGCCACTAGGCTACATTTGGCTACATTTATTTATGTCTTCACTCGTGGCTGGAAGGATGAACCTGAAGCTGCAATATCATTAACACATATAAGATATACATGAAGGAATTAACATTTAAGCCTTTGGAGGCATGATCTCAAGCTATGTGTGCAAGGTTTCCAAAAGGTGATGTAGGAAAAGAATGCAATAAAGGGCATACCAAAAATAAAAGAATAGAGAAAAACAACATTTCAAATTGGGGTGGTACATTCTTTTGATGTTAGGGTTTGGTTTGGGTTGGAGCTACATAGAGACCTCATGGCTATGCTACAAACCCTTGAAACTCAGACTCAGACTTGTAGGGATATCGCACTAGCTAGTTCTACTACTCACATAAACACATTTGGTGGGTTGTATTCGGTCTTTGTCTTCATAATAATCCTAATTCACAACCATCTAATTTGGCACTAAATCCACCACAAGTAGACAAGAAAAGATGTCTTATATCTTTGGTTCTTTCTAACTAGCTCATCAATCAAGCAAGAGCTCCATATTGGCAGACACTGATCGATAGTCACACCATTGCAACTTGTGGTGTGATGTTTAAAGTTGTGATTATGAGCCTCTTACAAAGGAAATTTTGAGTGATGAGGACACAAGCATATTGATTGAAGAGCATCATGCAATTTGGACAATAGTTTGAAAACTTGGATTCAGCAAATATAAACTAAATAATCACACAAAATATACTTAAATTAATGCATAGGAAGCACAAAGAACAAATTTAGAGAACGCATAAGTCTATTTTGATTATAACTTTATCATCATGCAAATATTGCATTTCATATCCCCTCAAACACTCAAAATTCAATTTTTTTAAGCCTCAAACATTGTATAATTGTATAACAGACAACTAGAATCTACAACTTCTTCTTCCCCCTCCTACTACTAGTACTATCTACCCTTGAACTCGAAGATAAATCTAAATCATCAAAAGAAGTAAATAATTCCTCAAGTATGTCTTCCTTTAATGCTTCCATTGTCGTTGCTTCTCCCTCCAATTCACCAAGATCTTTGTTAGTGAACATTTCATCCACATCTTGACAATCTAATTTAAATATGGATTGACGTCATCCAAGTTGATGGCATCATAAATGTCCTTCCCCTCCATCTTTTTTGTTTAAACAAGGCCATCAAGGCACTCCTAGGTCAACTTGTTTGTCTTCTTGTTGTGAATGCTCTCAAACAAGCTCCAATGCACTCACACCCAAAAGTATTATAGGGCTGGGACAAAACATAGCCAGCTAGCCTTTGAAGATTCTAGCACCAAAAATCTCCCACCACAAATCTACAATTAAAACATTTTAAAAATTAATAAGTATTTAAGTACAAGATAAAACTTTCTAAAATGAGGCTAAAAATTAACATTACATATAGCAAACAAGTGTGCAATTAGGTACTATTTTTTTTATCTAACCATTTGTCTTCCCCTCCTTTAAATGCATAAAGGTGAAAAAAAAAAGCCTGCCCTCCATACCCTTGTAGGTGTAGTGTTGAAAACTGTGTACCCTTACAATTTCATACTATATTGTGTCCTCATTTTAGCATCCTGATAGGAATTATCTTAAATGTAAAATGTTCGCACTTTGGTTCTATATTGTTTGCATTTGTTATGAAGTTCTGAGCTTTCTTAATTTGAATTTTCCTGAATGGTAGCACAATGCACAAACGTCCACACAAAAATTGTGAATCCAATGGTCATTTGAGCGTTACTTTCCCCTAGTCTCATTGACGGTTGGGAAGGTAACAGCTCTACATGTGAATCCAAGCAACTCCCCGACCTCTAGCTTACCTTTTGGTTTTCCAATTTTTATTCTGATTCTCATTCTATCACTTGGCAACTTTTCTTAAAGCTCTAACTTGTGAAGAAAAACCAACAAGCTACACAACTATACTAGTCATTTTGCATGTGATCTCTACTTCATTTTCCAAACAAAAAAACTTCATGGCATTGTGGCAACAATTGAAGCAATGCATTGATCTCCTTACGGCTTTTTGAAATCTTCAAGTGACTTTGTTCTTGATTATATTGTTCCCTTTCTCTTGTTCTTATCCTTATTTTATCATAGTTTGTGAATCCTAAGTGCTAGTATAGTATATTCAAGATCAATTCTATCTCAACTATTATCATCTCAATTCAAGCATTTTACTTCTTATTTCAAAATATATCAAAAATCCAGGCTGTTCATAGAGGTATAAATACCAAGACGAGGGTTTGACTGAGCCAAGCCCCTTAACAGCCACAAAATATTTTATTTTCCCTCTCTTATTTGTAGGTTTTGGTGGAGAAGAAGTAACTCCATCTGGTGATCTCTTTTTCCTAATTTTTATTTCATATTTTCAATCCATTTCATTTTCATACTTACATAGGTTCTATCCAAATTGTTTTCGCATTTATACCTTTTTTGTGCTTTAAAAATTCTCATGTTATGTGTGTGCAGGTGAATTTACTGTACCTAGTAGTACTTTTGGTTTCATGTCTAGACTAGAAGACAATACATCACGTAGACATCCTCGCACTGCATTGGTGTCTTGGGCAAAGGCTTCCAAATTTTTATGCCAAGTTCCTTAGTGTCTACACTTTTCATTTATGTTGTTATAAAGTTGTAATTATTTATCTGTTAATAAATTTCTTCACCAATTTGTTTTTCTTAAACATTTTAGTTAGCTACTTTTACCTTCTTGTTTGAAATCAAAATTTTACAAAAGAATAATCAATGCAAATGAGGTAAACTTAAACTATGGATTCATCCTAGTGTAATTGGTGGAATTACTCTGAAAGAAACCTTGTTTTCCTTTTGTTAGAGTCAATTTTCATCTCTTACAATCGACCTTCAACTCATCTAGAATTAAGTCTTTAAGGCCTTGCCTAGTATCATCCTCATCAACCTTAAATGTGTCAAAGAAGAAACTTTAGAGTTGGGTGGTGTGCTAGGCCATGTATTGGTTGGTGGAGTTGGTTTATCCATAGTTGGCAAACTCGTCAAGTTTTCGGCGAGTCTTGTAAATCCCTCGAGTTTTTTTGCCCTACAAGTCTTTATGACTTTAACTCGTTGAGTCTTCCTGGCGAGTCTTTTTTGAAAACTCGCTGAGTTTTTAGCGAGTTTTTGCCAAAAGACTCGCCAAATACATAAAAAATACGAAGAACACAAAAAAAAAATCAAAAAAGTTGTCAAGCTTTTTGCCAAGTTTTTGCCAAATTTTCTCCAAGTTTTTGTTGGCTCGTCAATTTTGGGCTTGGTGAGTTTTTTGCCAAGTCGAGTTTTCCAACTATGGGTTTATCCATCTATGATCACAAATACACCAAATGATTGCATATTTCCTCTTATTCCCACCATAAAAATATAGAATGGCCTCATAGAAATAACTCGTTGATATATCACACAAAAACCTCCAAAATCTTTCACCTAAAATATTAAAAATTAAATGAAATTTAAAAAAAAACTAAGCAAATACAAAATTCCCACTAAAAATTTAAGTTTGTTACTTACCTTGAGTATCTCCTTTGCATTCTTCATGAATGCCTCATCAAAAACTTCCTTTACAGCCATCTCCCTTCCCAATCTTTTGGTTATGGAGAGTCAAACACATATTGCTCACAAAAATCTACTTGAGAGAAGTTATTGCCCCTATGATGCTTTGCAAAAAGATAAAGTTTGTGTCAAATTGTGTCACCCCTAATCGTACAACCTCCTTGTCATTTGTCTACTTTCTCATCAAACCGAGGACCCAAAAAATGGTTGCAGATAAATTTGGTAATGTTTCTCACATATTTCACCAAATACTTTATCTATCCAATCTTCCCAACGTCCTCAAGTATTAAATGCAAGCAAAGGGCAGCACAAGAGCTCCAACAAATGATGGAATACCTCTCTTACATAAGTCTCCCTACAAGGACAAACAATTTGGACAATATTCTCTACCCCAAACTCCTAGATTACCCCCTCCAACAAAATGCACGAAGTCTCAGCATTCTTGACTTGGTTAGAGGCATCCATAGACTTCGAGAACACCAATGCACCACCTGAAGCCACTAAAAATTTTATCAACACCTATTCTTTCCATTTGATCAACCATCCAATTAAATGTTTTATGCCATCTTATCCTTTGATCTTCTACTACTAGTCATGTATTTTTAACGGCTTCCTCTAAGAATGAGCCTCTAAAATCACATGAAGTTAGCGTCTTAAACCCTACTCCAACAATGGTTAATGCATTTCCCAATCCATCCCAATATGGGCCATAAAATGGTATATTATAGTAGTACCAAAATTTGCATCTGCCATCCTCACCTCATGTGTGTCTCTTGGTTCCAAGTGGTACCTTAAAGCAAGAAGGTTCTATGACTAAAACATTGAAAGAAATGAAGAAATTAAATGCCTAGAATTCTCCTCAATGGAGTAATACAAAATTCATGGGCTAATAAGAAAATCTCCAAATGATTCATCACTAAAGCAACCACTTCCCTTGTCCTCTCCTTTTCAATTTTCTTCTCTTCATAACTAGAAAGTGGGACGATCATTTCTCTCTTCACTTGGCTACACAATTGGATATCCCCAACCAGCAATTTGAGCAAGGTAGTATTTCAGTCAATTTATAAATCCTCTCATATTAGACCATACCCTTGATCGCACCTAATGTGCCATGCTTCCATGCAAGGTCCTTTATGTCGGAGCCTTGCATTGCACACCGTAAATTCTGGACATTGAAAACAAAAAGATATTCTCAGCAGCATAACAGCAGGGTTTTCATTCATTTGACTTTGCAATTTTGAAAAAACAATAGAAAAATAAAACAAAATAAATATAGCAGCGTTGGAAAGCAAGGTTGCCAAGAGACAGGTTCTGGTACCGGTACCGGTATGGCTATTTTTGAAAATAGGGGATGGGGGTACTCGGAGACGCCATTTTTTTAAATATAATTTAATAATTTATAGAAAATATCATGACATTGAATTTTGAAAACAAGAGCAGTCCATAGTCCATAGTTCACAATGAATGAAAACAATGAATTTATATAATTTACTAATGTTTAACAATGAACATTAACTTTAAAGTTTAAATACACAAATGACAAATGTCATTGTGTCAAAGAGTCAAAGAGTCCATACTTCACATTGCATATTTATGGATCAGCTGCTGCAGACAGGATGATGGCTTGCCAGTAATTCTCTCTGAGGAACAGTGACAGAGTCCTGCTCTATGACTTTAGCTTTTGAATATCATCTCGGATTAGTATATTTGTAGCCACTGTACTAATGGTAATGTTTTCACTATGTTTTTGAGCTGTAATGTTTCAAGTGCATAGCTTTCTTTTCTGAACAGTCCTGTTTGTGTTTCAGAGGAAGAAGTCTAATTTTTCAAGGGAGACGCAAGGAGACTTTGGGAGATGTTTTCCCACATCCCCTGCAAATGGGGGCATCTCTGAGCATGTCCCTAGTACCGGAGATGCATCACAGTCCCCGAGACACATCCCAGGGGGTCATAGACATGTCTCCCGGTAACACTGTTGGAAAGTAAAGAAAATCTCAGCAGCATAACAACAGAGTTTTCATTGTTTCAAGTTTGGAGTTTTGAAAAAAGTATAGAAAACAAAAGAAACACATGTCCAAATGCTCTTTTATAAACGATACATCTTTCAAATCTCACTCAATCAGTAAACAATCAATTTGATCTACTGAGATTGCAACCAGAGAGAGAGAGAGAGAGAATGTTTTAATGAATGCCAGCACGTATTTTTGCAGCTGGTGAGGTTTTCTGAAAACTCACCCAGGTCCAAGTGAGAAACTCTTAAGTTTCTCTTCAGGACTCAGCGCGCAAGTCTCTAGTGAGTTATTCACCCTGAAGAAAAACTCACAGGTTCAGCAAGAACTCATTGAGTTTGCAAACTATGATTTGGACAAAGAAAGACTGGTATAATGCCAAATAGATGGACTGACAACGCGAATAAAACATTGTGTAACTTTCTTGTCTTTTCTACGAGAAGCACCATGCCACCAATATCAGTTGATGCATGAAACATGATAAAATAAATTGTCAAGTCACTTCAAGATTTCTTTCAGGATGTTGTCTTGAATGTAGGGGTAAACATGTTGTCCAAATAGTCATAAATGATGTTTCAAATTGTGTGGCAGACAAAATAGCTCTGATGGGGCAAGGAAAAAAAATCACTATTTTTGGGTTTTTTTGGTAAAATTCACTTCATATAAAACTTGAGTTGTATAAAATGGTTTTGACCAAGCCAAGGTTCATAGCTAGGTACATCCAAAATCCCTCCATGGTTCCTCAGTTTGATGAGGAACACACTAAAAAAAGGCACTTGTTTGGCGAGCCATTAAACAGTTTATCACAATGTCAATTCCTAGCAAGTGTTTGTTATAAAAAGAAAATTATTTAAGAATTGTTAGCCAAGTGTAGTTAGCTTCCTTTTATAATAGGGAAACTAACGACATTGTAATAGTTCAGTATGTAATTGACTATGTATTTGAAAAAACAATTCTTAAGCATTTGATTATGGTTCTTTGCTAAGTGCAAGGAGATAGATTCCCTGTCAGTTACATTTATGAGACCATGGGCAAAAGCTAGAAGGAAAGAAAAATACCCTATAGGGACATTAAGAAGCTGCAGCTTTATAGATCTTTACATGCAATTATTTACTACTTTAGCCAAACATTTTTTAATGACTTTCCTTCACTGACGATGGAAAGTGGAAGAAGGCATCTATAAGTATACATAAATGATGTTTCTAGAGGAGACCAAGATAAAAGCCATATTCAGCTATAAAAGAAGACGAGGGAAAAAGGCCTCTTTGCAAGTAAAACGGTAATCAAAGGAAGGAAGCTCTTATTGCCAGGCAAATTTATAAAATTCAACCTTTCAAGTTTAACCTTTGCCCTCTCCTTTTAAAGCTAAACATGGTGTTTATCTTGGTCTCATCTAGAAGCATTTTTAATGACCTTCCTTCAATGACAATGGAAAGTGGAAGAAGGCATCAACAAGTATACATAAAGATGTTTCCGGATGAGACCAAGAAAAAAGCCATGTTCAGCTATAAAAGAAGAGGGCAAAGGGCCTCTTTGCAATTAGAATTACAATCAAAGGAAGGAAGCTCTTATTGCCAAAAAAGTCTATTAAATTTAACTTTCGAGTTTGAATATTTCTATTTTAACATTCCAATGACAAATCATTCTGTCTTTTTATTCGTTTGACATAATGAAAATGGTCCAACTACATAAACATTTTTTAGATGTATGGTGTGATGACAGTAATAAATTGTAAACCAAACCTAGCTCCTGAGTTTTAGAAGATTGCAATTTGCAAGTTGGAGATGTATAACATTTATGCTACAGAGGACTCAAAACATGACTCAAAAGCAGATGAATAAGTGAATAAATGTTCACTGCCATCTTTGAACCCATCACAAACAACTGATAGGAACAAATGTGGGAACTATTTGGTTATTAGATCCAAAAACACACAGAATCTCCAGGTCTAAAAAGCCAACATTTACAGAGGACTTTATCTGGTTCAATGCAGCAAAGGCACAGAGAAAATCTACCGGATCAGCAGATGCATCTAGTCCCAGTATATATTTGAGGTCGAGAAGGGGTGGTCCACGACTCCAATCAGCATGGGCCCCAAAAGGATTTTCTCCTATATGTTGATTTTCTGTCCATGCATGTATTTTGGACTCATTGGAACTTCTATCACAAAATATTATTATTTTGTGATTTATGTGCAAGAAGTAGTTTAATTAAAATTTGCCTATGTAAAAAATATGCTGACATGAATTTGTTTATATTTGAATGTCTTTGAAATTAGATTCTTGTGGAATGGTCCAAAACTTTGGGTTGTAATGGTAAAGGAGTGGATTTGTAAAAGTTACCCAGGTTCAGATACCCACACTTCAAAAAGGCCACTCATAACCCAATGTGCATGTCATGGAGATTGTAGAGTACAGTAATATGGTAAAGTGAGGTTTCATATACTGAAATATGGTTAAGTGCATTTATGGGGTATTGAAATTGGGTACATTTATAAGTGTGAGACTGAGGTTCACCATTACCCTTTAGTAAGGCAATCCACAGAATAATCTCTCTTGTGAAAGGAATAACATGCAAACTTATTATAGGAATTTGACTGTCTATAGTAAGATATATCATTTATTGGAGGGTATATAAATAATAAAGGTGGCACAAATCCAACTAACTGACCCATCACAATGTAGACAGCAACATTAGAAGATTAAAATATTTTAATGTATTACTGCATAGTCAAAACATAATAAAAATGTACTTAATGCTTACAGTGAAGCAAGAAAGCATCAAAAAAAGCAATGAAGCAGATACAAAGACATCCTCAAACATAATTTATTTTCAATTCACGTATTAAGCCAAAAAAAATCATTATAATTGTTACTAACCTTTGTAAGGTTAGGGTTGCTATCAAGAACTAATTTTAGCCCATCATCAGTAACCCTCAAACACTCCACTAAACTCAGGCACTGCAAATGACCTTGAGCCCTTGATGAAAGCTGTATGAGGGCATCATTTGTAAACTTCTTGCTTAAAGGATGCTCCACATGCAGATGCCGCCACAGAAGTTCATCATTTTTCACTGCGGCTCTAAGAGATTTACAAACCCTCTCAACTGATAAAAGATCTTGCAAACTAAGATAAGCAAGAGTGAAGAAAATTGCCTCATGAGGCAAACCTCCAGGAACCTCTTGATCACGACAATTCTTAAACTCATCAAACCATATCCCTTTTTCATCGTGGTCACCATTGTTGCCATCAGTGAAGGCCGTACCTGAACTGCATGGTGTATGTTCTGCAATCTCTACTTTCTCACACCTTTGATGTACTTGGGTCAAATTATTATCCTTTACCACTATATTTGTTCCCTCTACCACTGTCCCCATACCAAAAATGTGTTCAAGACACTGCCCATCACCTGCTAGTTTTGATATGATGTCATGTTCTTCCTCTCTTAGGGGAAAGATTCCTTTTTCCATAGTAACTGCTTCACATGCCAAATTCCCAATCCTCGTTGACATTCTATTCAAGCGACCCCCCAGCTTTGTCCCAATGTATTCTCCATGCTCTTTAAACTTCTCTTTGTGATTTTCAGGAACATGAAAGTCCAACATAATATCCACGGCATTCCATGACACTGCCATTTGCATTTACCCTGTAATCATTGCATCCCAATAATCTTTGATTTTCTACCTGTTCTTTAGAGCTCTTCCAAAATGAATTGGACAAACCCCATTCTGCAAACAGCACATTATCTTCTCTCACTATGTTTCCTGGCTTCCCCACTGAAGGATAAAGCTTTGGCTTTATCCTTAGGTACACTGCCATTTGCATTTACCCTGTAATCATTGCATCCCAATAATCTTTGATTTTCTACCTGTTCTTTAGAGCTCTTCCAAAATGAATTGGACAAACCCCATTCTGCAAACAGCACATTATCTTCTCTCACTATGTTTCCTGGCTTCCCCACTGAAGTGCATATATCCTCTAAATTAGAATGACCAATTTCCCACAACTCAGCCAGCCAATATTTCATATCAACCTGTCTATTCTGGCTCTCTATTTGGGCGGTAGCATCTAGCTCCTCAGAATCCACTGCCAAATCATCAAACCACTCAGTAATAGATGCAAATGTTGCTTTCAAATCCATTTCTCTGACTCTGGTTTCCCTAGAGAGTCCCAATCCAGGTACATCCAGATTACCAACCTTCATATTCTCATTATCTTTCCACAGTTCCTGGGGGGCAAGTGGCATAGACATTTTGTCATTAAGAACCCAATCTCCTTGAAGGATCTCTCCATGTCCAGCAGACCATAGGTAATTATTACAATTTGCAATCCAATCACCTGAAATATCTGGAACCTCTTGTTTGGCGCTGTCAACATCAATGCCCTGATCCAATTTCCAGATATTGGGACTTGCATACTTATGATCATTTCCTTTAGCTGCTTTTGAAACAGCCACATTTTCTGACACATTTCCCCCAAATAAAGCATATGGAAGAAGATCAGATGCCATCCTTCTTCAGATTACAAGCACACAATCAAATCTTTCACCACAAACCTTAGAACTAGAGTAGTGTGGAGGCCTTACACACAGGATGTTCCTTATTATTGTTTCAGATGATAAAACGTAGACTTGGCACCTTTACCACTGTATTCCGTGATCAGGGATAGAAAATAGAAGCCAGAGCAACAATCTCAACAAAAATCTTCTCAGGGTAATCTTCTGAATTTTGATTTGAAATACAAAGAAAAGACTATAACTGGCCGCTCCTTGCAAAAGTGGTTTGCAATAAAAGGTATAATTTCAGCAGACTCTGGTAATGTTGATCTGGTGGTACTAAAGAAATGGTATCCTGCTTTCTTGTTGAAATTGTAAAGTAGGCAGAGCACCAAGGACTATGATACTGGCAGTTCCAGCAATGCAAATTTGTCGACACAACTCGGACAGAACGATCACAGTTATAAGATTATAGTACGTCAAACTCAAATGTGGAAGAAGATGTCTTAATTGCAACTTTTGTAAAAACTCGGAAAACTTTTTTTTTTTTTTTTTTAGACTAATGAGATAGACAGCATAATTTCCTGGTAAATTGAAGAAAGAACAACAGAACAACGGAAAATATAATACTCAAACCCTAGAATATCAATCCCGAAAACCCTAATAAGAATCCACACAGACTGGAGAAACTTAAAAACTAAAAACAAAGAAACGGATAAACATAAACGTGCGGGAAAATACTAGGACAATGGAGACACACGTGATCATAAAATTATACTGATTTTTTGGTTTTTTATTTTTTTTATTTTTTTTAACTCACTGGGATTTTGCAGAGAAACTATATAATAAAACCTAACCAAATTGTAGCAAAGTAACGACCTAAGAATATAGATGGAAACAGTCAATAGGTTGCAGCAATTGCAATGGCATATGACGCGGTTCAATACAGAAATGGTTCGAAATGGCGTCAAAAACAGTACAATTCTTACGCAGCGGCCGCTAAATCTTGACAGAAAACAGAACTTACGTACCGGTGATTTACGGTTAGACTGAATGATAATCTGCAATGCTTGAACCTACCCGTATATTGTCTCCGGCGGATGAAACCCGTAAGTATGCCAAAAATGAGCGGAATGCGGCGGACAAAAACTCAATTTCACGTTTCTAGATGCAAGAAAACTACTGCAAATGATTTCAAAAGCTATGGAATTGCGAGAATAGTGAGTGCAGAGATCCAACACCAAGGTAAATGAGGCCGAAAACTCGAACAATCTAAAAACAAACAAACTGCGTGAGACAAGAGGAGAGACGAATGAAGAAACGCAGAAAGAAAAGAAGGTTGAGGAGTGTAAGCCGAGAGTGCCGGTCATATGGTAACGGAATCGGAAGCTTAAGCGACAGGATTTGTTGAGGCGGGGGCTTAAATCAGAGTACTTTTTGATGTGACGAAAGGAAAAAGTTGAGGGGCAGATTTAGAGTGGGGCTTCTTTTGTTTGGGGTGGTGTTGAGAATCCACGTGTGAGGGGTTTTTGTTTGTTGTACAAGGTGGTCAAACTAAGACTTTATGAGTGGGCTTTGGGCTTTTCGTAGATGTTTCATTTGGACCACAATTTGAGTTTAAACTTCACTAGGAAGTAAAGCCACCAAAGATTGATTTAGTATACTTTAATGATGCAAATGTTAAATCTACAATTACCATCTTAAAGTTCAACCCCTCTTTATCTACAATTTAATATTATTTTAAAGTATAGAGTTGGTGAAAATTATATATCTATGTACTTTTTCATTGTGTTTTAGGTCTATTTTGATTATAGTGATATAAATATATTTATAAGTTTTATAAATGGTATTGATTTATAATATTTATATATCTTAATTTCATTATTACTCATCTTTAAACATTTGTTTTTGGTTTCTAGGTTCATTTTTATTAGTTTAAATCAAATTTTACTTAGGTCATCTTCACTCATGAATATAAATCTTTAAAAAAAAAAAAAATCAATTTTTATACCATCAACTCCTCCTTATTAGTTATTGTGAGTTGACCTGACACATGTTTGTGTTGATTTATGTGCTTTCTTGTTGTAAATTTAAAAATATAGTGTTTTCATGTTTTAAAACATTTAGAAGTTATGCAAGGGCTTGTCATAGAGTATTTATGCAAGCATCATAGCAAATTGCCAGAGTGTTACATCAACATGCATCACCTCAAGCCCATTGCATACTTGCTTGTTATCTTCAAACTTTTCACTCAAAGTCATACAGTTTGTCCAAGGGTGTGATTGAGGAGTGAGAAAAACATGGCCCTCATAGTTGTAAAATTTTCCTAAGTTAAATCCAACCAAAACTAAAATGCTTAGAGCTAATTAAAATTACCTACTTGTTCAAAATAATGAGAGGCTCAATTAAACAGTAATAGTTATTTCATTCATTACCAATTCAAGGAAAGAAATATATATGTATAGCCTCTTAGATGGATGATGGATGGTGGAACATGTTCAAGAGGATATTAGTAATTTCAATCAAGAGATCAATTGACTCGATCAATTAAAGATAGGCATGGAACTTAATGAAGTAGGGGTGACAAATGATTGCCTTCAATCAAGGATGACACATCTTGTTATTAGCTACCTACGAATTAAAATAGTAATAGAATAGTACACTAACACGCCCCCTTAAGAATAACTTAGTGAGGAAAATGGGCCCTAATAAGGAGTGACATATTATGTAACCATGTATAAAGAAATCCTCCCAAAGAATATAAAGACAACACCCCAATGAAAGAGAGATAACATCCCTCTCAAAGCAGAAAGAAGGTGAAAAGGAAGTATTGGGTAGCCCCCCACAAGGAATAGCCTCTCTAACCCCCAATAAAGCTTGTAGATGAACATACTTGCTTTATGTGATGGGCTTGGTAAAAATGTCTACAATTTGTTTAAAGTAGGACAACATTGAAGATCGATGACTTGCTCCTAAATGAATTCCTAAATGTAGTGCATGTGGACCTCAATGTGTTTGGTCTATTAATGTTCGACTGAGATCTTTGATACCTAGATGGTACTCTAGTTGCCATAATAATGACTAAATACTAATGAAAAGGAATGTTAAACTCAATAAGGATCTATTCAAGAGAAATAGTCTCTTGATGGTATTAACAACCTCCCAATACTTGAAAACCCTTACAAGTGATAGAGTAATAGCATATTGCTTCTTTCTCAACCAATATATGGAGCCAAAAGCAAGATGAAATTTGTAGCCTAATGTAGACTAGCAATCATCTAAATCACCTTCCCAATTTGAATGTGTATCCAACCAAGTTAGAATCTCAACTTGTTGAATTGTGAATCTCATATTTTTTAGTGCCTTGGACATAACACAATCTTCAATTAGCAACTTTCCATTAAAGTTCATGTGGTTCTTACATAAATCAAGAAACCATGCTAGCAATATAAGAAATATCAAGATGACTAAAAATTAGATAGATGGAGCTCCTAATGAGATAGTTCAATGCAAAGTGGAATCAATCAATGTAATAGAACACAAAGTGGAATCAATCAATACAAAGTGCAATCAATCAATGGAATAGAACACTTAACCTCAAGTTTAACTCTAGAAAGAAAGGGAGTAAGTGCAATATTAAAATTAACCATGTGAAATTGAGCAAGAATATTTAGAAAATCTTAAATTGGGCAAGAATTATCCCCATTAAACTAAGTGACCTTAATGCTGAGAAACTAATGAAAAAACCCAAATTAGTCATAGCAAATTTGTCTTAAAGAGTAGATTTCATTGAACAAATAATGGATGAAGAGCTTCATGTGATCACTTCCAATAACATACAAAACTAAGATCAAAAGAGCATCATCCTATCATAGAATATAGAAATTCAAATTAGAGTCACATCAAGAGAATCCAACTAAAAGAAGGAAGGAATTCATGTTAGCATACAAAGCCTAAGGGGCATGTTTGAGGTTATAGAGAGGTTTCCTAAGTCTATATGCCAAAGAAGACTCCATATGGCTACCCCATGTATATGCCATCTTTAATATCCCCAATAAGGATGAAACTCTTCTTCTTCATCTAATCTATAGCCCAATTATGAGTATTGATGATGGAAAGTATAAAAAAACAATATTTTTGCAATGGGGGGAAAAAGTCTAGGTGTAATCAATTTTACGAATCTAAGAAAAATGTTTCATAACTCTTGCTTTAAACTTATCAACTATTGCATCTACAACACATTTGATTTGATGGATCCACTTGCATATTACTAATTTTCTTCCCTTACAAATAGGACTAGATCCCAAGTGTGATTCATCATCAAGTAATGGTACTCTTCTACAATTGTTGATTCTTACTTGGAAATACCTAATGCATTGTGAAATGACTACAAATTTGAAGTGAAGACATGTGGAGGATAGATTCATATTGCAACCATATTTTTTGAGTATTTAAAGGTCTCATACTAATGTACCTATGGGCTAAATATTTTTCTAAGTCCAAAATGACACAAAAGTAGGAGAATAAGAAGAGTACTCAACCTCTAAAGAGTGACTCAAAGATGAGAGATGAGGACTCTTTGAATCAATCTAGTGAGTTAGTGAAAGTACAACAAAATCCTCTAAATCAAATATATGTGTTGGAGAAGGAGGAAGATAATTCTTTGAATCATGTCTGCCAATCAAGGTATCTAATGTGAAGGAAGATGGAGAAGGCTAGGAGAGCCTTCCTTAAACCATAAACTCATCTCAACGAATAGCTCATTAGTGTTAGGATGTAGTGGCCAATACCCCTTCACACCATCAATATATCCCACAAAAATAAGAGGTTGACTTTAAGATTTTGAAGTCTTATATTTTTGTTGAAATGTGTGCCCACGAAGGGGAGCCAAAAACTTTGAAACATTTTACTATTGGTTTATGACCGTTCCAAGCTTCAATCAAAGGAAGTGACCCCTTTCAAGGTATTGTGAGGAGAGTGATTTTAGATGTAGTTAGCACATTACTATGGAGCCAATGATTTGGAATGTGGCATTCATCTAGCCATTTCTTTCAAGGGCATATTCTTCCACTCAATAATCTCATTCTATTGTTGATTGTAGGGACTATGCTAAAGACCAATAATATTACTAGTAAAATAATTCTCAAATTGGTGGTTCACATATTCTTTATCGTTATCTATATGAATAAGTTTACCAACCTTTTCAAATTGTTTCTCTGTGAGTAGTTTGAAGTCATAAAAGTGCTTAAACACCTCACTCTTCTAATAAGAAAAAATAGAATTGATTGTATTTGGATCAAGCTTTGCTGACAAGGATGAAAAAGGCCTCGATAGTTCATGCTATGAACTAACTCTAATGCTTCTAAAGCTTGCCAATATATTCATTTATTATATTTTTCTTCAAGATTTTTACCAATAGTACATCCTTCGTAGACTCCATCCAAAAAGTGGATTTTAGTAAGCCTTGTGACCATATCTTGATGAATCGGTTGCAAAACATAAGGGTAATTCAATGGCCAAATTGTTTGTGCCATAATTTACTCGCATTGTCAACATGAGTAATAAGTGTTGTAGAAACTACATCAAACACAAAAGATGAGAAGGCATATAATGTAGATTTATGTTTTACATTCCCAACTATAATTTTAGCATCATGTTAAAGTTCCTAAGTCATAATTGAATTAGTTGAAAACTCAACCCTCTTACTTATACCTATATGAGTGATATGGTAGATTAAAAGGAGATTAGTTGATAAATATGAGGGTGATACCACAATAGTATGTCCCCTTTTTGGCCAAAGTAAGACATTGAAATCAACATTTTTCACCAAATTTTCACTTTCTGACACCTAAAGCAACTAAAATCGATAACAATTTAAAGATGACGTGAACTAGTGATTTTTGAGATTTTAACTGTAGATCATAATTTTATTAAAAAAATTAAGAAATAATTTATGATTTTTTTAAGTAACTTTTAATAACTTATTTTTTTGTTATAGCATAACTTTATTTGTAGGAAAGGATCAAATTATAAATTTTGAATAGATTCGTAGCACAAATATCTAGGGCATGGATATTTTGCATAATTTATTTTTTACAATATTTGAAGTGAGATTAGCTATCATTCAAACATAGGTTCATTCAATATCACATCATTTTTTGTATTCATTTGAATTAGCTTCTTTTTTTGTTGAAATAAAAACATCAATACCTAGAGGACAATTATTTTTCAATTTTTTTAATCTATTTTACTACTTTTCCATGTGTGTGGAACAAAGGCCTTCACAATTGTTGAAAACCCTATCTTCACTAGAAAATAGAAAAAATATATAGTAATCAAACTAAATATATTCAATATTATACTTAGTGGAAAGATTACTTTGATTGTTATGATCCTACAAATTATCTTTTTCATATTTATTCCATTTGTTGGTCCAAGTTGAGGAAAATTTGAGGCCTAAGGTGGAAACATCGCTTTTAGGGCCTTTATTTGAAGGTAACTTCATTCGAAGGTATTCAAGGACCTTCATTTGGAGGTATGTCATTCCCATAGTAAAAATAAATAAAAAACCTTCGAGCGAAGGTACTTTTTGATGTACCTTCAAACAAAGGTGTTTTTAAGTTTGCACCTCCATACGAGTTCAAAAAAGTGATGTCTCACAAGTGGGACTCACTATTGTGGGTTCACCCATGACACAAAATAGAACATAATTGAATGTTCCCTCACCCATATCAATAATATTAGAACTAGGCATGCCATTCACCTTCTCAGTCCAAAGTCTTGTAATTTACAATTATGTAGACAACAAATAATATCTAGTCTTCAAACATTATGCAATGGGGCC